>JACWFO010000060.1:0-118855 GCA_019775505.1 Leucosporidium yakuticum | reverse complement strand
CCCCCCCCCCCCCCCCCCCCCCCCCCGCCCTCAGAAATCTGCCACTCCCTCCTCGATCTCCTTATCCTCCTCTGCCCATCCCTCCCTACCTCTTCCAACACATCCACCAATCTCTCCGGCCCCTCACCCTCCTTCGCCGGTCCCTCTCCTCTCTCGCTCGCTTCCCCCTCCGAAGGCGGTCCCCTGCCCTCCACCTCCTCATCAACCAACAGCTCAGCACGAGAACGGGAGAAGCACCTCCTGCAGACGGGCGTGCCGGCGAGTCTGAGTTTGGGGTGGGGAGGCTGGTTGGGAGGTGGAGCGGTGGGAGGGAAGGGAGTCGCCGAGGGAGGGGGAGGAGGGTTGGGAGTGAGGAGCATCGAGGATTTGACGAGGGTCAAGATTCGACTGAGGGAGTTGGCAGCCGACGCCGATTCCTCTCGCCCTCCGAGCGGCAACAGCAGCAAGAAACGCTCCTCCCGCGCGCTCGACTTTGGGGAGGGAGAGGATTACGATCCGAAACGAGCGAGGACATTTGCTGAGGCATCGCGGTGGGCAGGTGGCGTGGAGGGTATGAGGGAGGCGGAGAAGCTGACGAGGGAGAGAGAGGAGAGGGATGCTGAGCGGGAGAGGGAACGGGAGGCGGGGTTGGAGGGGATGGTTGGCGGTGAGGAAGGCGAGATGGGCAGGGCGGGGAGAGGGGAGAAGAAGCCGAGTAGTGTGAGGTACAGGTTTTAGTCGCTGTAGCCTTTGTGACAGCACGCTCTACTGCCATACACGAGCGCAGATGTCCTCGACCGAGTTTGCGAGCGAAGGCTGAGCGCCGAGAGTTGTTCTGCTCGGCTCGGCTTGCACTTGACTGCTTGGTCATTTTCAGCTCGACTACTCGATCAATAATCGACGTCTAGACGTCCTCGTATCTATCATCCTTCTACCCGCTAAACAACCTTGAGCAGCTCGCTCTCGCCGAGCTCGGCGCTTCTCATTCGCTCGCTTCTAGGACCTTGTGATGAGCTACAGCCCACTCGAACCTCATGCAACCCCCGCTCGACATTATTCATGCTCCCCTACAGCCCTTTAGAACACCTCTCGGCGCTCCCCTTAACTCGACGCTCTCTCTCTCAAGCTCGCTTCTCCCCGCTCGCTCGTCGGTGGACAAACGCTCAAAACGCAAAAGAAAGAAATCGCGATAGCAAAATATGCACAGAGTGGAAAAGCTGGAATGGCGGAGAGAGAAGGAAGTGTGAAGAAAGGAAGGGGACCAGCGCCGACCTCTAAAAGGTAAGGATCTCGGTCGTTGTAGACGACCGAGAGGGAAATGGGTGAGGACAGGCGGGGGGTATACATCTGGGGATGGGAGAAACTAGAAGAAACATGAAAACGGAGAACCTCGAACCTCGAGCGCTCGTCTACCTATCCAACCTCTACACCTCCGCCTCCGCCTCACGCCCCCACCTCCGCCTCACGCTCACGCCTTAACATCATCCCTCCCCAGCACCTCCCCCAACGCCACAAACAAATCCGCATCCCTCGAAGCAATCAAACTACTCGTCCGCTTGCTCTTCTCCCCTTCACGGTTCTTGACTGCCTCTGCTCCTCCTCCCGCCTGCAAGCTCGCGGGAACCTCCTGCTGCTGCTTGGGCTCCCCCTCGCTCTGCAACGCCGCCGATTCGCCAAAGTAATCCGTCGCGGCGCTCGAAGTGGTGTCCTCCCCCGAAGGATCCGAAATCTGAATCGAGGGCATAGTGAACTCGGTCGCCGTGGCCGAGGGGGGGAGGGGGACAGCTGCGGGGGCTGTGGCCGAAGGAGGAGGGGAGGAGAAATCGATTGGCGAGTCTGAGCGGAGGGTAGGTAGTTGGGGAGGGAGTTGGGAGGTGATTGATGAGTGCGAGGAAGAGGAGGGGGGGTGGGTAGGGGTAGGCTCGGGGGCGTCGTAGGCTAGGTAACCGAGCGAGTCGGATTCGGGCTCTTGCTGCTGCTGTTGTTGTTGAGCGGAGGGAGAGGAAGGACGGGAATCGGTTTCGGCTTCGGTGATGGTGTGGAGGGGTTGTTGAGGTTGGGGAGCAGCGACGACGGGGGTGGAGGAGGCGGAGGGGACGACCTCGCCGAGGCAGTCGAAGGGGAAGACTCTACGAGCGCGGGCGGGCGAGGGAGGGGAAGGAAGGGTCAGCGCTAGCTCGGCGAAGAGAGGAGGGAGCAGAACTCACCCCTTGGCGGGAGGGTTGCTATCCGAATCGAGGTTGATACCGAGTGCCCAACCGTCGTCGTACTTGATGAGCATTTGAACGCGGTTGCCGGGCTGTTTGAAGCGAGGGCCGAAGTGAAAGGAGGGAGGGAAAGGGGAAGGGAGGAAAGAAGGGGGAGGGGAGGGGAAAGGGTCAGCTCAGCTCAACTCTCCCTCGCTCTCGCTACATCCCCGACGACATCAGAAGAACTCACGAAAAGCACGAGCTCATCATCCAAACTCGGCTCAAACGTCCTCTTAACGACATGAATGCTCCCTTGACCGGGATGGTCTCCGAAAGGACTACTAGCCTCTCCCTGCTGCTGCTGCTGTTGAGCAATCTTGACCGCTCCAATCCCCGCCGCACCGGCCAATCCAGCATCCATCATTCCCAATCCCTTGTTCGCCGAGCCGGTGGTAGGCTTGTTGAAAGTCGATTGTTGCTGTTGACGCATGTTGTCGAGGTGTTGCTGCATTTCGCGCGATTCAATCTCGTTGTGAGAGAGTTGTCCGTTGTTGGAGGAGAGGAGGTTGGCGGTGGAAGTAGGGGCGCCGTTCATGGCGGGGTAGGCGGCGGGCGAGTCCCAAGTGGGCGAGGCTTGACGCTGCTGCTGTTGCTGTTGCTGGTGGTTGTTGTACTGCTGAGCTGCACCCCATCCTCCCGCCGCTCCAACTCCAGCAGCCGCCATGCTACCGTACCCTCCTCCATTCCCACCGCTCGGCGAATCCGAATACTTCTCATTGCCGGCGAAAGGGCTTCCACCCGCCGAAGAGTTACCAAACAACTCATCATCGTCATCCTTCTGTTTCTTGAATCCCGAGTTACCGCCTCCAACAAGAGCCGTTCCACTTCCTCTAGTCCTGGCGGCGCGCTTCTTGCGCCAAAGGACGAAACCGACGATAGCGGCTACGACGACGAGGATGGCGATGATGACTCCGGCGATGGTACCCCCGTTGGAAGAGGACTTGGAGGAAGCATTGTCCGAGACGGAGGTGCCCTTGGAGTTGGAGGAAGTGTTGGTCGAAGAAGAGGAGGAGGATGCAACGGCCGAGTTGGCATTGGACGTGACGGCGCGGTTGGTCGCTGTGGTCTCGGTTTCGGCGGTGTTGGCCTGTAGGGGAGTAGAGCGTTAGTCTACGCGTTCGTCGGGTTCAAGAGAGACGCGACCGACTGTTGTCCTCGCGCGCGTTGCAGCTGGGGGAATGCGAGCTAAAGTGTCAGCACTTCTTCGCGTCGCGCAAGCGGGGTAACAGAGGGCTCTCAATACACAAAGGCGACGAGAGCGCGCTTTGATGTAGGAGAGCAAAGGAAGAGCAAACTCACTGGTATCAGCTTCGGTGGTAGTCACGCCTGCACGAGCTGTTGGAAAGGCGGAGAGGGGAGAGGGGAGAGAAGGTGCGCAGCGAAGGGTCAGTCTTGAGCTCTCAACGGTCGCGCCAAAGTCATCAAAAAGGGTGGCCATCACAGGGCAGGGGGCTGTAGCTGTATCTGTAGCAGAGTTGAAATTGAACGAAAGCTCACTGTAGGTGCTGAAGAGACTGGCCCTGCCTCGAGCCGAAGTGGTGGTGACGGCGGCGGCGGTGGTGCGAGCGCGCGTCGCTGCTGTTGTGGCTGCTGCTGCTGCTGTAGTACGAGCTGTGGCAGCAGTAGTAGTAGCTCCACGAGCGGCAGCAGTTGAAGCTGTAGTGGGAAGGACTCGTTGACGCTTTGCGAAACGGTGAAGAGGGTTATGGTGCATGGTCGGCGGAAGGAGAGGGTCGAGCGCGTCGTTAAGAAGGGTCGATGCTTGACGTGAGATGTAGGTCGATAGAAGGCTGACTTAAGTGAGAGCCGAGAGACGAAGAGGAAGGTGGTCCTGTGGCCTGTGACGAAGAGGGAAGAGAAGGGGACGAAGCGCGAACAGAGACGTGAAGGAGACAGAGAAAAGGAAACGCGTCCAAGGGGAGACAGCTCACTTCAAATTGAAAATGTAACAAATTGAAATTGAATGTAAGTAATCAATTTCTAATCTCAATTGAGCCAGCCCGCCCTTGCCCTCTCTCACCTACTTTCATCTCGCTTCGATTCAGTAGAGCACAAGCAACGAGTTACAGAGGTACATCTCAAGCTCTACCACTCCCACTTTTAACCCAAGCTAACCCTCTCTCCCACTCTGCTACAGCCAGAGCCAGCTCCTGCTCTCCCCGTCGTCGTCTCAAAATGTCGTCCTCCTCCTACTCGGCCCTCCTCCGCCGTTCAAAGCTCGCCACCTACTCACCCGCCATCGACCAAGTTTACTCCACTACAAGTGGCCACGCCGCTCGCTCTCAATTCGGTTTCAAGCGCCCTCTCCCCTCAGCAACCACCAAAAAAGCGCCTTTCGTTCGCGTGACTTCGCTTGACAACTCGCAGAAACGTACAGAGTTCCGCAAGGCTACCAAGGAGACTTCGTTTACCAAGAAATGGGGAGAGGTGCCCGTGGGGATTCAAATGAGCTCGAGGGATGGGAGTTATAGTGCGGCTAGTGCGGCTCTTTCCATGGCCGAGGCGAGCGAGGTGCAGAGTCGTTTCGTACCGGCTCAGGCGGTTGGAGCCATCAAAAGTGTTGCACAAGCAAAGGCGGGAGCAGAGGCCAAGAGGTCGGCGCCCAACTTCTTTTTGATGGAGGAGGAGCAGTTTGATCGTTTCCTCGAATCGTTGGGAGAGCGGAGGGAGGAATTCCAACAGTTTGCGTTGGAGGAATTCACCAAGACTCAAGAAGGAAGGGAAGCGACCGAATTGGATCTGTACGAGCACGCTCAATCCAACCCTACCCATCTCGCCCGACTAGTCGAGCGTTTCCTCGCTTTCCCTTCTCCCTCCCCTACCGCCGCACCTCTCCCTCACCCTCACCCAACCCTCGCTCTCCAATATTCCACTCCAACCCCCCTCGAATCAGCCCTCGCGCCTCCCCTCCCCGGTCGACTCCTCGGCCCAACCACCTCCCGCTCCAACACTTCCCTCCACTCGAACCGCTCCCTACTCTACACCTCCATCCTCGGTCAAGTTTCCTCCATCGGTCAACTCCAATCCGGAGGAGCATCACACACGACCTTCTTCCCCGACGCTTCTGGTACTCGATCCAACGCCCCGGGCAGGACGACCTTCACTATCAAGCCCACAGTCGATCCCTCTGCCTACGCCTCCCGAGTAGCCCTCTCCTCCCGACGCGGCAAAGTCCCCTTTCGCTCCCAAATCCCCTCCTACGAACCTCAAGCCCTCGCCTCCAACGTCCTCGATCTCCACCCTACAGTCTCTACCACCCCACCCCGTCCCCTCCCCGGCACTCAATCCTACTCGGGCGATCTACCCGCTCCTTCCGCACCCAAGCGCATGCCTTTTGGCTCGAAGAACGCCGTCTCCCTCACAGAGATGATGGGACAATTTGGCACTTCTCGTCGATTGAACGATCCCCGTTCGGATTTGTGGACGGGCAAGAGGAGGTCGTTTGAGGAGAGAGAGGTGTTTAGGAGGAATTCGAACGCGCTTAAAGAGGAGAGGTTGGCGACTGATGGCAAGGCGTTTGGAGCGAGAGGGACTAGGGAGAGTAGGCAGGCGGCGGCGGCTGCCAAGAGGAAGAGTGGAGGTAATGCGCAGGAGAAGAGGAAGGATTTGGTTAGTAATTTGCAGGAGTTGTTGGGGTCGAATTAAGGGTGGTAGTTGGTCGGTTGCTAGGCTGGAGGAAGGCGGCCGAAGAAGCCAACGCCGAGATTTGGATTAACAAGTGAATTTTTGAACAAGTCGATACAACGACCGCTGCAGTTTTGAGAGAGTTTGAAAGCGAGACCCCTGCTCCCCTACCGTCTTACAGCCAACTCGGACCCCCTTCGCAAGCTTGGACTTGGCTCACTTTCCGAGACGCGGCGCGCTTGCTCTCTCCCTCCCCTCCTCGCGCCTCTCATCATGCAAGTGTCTCTTCGCAGCAAGAGCAGTAGCACTCAAAGCTAACCCTTCTGCTCACCTACAGGCTCAAAGCCAAAGCCAAAGCCGCTGCCGTCCGTCCTTCCCTTCCTTCCACCCTCTGCTCCCATCCTCCCTCTTCCCTGCTAACCCTCGTCCTCCTCCCTCCTATACCACTGAGCAGACCGCCGCCAAAGCCGCCAAAGCGAAAAAAGCTGCCGAAGAAGCTGCTCGCCTTAAAGCTGCAGAAGCAGCAGAAGCAGCTGCTGCTGGAGTACCCGTCGTCTCGACGCGGAGGGGTGCAGCGACGATGGCTACTCGGGGTCGACCAGCTGTTACTCGTATGTTCTTCTCTCTCTCTTCCTCTCTCTCTCTCGCTGCTACTAGCTGACGCGGTGCGTTGGGACGGTGTTGGTGCGTGAAGAGTACTGGGTCGACCATCAATCCTCCCAACTCGCACCTAACGGCGGTGGGATCCTTCGAATTGGGTACGATCAAGCTGCTTTTGAGGAGGGCGTTAGGGAGGTCATCCTTGAGCCTAGAGGGAGGGAGGAGTGGGAGGCTCATAAGAGACGACTGGCGCTAGGGGAGGACGTCCAGGAGGAGCAGGAAGAGAAGAAGGTGGAACAGGCTACAGAGGAGAAGAAGGTTGAACAGCCAGCGGGAGCGCCCGTGAATAAGGATCATGTGGCTTTTATTGTGAGTACGAGCTCCCTCGCTCGGTCGGTCGGGCTTGAGCTGGCGCTCATTCCTCTTCGTCGCCGAGCTGACCCTCCTCGCTCCCTCCTCTTCTCCCACTCCTCCCCCTCCCCCTCCCTCTTCTCCCGCCCCTCCCCTCCCCATCTCAAAAGGTATCCCAACTCGACCTCCCCGACCGCCTTGCGAAAGCCGCCCTCCGCCGACACTCGGGGGACGTAGTCCTCGCTCTTCGGGACCTTACTGCACCTGCTCTGTTGGACGAGGAGGCGGGTGTGAGGAGTGGAAGGCCGGCGGGGAGGTTGGTTGTTGCGTAGGAGGAGGGTAGGGAATTGAAGGAAGTGAAGGAACGGAGCTGCTCGAGAGGAGAGTGGTGTGCGAGAGGAGAGGAGAGGAGAGGGTCAATGACGTGGGGTACGAGCTTGAGGAGCGAAGGCGAAGAGTTGCGAGCCGAGCGAGAAGGGCGGGATTCTCGGCGCTCGCTCTTCGCGCTTCTCGGCGCTGGCTTTTCGGCCGTACTGCACGCCTGCTCTCCACTTGAGATCGAAAGAAAGCAAGTCGTATGACTCTGCTCTTGGTTACCGAGCTCAAAAGTACACATCCTCCGGTCTAACCACCACTTTCCTCCCATCCGTCGCTCCCCCTGGCAGTCGAATCGAGGTTTGATGCCTATCTCGGGAGAGGGGTTTACGCATGTCTATTGGGTTGGTCGAGGGTCGGGGGGTTGACGAGAGGGGAGAGGGGAGGGGGGGGTCAGCGAGCTGCTCCCCGACAGCGAAGTGCGCAAGAAGAGAAAGGAGGAGACTCACCAAACCCATCTTCATCCTTCCCCTTCGGACCGCCCCCGTAGTAATCTTTTACACGACGGTAGATGATGTAACCAAGGGACTCGTAGAGACCTATAGCTAGGTCATTGGATTCTCGAACGAACAGGTCGACACTGTGAAGGGGACGGTCGGGTGGAGGGGAGGGTGGCGAGGAGGGAGGGAGGGGGTCAGTAGAGGGAGGATAAGGTGGAAGGTAGGGGGTAGAGAGGACTCACAACCATGAATGCACACCCTCCCCTACTTTCTCTAGTAGATCCATCATCAAGCTCGCGAGACCCAGTCGGCGATGGCCAGGGGAGACGGTGATGGCGGAGACGTGGGCGCTGTTTTGAGATGACATGGCGTGGAGGTGAAAGGTGGTAAGGGAGTATGGGCGAGGAGTGACGGTGAGAAGCGCGAGGAGGAAGAGGGGAGGAGGTCAGCTTCGGCGCTAGCGAGGGCGAGGAAGGAGGGAGGAGAGGACGTACTGCCATTCCTGTCCTTGTCCTTCAGTCTTTCCCATCACTGTATCCCCGTCAGCAGCGCACGAACGAGCGAGCGAGCGAGCGATAACGGCGAGGGAAGAAGGGAGGTAAGGAGGAGGAGGAGGAGGAAGGGGGTCAGCGAGCGCCCCAGCTGTCGCCAGCCAGCTAGCGAGCTGCAGGGAGCAGAGAGCAGTACACTCACCATACCCCATCAACCCACCGCCCTCTCCACCGCCCGTGATCCTCCCCTCCCCTCCCGCGCTTTCCACCACTCTGTGTTCGTCGGCAGACGATCTCCATCAGTTTCTGCAGCAGCAACAAGAGGAAGAGAAAGAAGAACACACGAGAACAAATCCGGCCAGTTGGAGAGATAAGTCAAATAGTAACTAACGCCGTAGGTCTCTGTCCAAACGTCCAGATTGATGGCGTTGAAATCGAAGAGGTCAGAGGCGGAGAAGGGGCGGAGGAGCGACCTGTTTCGGGGTTGCCATTCGATTCGATGAGGAGCGATTTGGGTATAGGAGAGGGAGGTGGTCAGCGAGACGAGACGAGGAGAGGATGGGAGGAAGAGGACGGACATGGTAAGCTTGTTCGTAGGCGATGGGCGGGAGGAGAAGCGAGTAGTGTGTGTAGGCTTGTAGGGAGCTCAACGAGTGACTGCTGCTGCTCGAGGACGAGGTGAGATGGAGCGAGCGAAATGGGAGGAGCGAAAGAGCGAAAGCGCGCGAGCCGGCTCCTCAAGTCGTCTCGAATGATGAGGTGCAGAGTGAGGTGCAGATGCGAATCTGTGAGCTGGTTGTGTTTTATGACTCGCTACAAGCTCACTTCTCGCTTTCGCCGAACCATTTTTTGTTGCGGGAGCTCGGCGCAGAAGGCGAAGAGGGACACAAGTCGCCTCCGCTCGGGCTGAGATTGAGGGACAGAGGTACGGATTGACAAAACCAGGCTATCTACACCGGATCAGAATCTCCGCAAGCTTTGTTCGATCTGTTCGACGAGCGAAGAGTCAGCCTCGGCCTCCTCCGCCTCATCGCCGAAGCACTCACCCCTCAAACCTCATCCTCACTCATAGGCTGCGGCACCGGTCCCAACCCACTATCATCCTCCTCATCCTCCGAGCTAATCGTCGCTTTACTAATCTTCTTCTTCCCCTTGCCCTTGCCCCTCCCTCCCTTCGTAGCAGCAGGAGGAGGTTTGACGGCCACCTTCGCTGCTTTGCTCTTGCTCTTCTTCTTGGCGGCGACTTTGGTAGGAGTAAAGTCGTCCTCCCCCTCTTCGTCGGCAGAAACGTCGGCATCCGACTCGACCTGCTCCTCGACGGCAACGACCTTCTTGCCCCGCCTCAAACGCTTCGGCGCTTCGTCCGTCGTGGGCTCCTCCTCTTCCTCCTCCTCCTCCCTCGCCTTCCCCTTCCCCTTCCCCTTCTTCTCAACCTTAACCGGCGTCTCCTCCCCCTCCTCCTCCTCCTCACGAATCTCTCCCTCCTCCATCTCGGCGTCCTCAGGCTCGAAGGAAGGGCTCTTGCTATCGCGCTTCTTCTTGCCCTTGCCCTTCTTCTTCTTGTTCTCGCCAGCGTATTCGTCCTCCGAGGACTCGACGATAGCCTTCTTGCGGTTGGGACGGAGCTTGCGCTTCTTGTCGGCGTCGACGTCCTTGCCGTCGTTGTCGTCCGAGTGCTCAGAGTGCTCCGAGTCGGAGACGTTGGCGCGACCTGAGGAGGGGGGACGAGTTAGCTGCTGTATCGAGTGCGGCGAGGATTTATAGCGTACGAGGAACGTTCTCCTTCGCGCGAAGAGGGAGGTCAGCTTCAGTCTCGGCGAAGGAGGGGGAGAAGGCGGGAGCTCACGGGCGGGTGATAGTTGAAGATGAAGGTAGCGTAAGGCCTACTCGTCGGGAAGAGGAATTGGATCTCGGGGTGCTCGGGGTCGCGGTAGAGGCTTCTGTAGAAGGGGGAAGGGCTGCGAGTCGCGACAAAGGTCAGGCTCCGCTCGGCGACGGCGAGGAGGGAGTGGCAGAGGAACGCAAGCTCACTTGACGCCCGTCTCGGCGCGCACGGTGTGAAGCTCGACGATCACTTGTCCTTGAGCTGTAGGGCCGAAGGAGAAAGGCTGGGAATGACGGTTAGGTTGAAGAAGCGAAAGAAGAGGGAGGGAAAGAGAGCTCACCTCGCCGTCTTTGAACTCGCTGACCTTCCACTCGCGGTCGTGGTCAGGCTCACGGTTCAAAGGTTTGCTATCGCGGTCCATCTTGATGTATCCGGCCCTGTGGTCGCGCGCCTCGTCAGCTTCGAATTCCCTCCCGTCCTCGCTCCCTTCCACAGCAGCTCAGTCGACTCACGGTTTCCCCCCAACCTTGATGGTAGTAAAAGTCGAACTATCATGCTGCAACCTCCAATCGGCAAACACGACGCTAAACAGCTGCCCCGGTTTAGCTTCCAACTCTCCCTCGACGACGGTGACCTTGTCTTGATGATAATGCTTGGTCTCGCGCACGATGACGGGGTGCTTGTCGTCTCGCTCTGTGTTGACTCGCAGACAGGCCATCAGTTGCTCGGCTTTGCCGTTCTCAATGTTGCTGTTGCGGGAGGGAGGGGCGTGTCAGCAGCTGAAGCTCGACGAGACGACGAGCGGGAGAGGGGGAAGAGGAGGGACGTACAGCCAAGTAGGGAGTCGCTGCTGGTGCTCTGCGTGTCGAGGCGCGTAAAGGTTTGCCATCTTGACGACGAGAGCTGGTGATGGCAAGAGCGGAAGAGGGTCGAGCGCTTCATCTCCTGGGGGGATCGACTCCTCTCGCCGAGCGGTGCAGATGTAGGAAGGTGGTCGTAAGGGCTTTTGAGCTGTAGCGTAGTGTACCTCGATGTTCAGCAAGCAGTCCCGCGAGCTCGCAGCTGATTCATGGTACAGCGAGAGCCGTTCGCAAGCTCTCAAGGCCGAGACGAGGCAAAAGCGAAGTATTGCACAACTGCAGAGGCAAAGAGTCAGATACAGAGCGGAGACTCAGAGTAAGAGAGACAACTCACCATACACATGAACGAACGAAACCCTTAATCGAGCTCAATGACCTCCATCTTGCCCTTTCCCTTCTTCGCGCTGCCTCCCGAGCCCGAACCTCCTTCTCCCTCCCTCTTCACCCTCTTCAAACTAGGCTTCACATCCTTCTCCATCTCAATTCCCCTCTCCTCCTTAACTCCAGACTCCTTCTTAATCCTCTCCCTACGCTCAAGCTCGGCCACTCGAGCCCGAAGTCGTTCGAGCTCGGTCAGTCCGTCGGCATTGTCGTCTGAGTCCGAGTCCGAATTGATGGTGAGATCGGCAGATCGTTTTGCCCCCGAGCCGCTGGCGACTGGAGGAGTGGCGGAAGCACTGGCGGAAGCGGCGGCGGGGGCTGGTGAAGGGCTGGCGGGGGCGGGGAGAGCTGCAGATTGAACAGGTCAGCTAGGGATTCGAGGGGAGCGGGGAGAAGTATCGATGTACGAGGGATGATGTCTTGCAGCTCTAAGAGGACTATGAATCACAAAGAGGTCAGCGAAGGCAGCAACGCCGAGCGAACTCGAAGCGAGACTCACTTCGCGAGCGATAGGAGAACGTAAACGTAATCATGGGGTCATCAAGCGGGTCGACATAATCGACGCGTGTAGCCCTAATGGGAGTGGTAGCCTGCGGCGGTCCGTAACTGCAAAGAGGAAGCGTCAGCCGAGCTCCGAGCTGCATCTCGAGAGCACCAACGCACGCAGTCTGATGCGAGAGTTGCGCCTTTTTTGACTGCTCGTGCATGATTACATTGGGCATATCATGGCAAGGGACCTCTCCTTGGTTGCGCCTGAGGTTGGCAACGCGGAAGAGGTTAAGCTGAACCGTGCCGATGCCTCTAACGACAGCCTCGTCGTAGCAGGCGAGGTCCTCGTCGTCGGTTTGTGCGAGCTTGTTGAAAAGGAATGGACGTTCTTCGGTCGGCGACACTCGAGTAGCGGCCACCGTCGACATGCGCGGTTCGACCGAAGTGAAGCTCGGCTCGAGGATCATGCCATGAACACTGGCAGAAGGTCAGCGCGAGAAGTAAGATACATCGAGTCAGACTCTCACTCACCGACGACCATCGAGGTAGACATGCGCACTGTAGGCCTGCGGGGATTGCAAACGAGAGAACTGGACTTTGAAGGGAGCGCCTTCGACCGATTCGATGAAGCAGGCGACCTTCCTGCCAGCCGAGCTGACAGCGTATACGGGCGTTGGTTGATCGTTGACGCTGATCCAGCACTCGAAGCCGGGCAGGAGGGGCGACGACCTGGGCGTGCAAGCGATCAAGAGTTTAGCGAGCTTCCGAGACGTGCAAGAAAGCAAGAGAGCTCACAGAATGGTGCTAGCATCCTGCTCAGCCATCCGAGCGAGCCTAACGAGTCGAGTACGGGCGACGAAGGTATCGAGCGGAGCTGAGCGGAGACGAAGAGTCGCGAGAAGCGTTCGAGCTCCATCTCTTGCGCTCCTGCGCTCACCTCCTTATCTCGTTGCTCCGGGTGGATCACAACTACCAAGCTACAGAGTTGCCCAGTCCGCTAGCATCTCCAATGCCTCCTCTACAAACGGCCTACGCCTCTCAAAGCAAGGCAGGGATCCTCGTCCCGCCTCTCAACTTCGCCCACATCCTCCCAGGCGTGTACCGTTCAGGCCATCCTAACGCCAAGAACTTCCCTTTCATGGATACGCTCGGTCTGAAGAGCATCATGTACGTTCTCGCTGGCTCTGCTGCTCCCGGCAACGCTCGAGCTGACCGCGCTCTCCGTCTACCCTCGCAGGTACCTCTCCAGCGACGACTACCGACATGATACGCTTTCATGGGCTGAATCGAGAGGACTCAAGATCTTCCATCACCGATTGGAGAGCAGCAAGGAGCCGTTCGAGGAGGTGGACGAGGATCGCGTGGTGCAGGCGTTGGAGGATATCATCGGTGAGGTCTACTACTCGTCTACAAGCAATTCCAAGCTAACCTAAACCCCCCTACAGACACTCGGAACCTCCCCAGTACGCCGCATGCCACCCTCCGACCCTCTCTCGGCGTTCGCTGACCCCCCATTCGCCTCGCTTCGCAGTCCTGATCCACGACAACAAGGGACGTCTCCTCCCCTCCATCCTAAGCGCTCTTCTCCGACTCATGAACCGCTGGTCTTTCACCTCCGTCCTCGCCGAGTATCGTTCTTTCCTCCCCGACGAGAAGGTTTGGGCCGAGGGAGAGGTTGGGAAGCCTGACAAGGGAAGGGAGAGGATCGCGGATTTGGAGGTGAGTTGTGCATCGTACTGAAAGTGAGAAGTTGACAGAGCTGACTCCTCGAACACACAGTTCATCGACCGCTTTCCCCTCGAACGAGTGACTTACGACCCTCGCTACCGACCCGATTGGCTCGAGTGAACGATTTCCTTCCCTTCGCACGCTGCTCCTACCATCACCATCACACATCACGACCGCTACTCTCCCCTCGCCCGCGTTGCGCCTCTCGATGCCTCAAGAGGCGGCTCGTCCACAATCACCTCCGATAAGCCATCTCCATTGGCTCGCCGCCTTCGCCAATCATCATGGGTGTTGCTCGCGGGAGACGGCGCTGCTGCAGCTCGGGGCTCGAGAGGTCTTCGCCAAACGCTCTTCGGCCGTGGGTGCTCCAGGCTCAGCCTCGCCGAACCGAGGAGTAAGCGAGGAGACGGGGAACGGAGGTAGTGTTCTGAGATACTCGTATAGCATCGGAATCGATTTCATGTGTCTCCCTGAACGTCGAGGAGCAGAGAGCATAGTCCTGCGAGCCTCAGCCGCCCTGTTCTCGCGCTCTCACTCTCGGCGCCCGCGAAAATGAGACAAAACAGCACAAACGTTGCGCCTCAAAGCATGAGCAGGTATCTAAAGCACCCTTTTCCTTCTCTTCCACCGCTTCACAGCAAGCGACTCGACTCGTCCGCGGTGCTCTCCTCGCCCTCGAGTACCTTGCTCCTGCCCCAATCGTCGATGCCCAATCGCTTCTGACGCCTCTTCCACGCGATGCAGAGGACGAGAAGAAGACCTTGGAGAATGCCCGTGATGCTGCGTTGGTGGAAAGGGAGTTAGCGAAGCTCGCCGATTCGAGCAAGGAGGAAGAAGGACGAACAGGTAGGTCGCCCAGCCGCTCCAGTTGACGCCTGGTCGAACGGCGAGAGTGTAAACGAAGACGAAGGATCCGGGAGTCTGTAAAGCGAGGAAGAAGGTCAGCCTCGTATTCGCCGAAAGTCGTGGAAAGGGAGAAGCTCACCTGCAGCAGCATCATGGGAATGCTAAGACTTCCCACGAGCTTCCTCCTCGCGGTCAAGAGAAGCTGAGGGAAGTACTGAACGCAAGCGAGCACGACACTGGCCAATCCCAACGTCGTAGCCCACACCCTGACGGCCCGCTCGCTCGGGTGCTCCTTTCCTCCCTCGCCGGGGAAGGCAGGGGGTGATCCAGAGTGAGGAGCCTTTGGTAGCGTAACGAGGAGAATGGCGGTTGTCACTCCGGAGAGGAGGAGGTGGAGGAGGGTGAGGAAGAAGAGGGAGAGAGCGCGGCGATACTCCTCGCTTAGGATGATGGTCGAATGACGGACCTGCCCGGGTAGGAGCATGGACCGAGGATCAAAGTCCGAGACGGAGGAGGTGTCGGATTGGCTAGAAGAGGTCGAAGGACGGCGAATGTAGTTGGAGGGAGTCGAGGTGCGCATGAAGGCCGGCACAAAGTTGTCGGACCATGGTCGCTCGGGTGGGATGGCGTGAGCTTCGAGAGGAAGGCTGCGAACATATTTGGCGCCTCGAGGGTAGAAGACAAGGTACAGGACGAAGCTGTTTTGAGGCGGATTTCGGATTTCGTCAGCTGAGGCCGAAGGGATGGACAAAACGGCGCTACGGCTCCGACCGACGGCGGGATGAGCAAAAGCGAGGGCTTACATGAGGTTGAAGCAGAGCCATTGGAAGAAGACTTGAGCGATGCCTAGTACCGACTCGAAGCATTGTCCAGCAGTCTGCGAGGCAAAGAGATATCAGCGTGGGCCTCCAGCTCGCCTCCTCCCTCGATATGAGCGAAACGGCTAGCTTCTGCTGCATCCGAGAGCAGGAGATGGAGCGTGTAAAGAGGTGAGCTCACCAGGTACTGGCAGCAGGCCACTTGACCCCACTGCAAGGTGAGGATGTTGAGCAGCGAGCTCGCGCTGTGCAGCCACAAAGGCGATATCGCGAGTCAGCGATTGAAATCGACGAGCAGGACCTGTAGGAGAGCATGACCCACCTGCTGGTAGCGCCTAGGAGTAGGAACCATGGCGAGAAACCCTCGCTGTTCTTGTTGCGAATGATACGCAGGTGCTGAAGTGAGTAGGCGCGGTCGATGCGTCCTAAAGGTCAGCTGAGCCCGTTCTGTAGTCCAACAAACGCGAGCTTACCTGAGGGAGATACGATACGACGAGTCCGATAACTATCAGCAGGGAAAGGATCATCGTCGTCTGATCGTGGGTGAAGCTCTCGCGACAGCTGTCCTTTGAGACGATGGGCCGCGAGTGAAAGGCCGCAAAGACGGGTGGTAGTGGTGAGTAATCCATGGCGTCCATCCTGTACCGAGCTACACGTCCGAGCTACACGTCCGGCGAGCGGGCGACGAAAAGCGAAGTCGAGCGAGAGATGAAGGGCGAAGTTGAAGCGAGGATGGCATGGGCACGAGAAAGAGAGAGAGGGCAACCCCCGCTTCCCCAGTCAGTCGGGCTCAAAAACAGGGTTTCTGTAAGCGATAAGTAACTTCTAGAAGGTTTGATTCGTGCTTACTTGCAGAATTTGTCCGAGCCTACAGCCGAGCTCGGACCCCTTCGGCGCCGAGCACGTTTCTCCAACGAGCTGTAGGGCATTGGGGGGTCGGCAAGTTGTTCTGCACCGTTTGCAGAGCGCCTGTCCTCTATTAGAAAGAAGCGAAACTGCTGACCGAGCGACTCCTGCTGCTCAAATCCCACGCCGAGGCTCTTGACTTTCGACCTCTTCCTCATTTGCTCTTCGCTCTCAAGGCTCGCACTTCGCCTCGGTCGACCCAACGCTCACCTCGATGGAGCCCTCTCCACCATCTACCCCACCAAGCGTAACCTCACCGTCTTTCCTCGTCAAGTTCTGGCGCGCTCTCCCTTGGATCATTTGGCCCATCCTCGCAACGGCTGCTTGGTTCTCGACGATCTTTGGAATGTTAATGTGGTGGGCTGTGGCAGACAAGGGACGACCCTACGAGGGAGACCAACAGACGATCCTGTACGTCAGCGACGTTGGTAAGTCTTCGCCGAGAGTCGAGTCGAGTTGGAGAGCCTCGCCTCTCTTTAAGCTGACCTCGCTACGCGCTACAGGCGCCGAACACGACGACCTATTCATCGCTGGGTCAGTGCTCACCGCTGTCTTCTACGCCGTCTCTCTCGTCCTCGGTCGCTGGCTTCGTCACCTTCGACGTCTTCCTGGGGTGCTGAGGAAGAGGGAAAGGGTCGCTGCGATTCTATCGATTGTGCTTGGGATTATTGGAGGCTTTTGGTTGATCATGCTTAGGTGAGAAGAACGTCGAGACTATCGCCGAGCAGCGTTAAAGGTCGTCGGGACGATCGCCGCCGAGCAGCGCGCTGACTCTCCTTCCCCTCCCTCTCTCCCATCCTCCGGTCTGCACGACTTCTCAAATCGCTACACCAAATAGCGTATTCAACAACCGCGACCACTCGACGGCCCACTGGACCTTCGCCGCCCTTTTTCTGGCCTTCATTGCCCTCTCGGCGCTCGCTCAAGTCTTTGAGGTCCACTGGCTGTCCAGGTCGCAGTGCGTTGGCTTCGTTCGCGGTCTGCTCGCGAGACGTCACAAGCTGACAGTCTCTGTCCCCCTTAACCATCCGTTCTCTTGTCCGTTCCCTCCTCCCCCTTCTCGGCGTCGACTCCCCTTCTCGGCGATGCTTCCTCCCTCTTACTTCGACCCTCAGTCCCGACCGAAAGCACCTCCATCGAAACAGCATCATCAATATGGTAGTGATCGGTCTCGCCTACATCGGAGCAGCTCTCTTCATCATCTGCTAGTGAGTGCAGCGATCCTTCTCCCTCTCCTTGCGCTCGCTAATCCCCTCCTCCCCTCGCAGCATCGTCGGCCGCGGCGTCTGGGACTCGGACAACCGTCCTACAGGCGGCGCCAGCGTCATCAAATCCGTAGCCGCCGTCTTCGAATGGACCGTGGCCTTCGTCTTCGACGCATATCTGGCCACTTTCGTCCTCGACCTCTGGCCCGCTCACAAGACCCGAGGACTTCGCTTCAACCCCTCGCTCATCGACGCTGATCGAGCTAATATGCTGCATAGGCATAGCGATGGACGACCGGGAGCGCCGAGGGGGAGGTTTGAGGAGATGAGGCAGGTGGAGAACGCCGAGGGGGAGAGGGCGAGCGTGAGGAGTGCGCAGGGGAGCGCGGAAGTTCGTGTTTAGTGCTTAGAAGGATAGGAAGATGAGGATAGTTTGGTAGATGCTCTGTAATGCTCGCGAGACAAGAATTCGCTCTCCAGTGCGCCGAGGTTCGACAGCGAAGAGCGAAGTAGACCTCATTACACGGCAAGCAAGCTGTAAGAGAGAGGGAAATCAGCTTCAAGTCGATCTTCGAGTAAGGCTCAAAACCAGCTCACCTTCTCAGTCCCAATCTGCGCGAAAAGCTCGAGCATCTCCCCTCCACTCTCCGACCGAGCTCTGCTCCTCCTCGTCCTGCCTCCAGCGTCCATCGTTCCAAGCTCCATAGCGCGGCGAAGAGGGATACGCCCGCATCGAATCGGGCGGCGCCCAAAACCATCCGTTGCCGTAATCGTACGCGTAGCCCTCGACCCACGACGGTCCTTCCGGTCGACGATTCCTCTCGGGCAGCTCCATCTCCTCCTCGCAATCCCACTCCCACTCCATCTCCTCTGCCTCCTCAAACTCCTCAGACTTTCCTAAAAGCTCACCCCATCCCCTCCTTTCAAACTCCTGCCTCTCGAACTCCCTCGCGCGCTTTTCCTCTTGCCACTCAGCTTCAAAGTCGATCGATAGCTCGGTTTCGGGCGTCTTTTCGGACTCTTCAGAATCGTCGTCGTCGAGGTTGTCGTCCTGAAGTGAAGCATACTCGGTCGATTCGGCGTCGGAGAGGTCGCTGTGGGTGGAGGAAGGGAACTCTAGCTCGTCGCCTTCGGCGTCGCTCTCGCCGTGGAAAGTTGGTGGAGGGAGCTCGGCTTCATCGTCGCTTTCGCCATGGAAGAGGCGGGGAGGGTACTCGTTCTCGTCGACGTCGGAGGAAGAAACGGAGGAACAGCGCGAGGTGCTGGTTGAAGAGGACGGAGAACGAGGAAAGTCGTCGTCGGAGCACGAAGGGGAGGGAGAGGCGAAGCGGTCGTAGAAGGCGTCCTCGTCGCTCACCTCATCGAAGATGTGGAAAAGCTGGTGGTGAAGTTGGGTGATCTCGTTGTAGGATATGGTACAGCGTGGACAGGGTGCCAAGATGGGAGGGAAGCTACCCGCTTCGAGATCCGGCCATCTGCGAGCGTAGGCGTTAGTTATTAATCGTTGATCGCGTAGGCAGGGCTCACCTGTCTTCTAAATCATAGCTGCCGAGCTCCACGACCCGAGAACCCCCGCACTCGGGACAGACGAAGCGCTCATTCATCAGCGCCGAGGTCATCTTCAGCAATCGTCCGCGCGCCTGCTTTCTCCACGACAAGGTGAACAGTCTGTGGTAAGCTGGATCGTCTAGACAATCTCTGCAGACGTGGCGAAGGTAGACCTCCGACTCGGTCCACTGGAGTAGCAAGTATCGGAAGGTGGGGCTCTCCGATTCGAACTTCGTCACGTCGTGCTCGGCGACTTCGATGTGGACGTCTTTCCCATTCTCCGGCTTGAAGCAACCTAGGATTGTGAATGGTTTCCAACCGGGCTCCCCGCGCTTAGCTCCTTCGAGGCAGTAGGCGATCCGGCTCAGCAGCCCGCCAACGGGGAAGCGAGCGAGGAGCGCACGACGACGACAAGCTCGATAGAACGTCCTACAGCTCCACGATAGCGCTTCGAGGTCGTTTGTATCGTCGACGAGGTCGAGGATGTAGGTGACGAGTTCGGTCGGGAGGTCAAAGAGCGGGAAGGAGGTCGCTTTGGCGCGCCGCTGGCGACGGGTCGAGGTAGCTTTGCGAGGTCGTTTAGCAGGCTTGGGGGAGCTTCCTTCGTCCTGTACCTTCATCTTAGCGAGCGAGCGAGTCGAGAGCTGAAGCGAGCGAATGGTAGGAAACCAAGCCGTTTTGGCGCGTGAGCTGCGAGTCGAGCTGGGTTGGACGTTGGACTCTGCCCCTTTCGACTCGTTCTTCGCCGGCCAACTCGACGCGTTTCAATTTCCTGTAGGACTACAGCCGCCGTCTCGCCCACCCTTCTACATCCTCTTCAGCTCGCCCTCCCCGCCCTCTTCACGCGACACAAACATCGGCGACCTTGGGCCCAAATGGAGCCGCCTCAACCGCTACCGTTGGCGACTGCATTACTACGAGTTACACCCAATCACCCTTTAATACATCTCATCACCTCCCCTTTACTCGCTCGAATCGCCATCATCGAAGCAACGGCGCTCAGGCGACCTCTCCTTCGCCGGCTCGGATTCAGCTCGGCGGCAATCGACGTGTTGGCATTGCTGGCAGTGGGAGGAGCTGCAGCTAGATGGAGAGCACAGTGGAGGACTATGCTGGGCGTGCTGGGAGTAGGAGAAGCGATTCTAAGGACGTTAGGAATGTTGGATCTGTTGGAGCGAAACGAGGAGCAGGAGGACGAAGAGCAGGAGCGGGACCGTAGGGCAAAGGAGAAGCAGGAGATGAAGCACCTCTTGTGCTTCTGGCTCGCGTACGGCCTCATCTCCCTCGGACAATCCCTTCGCGCGACGACCCCCACCTCCTTCGTCGCGCCTCGCCCCATCCTACAACGTCTTACACCCCTCCTACGCCGACTTCGCGCCACCCTCAAACCCCTCGCAACTCGCTACCCATCCCTCGCCTTCCTTGTCCCCCCTTCACGCCCCGCTCCCCGTCGACCGAAGTCCTTCCCTCAACCCCGACCCCTCCTCGCCGCTTCCCTCCCTCGTCCTCCCGTCCCCGTCGCATGGCTTTCTTCGGAGGTCAAGTACCGACTTGTCAAGCTCTTCGTACTCTGGACCGCGCTGAGGCGAGATGGATGGGGAGCGAGCGCTCTTTGGGATTGGATCCTCGGTCCCATCTTCAGCGTCAAGCGGAGTAGGAAGGTAGAGAACGGGCTCGGGAAGAAGAAGAGGAGGATCAAGGTCGTCGTCGAGGAGGAGCTGCAAACGGAAGAAGGCAGCCAAAGCCCTCGACAGGACGTCTTCGCCGAATCGGAGTGCTCCTCCTCGACCACCACCTCACCCACCGACTCGCGCCATCACTCCTACAGCGCCGACCACTCCTTCTCCTCCAGCGCCAACAACTCACCCTACCATCACTCGACCTCCTCCTCCGCCTTTCCCACCCCAAACGTCCCCTTCCGCCTCACCTCCTCCTCGCATCCCATCCGCGGGGGCTCGCAGGCCGACTACCCTCCCTCGACTCAAGGGCGTATGGAATCTCCTACACCGAACCGCAATGCTGGATATCATGTTGAGGATCTTTTGGGAGCCCTGTCGAAGGGATCGGTCGGCGCGGATGAGAGCTGGGGGGTTTCGAGTGGGGCGTGGGGTCCACAGATTTAGGTTATTGGTTGTAATCGTGTTGTTATTATTGGTCGTACGATTGCTTGGGCTGGTCTCGGTGAGGTGAGAGCGAACGGACGGCGGTTCGGCGATGCTTGAAAAGGGGTTCGGCTCAAGCTGGAAGAGAGTAGTGAACTTTGACAAACTCTGGTAACTATGTACTGAACTCTTAAGAGCTGTACGTGGCTACATCTGACATTCGACGCGGCCCGCCGCTGCGAGTGTTTGGGCTCTCGCAGTGCTCGAACCTCGCTCTTCTTCCTGCCATCACCTCGTCTTCTCTCTACCGTCCAGCAGCAACAAACGAGTCGAACAGGGATTATACTCCCTCTCCTCCCGAGTACACCTCTCACTCGTCTCTCTCAGCGCTGCAGCGCCGCCCGACGCGCTCGAGATGCTAGCCCTCCCAGGCCGCTACATCACCTTAGCAGGCGCTTCCCTGGCAGCTCTGAGCAGTGGCACGCTTTATGTCGCTTCCTCGTACGCCCCTCAAGTAGCGGCAAAGCTGCGCCTCTCCTCCAAGGCCACGAACCTCTTCCTCCTCTGCGCCAACACCAGCACCTACTTGTCTTCGCCGTTCGTCGGGCTGATAGTCGACAAGAAGGGAGGACGAATCGTTATGCTCTGCGCTGCACTCGCTTTGTTCGCTGGATGTGAGTTTTCGAGTGAGATGCGACTAGCTCGGTCGGCGCTAACCGCTTGCCCGCCCCCGCTGAGCAGATGCCCTCCTCAAGCTGTCGTATGATGCAGGCGAAGAAGGAGGATTGAACGCTCGGTTTGGCGCGTTACCGGTGCTGGCACTCGGCGAGACGCTCGTGGGACTGGGATCCTCGGCGAGCTACGCTGGCTTCTCAAACGGCGTGGCCAAGACGTTCGACTCGAAGAGGGTGAGCTCAGTCTCGCTCTTCTCCCCTCTACCCTAAGCTGAACATTCACCACCACAGCGCGCCACCGCCCTCTCCGTCTGCATCTCCTGCCTCGGCCTCTCAGCCTTCGCCTACTCCTCCCTCGCCCTCCTCCTCCCCGACCGAGGCGACCCTACGTCCTCCTTCCTCGCTCTCCTCGCCTTAGGCTGCGGCGGTAGCATCCTCATCGCCGCTTTCCTCATTCGCCCTCCCCTGCACCACCGCCATCATCATTCTCAGACGCTCTACTCACCCGTGCCGAACGTCGATGTGATGGAAAGGGAAGCATCGCCTCGCGGAAGGGCTACGCTGTCGCCCTCGCCTTCGCCGTCGTCGGAGGAAACGAGCGATGGATCTTCCATCTCGTCCGGCGAGGAGATGGTGGTGGAGGTCGAGTATGTGAGAGCAAAGAGCCGGGAGCGGGCAGAGAGCAAGGCGCGGGCGATTGCGAAGGAGGCGCTGGGGCATCCGAATGTGGGAGGATGGGCGCTGTTGCGGGAGTTGGATTTTGCGCTGCTGTTTTTGTTCATGGGGATTCTTGCTGGCTGTGGTTTGATGTTCATCAACAACGTGAGTCGGCTCCTTCCTTCCGCTTCGGCGCTCGAGCTGACTCGATCCTCTCCCTTCCAGGTCGGCACGCTCGTCCACTCGCTTCCTCTTCCTCCAACTACTCCCAACGACCCTACCACCGCCTCCCTCTCCCTCACAGCCATTCAACAACGCCTCGTCTCCCTCCTCTCCATCTTCAACTCCTTCGGCCGACTCCTCTGCGGCCCCCTCACCGACTACCTCTCCACACCCTCGACCACCAAACGCTGGACCAAACGCTGGACCATCCCTCGCGTCTGGTTCCTCTGCCCAGTGGCAGCGCTCTTCATCTTCGTCAACGCGACGGTCGCGAGGACGGAGAGCGTCGAGATATTGCAGGGGACAGCGATCCTTATGGGCCTCGCTTATGGGAGCTTGTGCGGGTCGATGCCTGTTTATGTCATTGAGTGGTTCGGGCTCGCCTCGTTCTCCACCAACAACGGCTGGCTCTCCATCTCGCCGGCGATTTTCGGTGAGCTGCTCTCGACTTTCCTCTTCCTCCGTCCCCTGTTCGTACTGACCTCCCTCCCGCCCCTTTTCGCTCACAGGAAACGTCTTCAACGTCCTCTTCGGCACATTGTACGACATCCAAGCTGGCGCCTCACCCACTCCCTCCCCGCCTCTCCCTTCTCCCTCCCAAGCCATCGACCTCGTTCGCCGCGGTGGTCTGCCCAGCACCGACCATCTCTGCACGCTCGGGAACGCATGCTTCCGAAGCGCTTTTCAGCTGACCACGACGTTGGCGGTGGGAGCGTTGGGGTTGGCCGTGTGGATGGGGATGAGGAGGGGGAGGGGTTGAGCTCGGGATCGAGGTCGAGGAGAGAGATCGCATTCTGTAGACTCGTTAGATTAGAAGGACTGAGCTTAGTACTAGTGCAATGTTGTCGTTTACGCTGTACTTTCGCTCGAGTGCTGAGAGCCGAAGTGAGAAGCACACTCGACTCGACTGGACTCGCCGAGAATTTGAAGCGAGTGCGCATCGGCTCTTCGACGGGGTGAAGCTACGCATAGATTACTAGAGGGCATGATGTAGCTATAGCAAATGCGAACTATGAGGCTACCGCACCACCTCCGGCGTCGGCTCGGCGACCCTCCTACGCTTCTCGCTCGGCTCGGCTTCGACAATCTCGACCTCTCCATCATCGCTGCTGAGGAGACTCATTGGCGTTAGGTTTCGGACGCGCTTTTTCTTGTTCTTCTTCTCGGGCAAAGAGCGAGCCGGCGGGGGAGGTGCGCTTTGCTCGTCGTCCGAAAGGGTGATGCAGTCGACTTCTCCTGAGGTAAAGGAGGGGATGAGAGGGGCGAGACCGACGTAGAGGGCTGCAGGTTGTATAATCTCAATGACTCGGTCAGCTCGGGTCTTCGTAAGATGTAGAAGGGGGCACGAACGAGGCAGCTTGTGTTGTCGGGCAAGGCGAGAGACTGGAGAAGCAGATGGTCAACGTCGTTTCGCGAGCTTCGAAAGCTCGAAAAGCCTACCATCCTCTCGGTAGCGCCATTCGAAGATGAGGAACGGTACGCGAGGTCGATTGAGGTAAATGAACCTCGCGCCGAGCTGACCAGGCGTAACGGCAGGCTCGTCTCCGCTGGCGAAGGAGGGTTAGAGCGAGGAGTTAGTGGGCAGATACAGCACTCAAAAAAAGGTCAGTAGCTAGCTTACCCCAGTACATGACTGCCCAACACGCCCATGCCCGCCGAAGCCGTCGGCGCAGAACCAATGTGCGAGCTGGGGTCGATTGGCTTGACGTGATGCAGCTCAAGACGGATGGTACCGCTGCTACTCGAAGTTCCCTCAACTCTACGAAAGCGGAAGGGGATGGCGTAGCCCTGCGGGTCAGTAAGAGTGCGAAGTCAGCTTTCTTCGCCCCGTCCTCCTCGCCGAGAAACGTACCTGCTCGTCCGTCTCCTCGTAGCCGAAGAAGCAGCACTCGCGACGACGATCTCCAACTGGGTAGCAGAGAGGTGGCCCATTCCTATCCATCATGACGGCGCAGACCCTGCATGGAGCGAGCATGAGCCTTCTCCCCGTTTCAATCGAGCGAAGCCAGCCGACTCACTGCTCGCCGTCGACCTCCAGCGTGACGTAGGTCGCAGTCCAATGGTGAGTACTGGTGGGAGCACGAAATACATGAGCTTCCCTAGGCCTTCACCTCCCTTCCAAAGCCCCGCCTCACCGATTATCAGCAAGCAAGACGGCGAACTCTTCTTCCTCCTCGCTCTCAATCCACGAAGTGCAGGCGAACGAGACTGCATGCTGCTGATCTGCCCTCTTGAAGATCTCGCACGCTTTTCCTCTACTTGTGACGGAGGCAGATACACAGCCTTCGATGGAGGTGCTGGTGAGAGGGTGGCCGGGGAAACGTGAAGCGAGGGCGCTGTAGGTCAGTGAGAGGCTCGTGTGCAAGTCTGAGTATCTCAACCTACAGATGATACACTGGTCGAGTCATCTCTGCTCCCTTGTCCCCGGAAAAGGAGGTGGCGACGAGCAAAAACGAAGGAAGAGATCAAGAGGCCGTTTCGAGCCAGGAGCGCTCGCGCCTCTCTCTTCCTCCTTCGCGACTCGCTGCTCATTCGACTGCTTGAACCACTCACCACTGCTCTCAAAGAAAGTTGTACCTGCTCTTCAGCTGCAGCAAGACTCTCAGCAGCCCTCGCCTGGCTCCGACTCGCGCCGAAGCACTTCTCGTTTCGTCCTTTGCTCTAAGTGAGCCTTTCCCACCCATATTCGGCGCTCAATCTTCTTGGCGGATGTAAAGGAGCCCTTCACTATCAGTTCTATACATCTGCAACCCATCCTCATCTCAGCCGTTTATTCTCGGGGCCATCGCCGAGAGCGGGGGGATGGACGGTTAAACGAGTGCGATCCTATTTCCTCTCGTACAGGAGATCGGCGTCAAGCAAGTCGAGCTATTCGCACACCATTTGAGACTGCTCGCGGGAAGGTGTAGTCGGGCAGACTGGCTCTCAAGACCCTCCGAGGAGCTCCTCCTTCGCCTTCAATGGCTCCTCGGCCCATGTCTCTTCCTCGTCTTCGTCGGAGGCGAAATGAGGATCAAAGGCCAGTCCTTGCTGCCGCCTACTTTTGGTTGCATGCCTCTCTTTCGCCCTCGACGATCTGTCTCACCTTACTCCACAATCCTTCGCAAACGGCTCGAAATGCAGATGAGTCTCGATCTTGCCCTCCCCTCCCTCGCAACAAACACGATGGCCTGCAGGCTGTTTCGGTCTCTCTCTGGCTTTGTCTCTTCTCTCTTCGTTTCTCATTCCCTCTCTCCGGTTTATCTTTCTCGCCTGTAGGACAATCAGGTTCGACTGGCGATGCGGTTCTCCATTTCCCTCTCCGTGCTCGCGCTGTCGACAGTCGCGCAAGCTCATATCAGCTGGTTCTCCGAGTCGATGTATGGCGCACCTGGAACTCCATCTTACCGACGAGCGGGATTGATGGATGGCTATTACGACCCAGTCGCGCCCCTCGGCCCCTTGTGGGCATTCGACGACTGGTAAGCTTGCTCTCCGCTCAAACGTCTATCATTGAGTCCTAGAATTGGAGAACTAATTATTATATCTCTCTTTAAACTTCTCGACGCGTCGCAGGTGGTTCCGGTGAGCTGAAACGACAGACTTCCTCGGCGATGATCGCTGACTTCCTCCCACGTCCTCTCTCGTCTCTTCTCGATCCTTCCACCACCGCTTGTCAATACTCCAACTTGACACTGTCAATCCTCAACTACCGTGCTCTCTCCAGAGGTCCTCGAGTGCGCAACTCGCCTCCGCCGAGCGGAAAGGTCACGATCCTCCCCGCCGGCAAGACTCTTGCGGTCGAGCTGGCGTGCAACGTCGGCTACACCACCATCGGAGGCGCTTCCCTCGATGCCAACGATCCGTGCCCCGGCAACACTGGCGCACTTCATGCAGGTGACCCAGGGGAGCCCGTCGACCACTCCTTGCTGGCGGGTTGCGCTCTCGCGATCGCCGACGTCGAAGAGATTGAAGATGTCACGATGGACAACTTGGTGCGTCTAACTCGTTTTCGCATCGGTATACGCTTGCTGACTTCTTCTATCCCTCCTCGGCCACCGCCTCCCACTTTCCCCTCCCTCGCGCTCCTGCCCTCCTTTCGCTCTTCTTCCCTCGCCGCCCTCGCCTTCGCAACCCAGGCCATCTTCTCCGTCCAACACGAGTGTGTGTGGCAGAAGAACACGTGAGTTGGCACTCACCTCGGCCGAACGCTCTTCGGCGATGAATCTGATCCTCGCTCTCGCAGCACCTGGGCCGTCCCAAAGTACATGCCTCCCTGCACAGGCGACAACTGCATCTGCGCATGGATGTGGCTCGCCAACAACGGAACTGGAAAGTGAGTTCAGCTGCTCCTCGAGCATCAGAGGAGAGCGGCTGACCTTTTTGCTGCAGCTTCTACCAGACTGGCTTCAAGTGCAGCGTCAACGGGACTCAACCAGATGCTACCCCGATCTCTATGCCCCTCAAAGATCCTGTACGTTCTCGCGCCGCCCTCCGAATCATTCGCCGAGCTCCTCTACCCTCGCCTTCCGAATTCGCCGAGCTCGCCGCCCCTTGTTCCCAAGTCGCCCTCCGAACCACTCGCCGCTGGCCTTCCCTTGCTTGCACTTACTGACGCGGTTCGTACTTCACCCAAAGGTCTACTGTCCCTCTGGATCGGGTACAGCATGCGTCAAGGGCGCCAAACGCCCCATCTACTACTACAACGACGTCGCCAACGTCGAGTGGATCGATAATTACCATCGCCCCGGTTACCACGCGAGTTGGGGATGGTTTGATGGCGCTCAAAACGACATCTTCCAGCCGCGCAACGCCACCTCGACCGCCAGCTCGCCGACCTCAAGCTCGGCGACCTCAAGCTCGACAGTAGCAAGCTCGACGAGTTCAACTTCGAGTTCGACCTCTACTACATTCAGAGTACCATCATCTTCTGCCGCGACGACGAGCATCAGAACGGCCAACGCCGAAACGTGAGTCCAGCTTCGGCGTTCGCTCGGCGTTCATACAGTGCTCCTCTACTCTGCTGACTCGCGCTTCGCTCGACAGGACCACAACCACTTCTTCTAGTCGTTCTTTCTCCTCTTCTCTACGTACCAGTACAACCAAAAAAGCCACTCGAACGCCTCGGGTGACTCCCACCTCCAAGTCGACGTCTTCTACTCGCTCCTCTTCCTCGACGGCGACTCCCACAAGGACCCGCAAGAGCTGGTTGGACAGGAGGAACTTTACTGGCGTTCCTCTCACTCTCGCTACGCCCTCCCCTACGGCTAGGAAGGACTGGAGGACGAGGGAGAAGCGAGCCTCGGTCGAGCTTTGAAGGGCGGGTTAGAGTTAGAGGTGTTAGAACACAGGTAAATGGTGTACAAGCAATAGTGTAGATTCTTAGAATGTCATGTTATGGATTATTGCAGGCTTCCGCACCTCTGTCGCCTGCCCTCGGCGAACTCCGCTCGGGCTCGGTGAAGGCGTTTTGGGAGAGAAGCTGGGAGTATTACTGTACAAGGCACGAGCATTACCATCCAATCTGAATTCTAAGCGCTCTCCACTTCTCCTCTTCCTCGCCTTGGGAAGCCGACGCCAAATCAGCGAGCTCGAGACTTTCCCCCTTCTCCTCCGCCACACTCTTGCTCGTTTCCACTTCTCGTCGCCTGGTCGATTCACTTCCCGGGAAAACTCTAGGACAACATGTCGACTTCTACTAGTACCGAGGCGCTCGCTGCCGATGTCAGCAAACTCTCGTTCACTCCCTCCTCCGGCATGCTCTGCTTGAATGGATGCGGCAAGGCCTCCAACCGCGCT
Source organism: Leucosporidium yakuticum (assembly GCA_019775505.1). Classification (NCBI taxonomy): domain Eukaryota; kingdom Fungi; phylum Basidiomycota; class Microbotryomycetes; order Leucosporidiales; family Leucosporidiaceae; genus Leucosporidium; species Leucosporidium yakuticum. Next base: position 90,707 of record JACWFO010000060.1, on the reverse strand, counting down.
CACACTTGTCCAGTGTGCTTGAAGTAAGTTTCGCTCGCTCTCTGTGCTTTAAGAGATCGGCGCGAGCTGTTGAAGATGCTACAGGCGCGCTCCGACGGAGAGACGCCTTTTGTGCAGAGGGAGAAGAGCGCTGACCTTTGCTCACCTACAGGGAGGGCGTCTCGGGAGCTCAGTTCTGCTCTCCTTCATGCTTCCGTGATAACTGTGAGTCTGTATCCCTCTCACTCGCCGTTGAAGGACTCCTGCTGACCTGCGCCTCGCTTCCGTCGCCCCTCGCTTGCTCAGACAAGACTCACAAGGCCAAGTACCACAAGCAGCCGGCTACCACCGCTTCTAAATTTGTGTACGACTACCCGGAAGGCAGTACGTCCTTTTTCCTCGATTTCGCCGTTGCTCGTCTCCACGCTGACCCTCTTCGCTCTTCACAGCCAAGGACGGCTTTGCCGATGTTAAGGGATTCCGCGGCTACACTGGAACCTTACGAGCGGTCATGCCCATCGAGCCTGTGCCCGAGCGCGCCGTGCGGGAGGGCGTCGAGTACCCCGATTATGGGCGCAATGGTGAGGAGCTCGCTGCGATTCCTGAGAAGTGGGCAAAGGTGCCGGGTGGGAAGATAGCAGGGAAGGCTGAGGAGGTGTACAAGACGATCAAGTGGGGTTTGCGTGAAGCAAGGTGCGCTGAGTGCTGACCTTCTCCCGCCTCGGTCGACAGCTAAGGGAGTTTCGATCTCTGAAACCATGTTCAACAGGAAGTCAAATCAGTGCAAGCAGCTTAACGAGAAGGAGATTGAGGGCATGAGGAAGGTCTGCAAGGTCGGTCTTGTTCTCCATCGCCCGTCGTTTCGGAGCTGACCTCTCGTCGCCTTCGCAGCTCGGTCGGGAGGTCCTCGACATCGCCGCCGCCATGATCAAGCCAGGAGTCACTACTCTCGAGATCGATGCCGTCGTTCACGAGGAGTGCATGAAGCGCAACGCCTACCCGAGCCCGCTCAACTACCACAACTTCCCTCGGAGTGTCTGCACGTGAGTGCTCTCGGCGCTCGTTTCTTCGCTGAAGGCTCTTCGCTGACCTCGTTACTCTGCATAGATCGGTTAACGAGGTCATTTGCCACGGTATCCCCGACGCACGGCCGCTCGAGGACGGCGACATCATCAACCTCGACGTGACCCTCTACCACGGCGGGTGAGTCCTGCCATTGATGAGTTGGTCTTGCTAAAATTGAGAGCTTACCTTCTGTTGCACCGCAGCTTCCACGGTGACCTTAATGCTACCTGTTCGTCTCTCTCGCTCCCGCGCCCGCCGAATCGCCGAGCTCACCTCGCTTCCCCTTCGCAGACCCCGTCGGCACCAAGGTCTCAGAGCAGAACCAGCTGCTTATCAAGACCGCTCGCAAGTGCCTGGACGAGGCTATTCGCGCCTGCAAGCCCGGTATGGAGTACGGCAAGCTCGGGAACATTATCGAGCCCATCGTCACCGCCCAGGGATTCAGCGTGAACAGGACGTGAGTTGCAACTTTTCCCTGTTGAACCTAGAGTCGTGGACTGACAGCTCCTTCCTTTCCAGATACGTCGGACACGGAATCAACCAGTGAGCTTCGGCTAGTCATGCTTCGCCGAGCTTTTGTTCGCTAAACTCTTCTCCTCCCCTCGCAGGCTCTTCCATTGCGCACCAAACGTTTCTGTGCGTCACATCAGCTCTCTCTCACCTTTCATCGCTGACTCGACCTCTCCTCACAGCACTACGCCAACAACCGCGATTCGGGCAAGATGAAGGTCGGCCAGACGTTCACCATTGAGCCCATGATCTGCGTGGGAATGGAAACGGCCGACCACTGGCCCGATAACTGGACGGCCGTTACACGCGATGGAAAGGCTTCAGCGCAATTCGAGGAGACTCTGCTGGTGACAAAGGACGGCGTGGAGGTCTTGACGGCGGCGCCGGGGTGGAAGCTGCCGGATCCTGACGCATAGCGGGAGTAATCAAGCTTCTGATCCAAGTCTTCGATCTCTCGCTGTACCCTTTCACTCGTCGAGAAGGCGAAGCCTCACCGTCGGCGCTGCGAAAGCTCAAACTTCGCCGCCGAACGTCGACCGAGCTTTGGTTTTCGACCGAGAAACCTTCGACAATCCCTTACAACCTTACTTACAGCTGGTCCGAGTCTACCCCAACAAACCGCTATCAAACCCTGCACCTGCTGAACCGCCCTACACCTTCATGGTCTCACTCTTGATCGACCCCTCGACGGCGCCTCCCTCGGCCTTCAACTCTTCGACGGCATCATCTCCAAACAGCTTGTCGATCTCCTCCAACGTGAGGCCTCGTGTTTCCTTGTAGCAGGTGAAGAAGAGGACGGCGGAGGCGGCGTTGGTGCAGATGAAGAGGATGTAGTAGCGCCATCTGCTCAGCGAAGAGAGAGAACGGTCAGCGCGAAGCCGGGGGAGCGAAACTGCCACTTCTCTCCTCTCCATCCTTGAGATCGTGTGTAGCTCCACATAATTCGAGAGTTACGACAGAGTAGGAAGCTCAGAACTCACCCAATCTTGGCGAGACCGACCGGAGAGGCTTGCGAGATCATGATTGAGGTCCCGTAGTGGCAGACGTGCACCAACGAGTTACCGATACCTCGTAGTTGAGTAGGGAACAGCTCTGGAGGCACTACCCAGCCGAGTGGGCCTAGAGTCGCCGAGAATACGCAGGAGATGGCGAAGACCGAAGCCACAACGAAGTATTGAGCTGTCGCGTTGACCGGCTGTCCAGGGATGGCGGGGTAGCGAGCGGAGAGAGCTGTAATAATGGAAAAGAGAACCGAGAGCGCCGCGGCGCCTCCACCGAGCATAGTCACTCGGTTGACTCTGTCGACGATGAAGAGGGAAAGAAGACAGAAAACAGGCGCCATGGAGCCATACAGACCTGCTCAAGGTCGAGGATATTAGCCGAATATCACATTCGAGAGTCATCAGTCACAACAAAGTGATTCTAGAGCGACACTCACCCGTAACGAGGAGTTGACGGTCGACCGAGAAGTTGAGCGAGGCGTAAATGGAGGGCTGGAAGTATTGGATGAAACTGCAGGATTTGAGATCAATGTTTAGGAGAATTTAAGATCAATGAGCGTTCGTTGCAGCGACGAGCAGCTATAGCGGGCGGTCAGCGCCGCGCCGAGCGGCAATCTCGGCGGCGTCTGGGAGCGAAGAAGCTCACCTGATTCCAGAAAGCATAGCGCAGATCCAAACACCTGATCCGAGTGCAAGACGATGCCTCCTTGTCGGAGTAGAAACGGCGGAGCGGAAGCCGGGCTTGATCATGAGTTTCTCGGCGGCGACGTGGGCACGAATAGTCTCGAACTCCTGTTCGATGAACTCGTGATTGGAGCCGTTAGAGTGGAAGCGAAGAAGGGCATCACGAGCGTCTTGAGGGCGGTCCACCATCATGAGCCAGCGAGGAGACTTCGAAGAAAAGGTCAGCTCGGCGCCTCGGCGGTCGAGAGCGAAAAACGCACCTCAGGGAACATGAAGATGCCTGCTGCAAGGACCACAGCGGGTATCATTTGAATTCCGAAGGGTCCGCGCCATTGGGCGTCAGAGGTGAGGAACTTGAAGCCGTACTGAGGAGGGGGGCGAGGGAGCGGCGCCGAGACGGAAAGAGGAAGAGTCAGCGGCGAGAACAGGTTGCTGCCGGTCTACCTGTTCACAAGAACACTTACCCCGCACCAGTTCGCCCCAAGGAAACCAAATGCAATCATCAACTGTTGAGCAGCACTGATGCGACCGCGTTCTTCGACTTTGGCAATCTCCGAAGCGTAGACTGGCGCCGTTCCAGTGACGAGTCCCACGCACACTCCAAGGAGGATGCGACCGATGACCAACATGGCGATGTGAGCGGCGCCACACATGATGGCTCCTCCGAGAATCCCGCTGCGAAACGAGAAGATTAGGCAACGCCGAGCCTCGACGTAGCAGCTAACGCACAAAAGAGAGCCTAGAAAGATGGTACGGCGACGACCAAGACGATCAGATGCGAATCCGACTCCAAGAGAGCCTGTAGAAAAGAAGTGAGCAATCCAGCGCCGAGCGAGAGTCGGCGACGGTCCCGCTCACCGAGGAGAGCGCCGACCTGGAAGCAAGCCACAATGGCTCCCTTTTGAGCAGGTGTAGGGTTGTCAAAGTATGCGACGAACGTTCGTTGGACCATCTGCAACGAGAGAGTTCAGCTGGCAGCTCGGCGNNCCCCCCCCCCCCCCCCCCCCCCCGGATTACTTACAGAGGGAGTGATGATCCCACTGTCGTATCCATACAGAAAGCCGCCAATCGAGACGTAAAGAGAGCAGAAAAGCGTGTACGAAAAGTAGCGGCTCATGGTGAGGAACGGAGCGAGTGTGGTGGAGAAGGAGAAGAAGCTGGGGAAAGCTGAGCGGGGATGCCCCCTCGTCCTCACTCCTCGGTCGAAGCGGAAGCTTCCTCCGAGACGTGTCGACCCTTTCAAGGTCAGAAGACTCGCTGCAAGAACATTTGACGAGCAGGAAATTGCGCCAAGGAAAAGAGTCGGCTGGCGGTTGCCGTCCGCCCGACGATCTTGGGCGAGCTTTGTCGAGCAGCAGGAGCAGAGAGGGACAAGTGGAGGTTAACCGGGGGAAGGGATGAGCCTTAAAACCTAAAGAGCGAGTTGGAACCTTCTTCGGCGTAAGCCTTCGCTTCGACAAAGCTTGCGCCGAGTTGACTCTTCCGGCGAGCACCTCCCAGCGTGACAAGGTGCGCAAGGCAGACCCCTACGATTACGCTAGTAGAGTTTTGAGATGTCTGTTGTGAAGCGCAGTCAATGGCTGGACGAGAAGATTGCAAAAATCGGAGCAAGCGAACCGCTTCGCCGAGACCACACTCGCTCGTAAAGTACCTGCTCGGCGACTCTAGGCCCACTCGGACAGGTAGTCCCTCCAGAATTGTTCCCTACTCAACTACGAGGCATCGGCAACTCGCTGGTGCACGTCTGCCACTACGGGACCTCAATCATGATCTCGCAAGCCTCCCCCATCGGTCTCGCCAAGATTGGGTGAGTGCTGAGCCTCCTCCTCCTTCACTACTCTCGGATTATGTAACAAAACACACGAACTCAATGATTGAGAGGAGAGAGCCCGCTCTTTCACTCTGCCGGCTTCCCGCTGACCGTTCTTTCTTCGCCGAGCAGATGGCGCTACTACATCCTCTTCATCTGCACCTACGCCGCTTCCGCCGTCCTCTTCTTCACCTGCTACCAGGAAACACGAGGCCTCACGTTGGAGGAGATCGACAAGCTGTTCGGAGATGATGCCGTCGAGGAGCTCAAGGCCGAGGGAGGCGCCGTCGAGGGGTCGATCAAGAGTGAGACCATGAAGGTGTAGGGCGGTTCAGCAGGTGCAGGGTTTGATAGCGGTTTGTTGGGGTAGACTCGGACCAGCTGTAAGTAAGGTTGTAAGGGATTGTCGAAGGTTTCTCGGTCGAAAACCAAAGCTCGGTCGACGTTCGGCGGCGAAATTTGAGCTTTCGCAGCGCGGACGGCGAGGCTCCGCCATCTCGACGAGCGTGAGGGTAAAACGAGATACCGAGCGAGAAGAACATAGGCAAGGTGCTCGATTACCAGCTTTATGCATCAGGCTCTGGCAACTTCCACCCCGGCGCGGCCGTCAAAACCTCAATACCCGTCTCCGTAACAAGCAGAGTCTCCTCAAACTGTGCAGAAGCCTTCCCATCGACCGTGGCAGCCGCCCACCATTGACGCCAAAGAGAGCCGATCAGTTCAAAAGCTCGAAGAAAGGCCGGAAGCGCCGAGGAAAGTAGAAACTCACGTTGTCGGGCCAGTGGAACGGCTTTTCTTGGCCTATGCAGATCATGGGTTCGATGGTGAAGGTTTGGCCGGGGCGCATTCGGCCGGCATCACGGTTGTTGGCGTAGTGCTGTGGGAGAGCGGGGGGAATGAGCGACTGGAGAGGAAGAGCGAGGCGAGAGCTTGGGTGACGGAGAAGGAAAACGTACAGAAACTTGTGGCGCATTCGAGTGGAAGAGCCTGCGTTAGAGGTGGGAGCGAAGGTCAGCATCAAGCCGAGAGCTCGGATTCGGAGCGCAAGCTCACTCGTTCACGCCATGTCCAACATATCTGCGGGCTCACGAGGTCAGCGCCACCATCTCGAATTAACTCAAAACACCCTCCAACTCACGTCCTATTCGTAGTGAATCCCTGCTCAGCGGCAACGCGCTCAATAATAGCACCAAGCTTGCCATACTCCATTCCGGGCTTGCAAGCCCGAATCGCCTCGTCCAAGCACTTGCGCGAAGTCTTGATGAGTAGTAGTTTTTCGGTTGAGACGTTGTTGCCCACGGGGTCTGCCGGGGAAGAGGGGGAAAAGTAAGCGCCGAGTCGAGTCGAGTCGAGTGGGCCGAGAAAGAGACGGACAGGTAGCGTTGAGGTCGGAGTGGAAGCTGTGAGGGGTCGAGGATCAGTAGATGAGATGAAGAGGATAGGAGAAGCACGACTCACCCGCCGTGGTACAGCGAAACGTCCAAGTTGATGATATCGCCATCCTCCAGCGGCCGAGCGTCGGGAATACCGTGGCAGATGATCTCGTTGACGGATCTAACGAAGTAGAGTACAAGAAAACGGTGAGCTTTCAATCTGGCACCGAAGCGAAGAGCAGAAACGACCTACGTGCACACGCTCCTCGGGAACTTTGAATAGTTGAGAGGACTCGGGTACGAATTGCGCTTCATACATTCCTCATGGACGATAGCATCGAGTTCGAGCGTAGTAATTCCAGGTCGAATAGCAGCGGCGGCGATGTCGAGGACTTCTCGACCAAGCTGCGAGCGAGCGCCGAAGGGTGTCAGCTCAGCCGAACGATGAGAGGGAGAGGGGAAAAAAAAGCACCTTGCAGACCACTCGCATAGCTTCGATCTTTTTGGGCGTGAGGACCTCACATTTGTTGAATTTGCGGTTGTAGGCGATCTCCTTGAAGGACTGGCCGTTGGCTGTTCGGTCGAGAGGCGGTCAGCAAAGGCTTCGTCAAGGCTATCGACGTTCGCTCGCCCACTCGAGCAAAGCTCCAACACCGAATCGGTGCTCCTCCGACTCGAACGACCCTCCACCGTCCCTCAACCGCTCCCCAAGCAAGCTCGGCGAACCATCGACTCACCTTCCCTCCCATAATCAGGGTACTCAATCGACTCAGGAACATGGCGCTTCGGTACCGGCACAATAGGCATCACAGAGCGCAGAGTACCGGTATAGCGGAAGTCGGGGAACTTGTCAGCGAAGGCGTCCTTGGCTGCGAAGGGAGGGACGGGGAGTGAGCGGAGAGAAGACCGAGAAAATGGAAGGTAAGACCTACTCCCCTCGGGGTAGTTGTAGATTGCGGTAGAGACGGCGACGGAGGGCTTGTGGTACTTGGCCTTGTGGGTCTTGTCTGAGCAGCGAGGAGCGAGCGAACAGAGGCGCAGAAGGTCAGCAGCCTTTCAACGAGTGATAGGAATACAGACTCACAGTTATCACGGAAGCATGAAGGAGAGCAAAACTGAGCTCCCGAGACGCCCTCCCTGCAGGCAAACAAGGGTCAGCGCTCGTCTCCCTCTGCACAAAAGGCGTCCCTCTGTCGGAGCTTGCGGTAGCCTCTTGTACAGCTCGCGACGAGCTATCAAAGCACAAGGAGCGAGAGAAACTCACTTCAAGCACACTGGACAAGTGTGAGCGCGGTTGGAGGCCTTGCCGCATCCATTCAAGCAGAGCATGCCCGACGAGGGAGTGAAGGCGGGTTTGCTAGAGGTGGCCATGCTCGTAGAGTGCTGGGAGGGTGCAGAAGCCTAGCGAAAAAATCCCAAAGACGATTCCCGAAAGTCGAAGCTGACGACGAGCAAGATCTGAAGGAGGAGAAGCCCCCGAGAGTCGCCCCTTCTTGAGGACGCTCACTTACGCGCGAATCTGGGAGGGGGTTTGACTCGAGTACAGATAGGTGGTTGATGGATGAGCAGGCTTCGGGGGTGCTTTGAGAGTTTTCAATGAGCAGTATTGCATCCCCACGAGCTCATCTTGCCGAGAACGAGCCTTTGAGGGCCATCGCCGAGCTGTCCGAGAAGCTGAGGAGTTCGAGCCGCCCCGCTACAAGCCAGCAGAGCGAGGTCGGAGCACTTCAATACATCTTCAGCTACAACTCGCTTTCTCCTCTCAACCACCAAGGAGATCAAACAACAGACTTTCGTATTCGGACACCCACTACTCAATCTCAAGCTAAGCTAAGCAGCGCTATCCCCCTCAACCAACCAACAACGTCCTCCTCAACAATCCCACCTCATTCAACAGAGACCTAGCCTCCTGCCACAAGCTTGCCTGCCCCTGCAACACGCCCTCAACGAGCTGTACCTCCCGCTCCGTCCCTTCCTGCACTCCCTGCCCCTCCCCCTCATTCCCAATGAGCAACCCTCTCACAGCGATGAGTAGCCCACATCCAAAGAAGGGAGAATGTACAAGTGGAGGGAAGGAGGGATCCAACGAAGCGCGGACGATAGCGATGATTTGTTGAGCGGCTGCTACGATGAGACCGTGCGCCGAGGGAGGGGGTTTGGAGGTCGAGTCGATACCACAGGCGAAAGCTGGGGCGGCGAAGGTCGAGAAGATTGAGGAGGAGGAGAGGAGGAAGATGGTTGCTGCGGAGGACATGATGGCTGTCATAAAGGCTGCTTCAGTTCGGGTGGAGGTGTAGTAGGCGGCGGCTTGGACGTAGAGTGAGTGAGCTGAGGTGATGAGCGTTTGGGCGCGAGCGTGGGCGGAAGGAGCGTCGAGCGGGGAGGTGGAGGTCGCTTCGTAGAGGAGGGCGAGGGCTTGACGGTGGAGTGAGTCAATGGAAGGGTTCTGCGAAAGCCGAGGGGAGGTCAACCTTCGTTCGCTGAACGACGAAACGAGAAAGACTCGCCGATTGGGAAGGGTACACATTCCCCAACACCCTCTCCCTCGAACCCGTGAGCACGCCCAACTGAATCTCCAATCCCCAGCACGTCCATCCCAGCCTCCTCACCGTCTCATTCCACTGCCCATATCCATAATCCTTCGCCTCATCCCCTTCCCACCCAACCTGCGCCAATCTCTCGCACACCCAAGTCAATCTCTCCTTCGCGACCATCTTAACTCCAATCCCATAGCTCAAAAACACCGAAAGAACCGCCGCTTGGAGATCATCGAGCCTCGTGCCGAGATCTTCGAGGGGCGTAAGCTGGTCGACGGTGACCTTGTTGGGATCGAGGAGGGAGCGAATGGCGTGATGAAGGTGATTTCCTGCTTGACATAAGTAGGCGCTGCATTCGATGAGAGTGGGAGGCAGGAGAGCGGCGTATGGGGCGATTCGGGCGAGGTAGGCCTCGGCGAGGTCGTCGTAAGTCGTGTCGCGAGGGGGAGACGGTGGGATGAAGGTTGAGCTGGGTGCGAAGACGGGAGGAGAGTTGATTTGGTACGATTGAGGGGGTTGAGGAACTGGCGGCGGAGAAGGAGACGGCGAAGGCGAAAGAGAGCCGGAGGCCGAAGGTGAAGGGAGTTGAGCTGCCGCTCGTTGTTGGTCCGAGGGAGAAGCCGATTGGGAGGTTGTAGTCGTGTTCGTTTCTCCTTCTTTGGGTAGACGACGAGGCCTTCCCTTGCGCTTTGAAGGGAGGAAGACACACTCGACGTTAAGTCGAAGGCAACGATCGCACTTGCGCCCGTTGGCCCTACTCAAATCCTCCTCGAGAGCAGCCAGCTCAGCGTCGTTGAATCCAGTACATTTGCTCTTGGCAGACCTGCACCTCGCACAGCTGTAGGTCGATAGGGAGAGGGTCAGCACCGGCTCGCTGAAACGCATCGCCTTCAACTCACCTTTTGGCGGGTCGCTGCCTCTCTGCACCGACGGGAATGGGAGGAGTCATGAGGTTCTGTAGTCGAGTACGAGTGGCTGCTTAGGGAGAGGCAGAGACGAGGTTTGATTGAGATCCGCGGGGAGGGGCGATGGGGCTCTCAAAGCGTCGTCGAGTGGCAATTCGACTAGGGGGAGCTTGCTGTAGTAGTGTAGGAGCAGGTATTGCTGTGCTTCTCGAAACGAACGACGAGGTTGAGAGAAACGACGAGTGAAGAGCAGGAGAGAAAGAAGCGCCGCGCCTTTAGGCTCGAGCTTGCAGCCAAGGTAGCTCGGGCATGAAACAGGAAGGACCGAGGCAGTGAAAGGTGGATTCAAAAGAGTGCACAGATCGAAATTACAAATCTGTAGGTCCATCGGGGCGTCTTTCGGCGATACCAGTCAAAACGCCTCCTTTCCAGCGACTCCCCTCCGCTCAGTGCTTCCTCCACGCCAACACGCCCCACATCGCCAGTCGCATCACAAGGATGATGATGAGCAAAATGCCAACGTACAACCCCTCCGAAATGCCCGAGTATCCGAGGTTCTGCGCGCGTAAGGAGCAAGGGAAAGTCAACGCCGAACTTCTCTCTTCTCGCCCTTCCTCTGCAGCAGAAGAGGGACGGGAAGCCCCACTCACATCCAGAATATCACGACCCGCCAGTGCACACTGCTGAGGAGCGAGAGAGCTGGGCATAGGACAGCTACAGGCGCCGTTGATCGTCGGGCAGGGGAAGATGAGCCCGAGCAGGTCGTTCTTGACGAGGATCTCGAAGGAGAAGGTTTGGAAGTCCTGTTGGGGTGTAGAAAAGCACGTTAGTCATCGGAGGAGCTTTCTTGAGCGACCCGAGAGTCACAGCGAGCCAGGAAACGGCGAGGGCGAGTGGCCGCGCCGAGGGCTGAGGGGACGCGTAAACGACTTACGATAAAATGGAACGTGTAGTACCAGAATTTCGGTAAACTTGTAGCTTTGATAAAATAGCCTTGCACGACCATCCAAAGCCCATTTGCGAAAGCGGCGAGAGCGAGGGCGGCGACGAAGATGGGAACGATACTGGCGAGTAGGAGAGATTGGGACTCGGCGGCAAAGACTCCGAGGAAGAGGTAGATGAGGAATTTGAAGTAGTGTGAGGCGCCGGGGTGGAGGCCGATAGCCCAGTAGCTGTTAGAGCGCCGAGGGTCAGCTTCGGTGTTCAGTCAGGCTTGAAAGCGAAGGCCAGGAGCTATAGAGACTCACCAGATAAGCGTATAAGCCAGAGTACAGACGAATAGGAAGGGAATGGAAGTGAGAGTGTTGGCGAGGAGGTAGGCTCCGGGTCCGTAGAGGCCATTTGCGCGCTCTCGAACGAAGACGGAGCGCTCCTCGAGGAAGGCGGGGATTCCTGAGACAGACATGAAGCCGAGGAAGGCAACTGAGAAGAAGCTGTGTACCGCGGAGGAGGGGGGAGTCAGCGAGGCTCGGCGGATCACTCCGCGCTGATGCGACACCGAGGTAAGGTGGAGGGAAGAACTCACTGCACCGAGAGGCGGTCGTTGATTTTGTTGCTGCTCGTTCCCAGGCGAATCCAAACGAGAGCGAGGAGAAGGCCCATTCCGACGTACATGCCGAAACGAATGCCGAAAGCGAGTAGATTCCTCGAGTAGTTCTTGAGGTTACGATCCGCTACATTCGAGGAACTACCGTTAGTATCTTGCTCTACTCCAAAACCTCGAGTCGGCTCACAAAGGATGAGCGTCTTCCTCACTCCCTCGCTGAACGCCTGCAACGCCGTCTTGCGCTCCTCGCCCTCCCTGACGACCAGCTCCTCGCTCGGTCGCTGCCCCCTCTCCAGGTTCTTCGAATGTCCCTCCCAAAAAGCTCCAAGCTGCTGCAGCCTCGCCTCAGCGGTTGGCGCCTCCGTCGTCGGCGCGTAGAACTCGGTGTTCACAAGCGAGATGATATGGTCCGCCGGGTTTCCATGACGCGGCGTAGGGTGTCCGAGAGCTTGCAGGTAGTCGTCGATGGTGAGAGTAGGGCCGTTGTACATGATCTGTCCTTGGGCGAGGAGGAGGAGGTTGTCGAAGAGAGCGAAGGTCTCCCACGCCGGCTGGTGGATAGTCGCGATCACGATGGTGTTGGTCTCGGCGGCGAGGCGCTTAACTGCGAGCGGAGAGGAGAGGGTCAGCTTCCACTTTTCGGAGTGTCTGAGAGGGCGAGAAAGACTCACGAGACGAGACGACCTCCCTCGACGAAGCGGCGTCCAATCCCGAGGTCGGCTCATCGAGGACGAGCACCCTCGGGCGAGCGACGACAGAGCAAGCAATTGTGACTCGTCGTTTCTGTCCTCCCGAGATTCCGCGAGACAAGGGCGTGCCAATGTGATTGGTGGCGACGTCTTGAAGGCCGAGGGAGCGGAGGGTTTGATCAATGTGCGAGTCGACGTCAGGCGTGTTGGGCGGGAGGCTGTAGAGGGTAGAGACGATTAGAAGGGGCTAAGAGGAGCGGGCGAAAGAGCACAACTCACGAAAGACGAGCAGCGAAAGCGACACTTTCGCGCACGGTGAGAACTCCGATGAGAGCGTCGTCCTGCTCGACGAAGCTGAACATCTCGCGGGTGCTATAGTTAGCTGAACCATTGAGGAGGATCTTTAGAGCGGGCAACGAGTCAGCGCGAGCTCGAAACACCTTCCCGAAGCTCCTATCTCGAGTAAAAGACGACGAGGCTCGAGCTCGACGAGCAGACTTCGGCAGCGAAAAAACTCACCTCGCCCGTGGGAGAAGCTGCTCGTTTGCAGATGACATCGAGAAAGGAGCTCTTTCCCGCTCCAGAGGGTCCCATCACTGTCAGCGAGCGCATCGTCAGTTCGGAACTAACGAGTCTGAGTGCTCGTGCTCGGGAAGCTGTATCAAAGCTCACCAGCGAGTAGTTCTCCCGATGTGACGGATCCCGAGATGTTCTGGAGGATGGGACGCTCGCGTTTGGGCACTTTGAAACTCAAATCGGACCAGGAGAGCGTGATCTTTGGCAAGGAGGAGAGGAGGGACGAGGGTCCTTTCTCCTCGTCCGAGCTGTCGCCGGGAGGGTAAGTTGGGTAGTAGGTGCTAGTTGAGGACATGGTGGAAGGTTGTGGACGAAGAGTGGAGAAGAGGGAGTGAGGTGAAGGAGAGAAAGAGTGCTCGAGCTCCGATTCCCTCGTTTCGAGCTCGTCCCCTGCGACAGGACGGCTACAGACTCCTCGGGTACAGAGGGGCTCGGGGGTCGAATGCTCAAGGCGAGAATCGGACGTCCGTGTTCGAGAATGATCGTTGTACAGTAATACTCGCAAGGAGAGGGAAAGGCAGTAAGGGCGGCTATAGACAGATTGGACGACGAGGGAGGAGAGCAGGGAGGAGCCCCATGGGAACCTCCCTCGAGGCGGGGCGGGTGCAGAGGGAGGTCAGATGACGAGGATGTACCGTAAGTCGACAGCCACTACTGGTCGAGGAGAACGAGATCTGAAGCGCTGGCTCTAACTTCGCCGAAGGTCCTCTCAACTCCGAAGCATCGCACAAAATAGACGATTGAAGCACTCTAAAAATCTCAAAACTTGTAATCAAACTCCTTCTCCAAGAACTCCCTCATCGGCACCGTCTGCATCGGGACCCAGCGAACCTCCCTACCCTCCTCGCTTCCCTGACCCTCCTCCCCGCCCGTAACGTAGACCTTGGCCTTCTTCTCATCATCTCCCTCCCTCTCAGTGTACATCATCGACAGACGGGCTCCTCCTCCACCGGGGATGAGCTTGGTGACGAGCCAGAAGGCGGTAAAGCTGGCGAGAGGGTGTGAAGCCGAGTAGTGGTGAAAAAGGCCAAAGTCCAAGACCGGGACCGAGATGGGCAGCATGTGGAAGAGTGGTGACCAATAAGCGCCGGGAGTGGGGTTCTTCTCGTCGATGGGGAGGGTGATGGGAGTGCCGGTAGGAGTGATTCGGCGGTAGAGAGTCCAGCCGTCGATGGAGTCAATGGGCTTGGGCATGCCGGGCGATTGAGGCAAAGGCTCGTGAAGAACTTGGTACGCCTCGAAGCGGTTGAGACCTTGGATCGTCTCGCCGTGTATGAGCCTGATGGGCTTTGCGAGGCTCTGCGAAAGGAGGAAAGGTCACCCCTCGGCGGACGGTTCGGCGAAGGCGAGAAACTCACCCATGGTCCCCACATTGCGTCAACGATGTACCTCACCTCACTGCCAGGCCAATCGACGATTAAGACCTCGTGTGTGATGGATCCCCAGAGCCAGCCGGCCTCATGAGTCCGAGGGTCGTTGCCGAGCGCCTTGTAAGCGCGAGAACCGAGCTCCGATACCCTGTATCCGAGCGTTCGGAGGAGCGTAGCAAACACGGCGTTGACGGCGAAGCAGAAAGCTCCCTTGAGGGCATGGAAAGAGTCAGCTTCGGCCTTCGCAGCGAAACGAGAGAGCCGTCGGCGCACCTTGTTCTGCTCGACGATACGCTGGTAGGCCGCTACTCCGACGGGCATGCCGGGGAAGTTGGAAGAGAGCTTGATGGGAGTGTTGGGACCGGACCACTGGTCCTCGGTAACGTGTAGCGGCGAGGTGTCCTTCGGGACGTGCTCGAGGTGCGAGAGCTGAACCTTTGAGAGCTGCTCCAATGAGGGAGCTTCATCCAGCAGGGAGGCTGTAGGTCAGAAATCTATCAGCGAGGCTCGGCGCCGGTAAGATGAGCGACAAGCGCTCACCAGGGAGAGCGATACGCTGGAGGTAAGCGGCCGCTTGATCGCGGTCCAGTTTGGCCTCGCTGAACGTGTTTGGCGGAGGGTAAGGCATCTTGGAGGGTTTTAGTCCTGTGGCAAAGTGCTGCTGCTGAGAGGAAGCGAACGAGCGAATGGCGCGAGAGGGAAAGGGCGAACGGCAGCGAGCGAGTCAACTTGGACCCGCGCCCGGCGGCAGCCCGCTGGAGGTAACGTAAGGCAGCGCCGAGTCAAGCTACATAACGCCGTTAAGCGAGAAGTGAACGGGCAAAAGCGAGTAGAACTAAGCAGAAAGGCAAGAGACGACTGCTCGGCCCTCCCTCCTTTCGCAGGCCATCGCCGAAGGTCAGAGTCTGCTGCAGCGAGTTGCAAGGCTGAGCAGCAGGGATATCGTAATCAAAGCGAGAGAAATTGCGCTCAACTACACTTCCTATCAACCTACAGGAGAGAGACCTTTCTTCACGCTTCCCTCAACTCGGCTTGCACTCCCCCCACATCTTTCTCGTCGCTTCGAGTTCACCTACAGTCGGGATGCAGCAAGAGAGGCCCTTGTCTCCTGCTTCAGAATCTTCTGCAGGCGACTATGCCGCCTTCTCACTAGGAGCAGTAGCAACGGCAGCGCCTCGTGTTTGTCGAGCTCTGGTCGTGGAATCTGAAGCTCATGAGACGGGCGTTAGGAGTACAGTCTATTGCAGGGTAAGTACGACCCTGTGAAAAGCCCCCCTCGAGCTTGCTGCTGACCTACAGATACCTCGCAGATCGCGCTGCCCGCCTCGTCAAGCCAGCCAGTGCAGCTCTTGGCTCTGCCTCCCCTCTCCCATTTCCTACACCACTCAACCTATGCCCTACCACTCGGACCAGAGTCGCTCTCTTCCTCTTCCACCGAATGCCTTCGAGCAGCGAGGCTCCTAGGGCTCACGGACGCGAGCGCTCTCGCCAACGGCGCGTCGAGTCGTAAGGACAACCTGCTGTTCAATGGAGTAGGAGCATCACCCGCTGGTCGTCGACACAACCGAACGATCAAGCTCGTACAGCAGGACAAGGATCTCTCGCTCGTGTTGGAGGGAGCGGATTCGGCGACTCCTTCGCGAGCCATCTCGCCCAACTCTTTCACCAGTCGACTCGCTGCACCATCCCCTACCGGCGCACCATCTACTCGTTCGAGCAGGAATTCGAATGGGAGGAAAGAGCAGGCAGATCGGATGAAGGAGGAGAAGCTCGAGTGGATTCTCGTCATGAGGCTGGAGAGCTCGTTTGGTGGGCTACATGAACCTCGCTTCGCCAACAGTGTGAGTCGCGGAGGTTCTCTCGGTGCAGCTACGCTTGCTAACCTCCCTCCATCAACGCAGGTCACCATTCCCCTCCCTCTCTGCCTTCGCAACTCGCTCGCCTTCACCCTCCCCATCTCCTCCGCCTCAACCTCCAGCGCTCCTCCACCACAATGGGATCTCGCCGTCAAGCCTTCCCTCCGTTCCTCTTCCTCCTCTACCCCTCCCGGTGACTCGAACGGCCCCACGACCATTACCGGCCGCTTCGCTTCCACCTCGGCGCTCTCGATTCGCTGGGCACCTCGCAACTCGTACGCCGTCGCTGTACCACAGTCGCAGCTTGAGGTCGCTTGGGGTATCGGAGAGAACGGGTGGGGAAGAGTCACTGTCAAGGGAGAGGCCGAGCTCGAGTATGCTGGGTTGAAGGACAAGGCGTGGGTCGAGGTGCAGGTCGACCATGGAGCGGGAAGCCTGATGGACAACTCGACGAGGGCTTTCGAGATCCTCTCACTCGAGGGAGAGGGTGTGCTAGCGTGGGAGGTCGTCAGGGAGACACCTCGCAAGGTCGACCCTCCTCGGCACCCCCGACTTGCTCGCGAGCCGAGCAGCGAGTTTACGACGCCGACACCTCGACCTCGCCCCTCGACGAACCATCTCCAGGAATTACGACCTCCCTCATTCACCGACCTCTTCGACACCACCGCACCCGAGGCGCCCGAGTTGGACCCCGCCGTCGTTGCTAAGATGGGAGAGCCGAGCTTGCTGAGGCAGGCTGCTCCGTTCGAGGGAGACGCTTCGATGGATATGACGTTTGAGATGTCCTCCTCGGATGAGGAAGGGGAGGATGGGCTGGCCAAGTCGTTGGCGCGCCTTGGAGGAGAGGAGAAGGAGACGACGGGGTCGCCGTCAGGTAGCCCCGAGGCGCCAGAGGCCGACAGCGACATTCCTCAAGCAGAACCTCTTCACTTCTCCACCACCACTACGATTCGACTCCAGCTCAGCCTCGCCACCCTCCTCACCGCCGACAAGCTCCCCTCTCCCACCGTTTCCTTCGAGCTCAAAGCCGACTTCCCCGCCATCACTCTCCGCTCGCTCTCGACCGCCTTCTATCCATCTTCCGAACCCCAAGCGTTCCGACTCGCCCTCCCCACCTTCTCCCTCCCTGCCGCCGTGCACGAGAACTCGGTCGTCACCGTCTCTGCCGGCGCAGGAGGATCAGTCGAGCTCCTCGCCAGCGATCCGATGATGCAAGCTGCAGGAGCGTCAGAGGAGACGGACTCGCCTCTACCTGCTACCGGAGGTCGAGCGCGCTGGAGGACGGAAAGGAGCCAAGACGAAAGCAGCAACCGTCGAAGCAGGAGTTCCTCCGAGTTGGTCGAAGTAGAAGTCTCGCTCCCTCCTTCCCGACCGACCTCGCTCGTGCAACTCGACGAGCTAGTAGACTCGGACGACTCCCCTTCTCCTTCCCCTGCAGCCCGCTCAGCCTCTTCCGCCCGACATCTCCTCAATCGACCTTCGATCCAATCCCTTCGCTCGAAATCGTCGACACTATCCCTCGGCCTTAATCTCGCTTCCACCCCTTTCGGCCTCCGATCCCATCGCCAACCAACGACACTCGGCGTCCTCAAACTTCGCATCACCCCCGTCCCTCCCTCCGCCGGCCCCGACCTCGAAAAGGCGTGGAGACTCTTCACTCATCTCACCTTCCCGAGGCCTTTCATCGGAGGATTCGAGCTCCCGCTGAAAGAGGGACAGAGGGTCGTAGTGTGTGATAGCTGGAATGAGCGAGGGGAGCAGGCAGAAGTGGAGAGCGAGTTGCTTGAGAGGAGGATGAAGATTGAGACGGGCGCTTCGAGGAGAGGTTCGCCTGTGGTGGGCAGGATGGGAGAGGTCGTTGCGCTGGAGGATGAGATTGAGGGGGTGTGTGAGATGCTGTTTTGTGTTTCGACGCCCGGCGCGGAGGGGCAGGGGGAGGTCGGCGATGTGCTGCCGAAGATGGAGATTAAGGTGTCGAGCATGGAGGTCGAGGTGCTGCCTGTTGCTGGTATGTTTCGCCTCTTTTGTACCCTGCGCTTCGACTGCTGACCCTCCGCTCCCTCACAGGCTACGAGCTCCTCACCGACAAGCAAGCCTTCGACTCGGCCACTCCCTCCCGCGACACACAATCGACGCGCTTCACTCGCTTTCAAATCCCCGCTTCCGAAGCTTCTCGCCTCTCCGTGTTCCTCCAGCCGATCCCTCCCCCTCTCCCCAGCTTGCCTCCTTTGCCGGTCGCCGAGCGCGTCACCCCGCCGAGAGAACCTTCGCCGCGCGCTCCTACACCAGCGACCGAGCCCGAGCCAGTCGCCACACCGCCTCAAGAGCCGAAGTTTGCACTCGCACCTCCGCCGCAACAGGAGATGCAGCAGGCTTCGCCCAAACTCGAGCCCGAGCCGACTTTGATCGCCGAAGTCGAGCTCCCTATCCCTCCCGTTCTTTCTTCCCCTCCCGCCATCGCTACACCGCCTCTAGCGCCAGAGACAGAGCCAGAACAGAAGCCTCTTCCCGACACGGCCACCAAAGCACCCGCACCGGCCCCTGCCACACCTTCCTCTCCACCACCTCCGACTCGCTCGGCGCTCTCCGACCTCCTCGCCCTCTCCCCCTTCCTCATTTTCCTCCTCGCTCTCGCCATCGCACACTTTACCTCTCCCAACGGTCTCAACAGCCTCAACCCCCTCAACGAGCTCCTCAGCGATACACACGGCGCTTGGCCTT
Source organism: Leucosporidium yakuticum (assembly GCA_019775505.1). Taxonomy (NCBI): domain Eukaryota; kingdom Fungi; phylum Basidiomycota; class Microbotryomycetes; order Leucosporidiales; family Leucosporidiaceae; genus Leucosporidium; species Leucosporidium yakuticum. Next base: position 72,085 of record JACWFO010000060.1, on the reverse strand, counting down.
CGTTCGACGCTGAGGGAGAGCTGGTTCTCCTTCAGAAGGAGACGGCGCATTCGACGACGACGACAACCTCCTCCGGAATCTCATTATCAACGAGCATGATCACGACTACTACGACTGTAATGACCACCCCCACCCCCATGGCGTCGTCGGCGAGGAGTTTTCCCCTTCCCTCCTCCTCCTCGGCGCCGACCGCCCGATTCTCCGCCCCTTCGGCGCCGCCTCGACTGATCTTCATGGACGACCTTCCCCCTCCACCACCTCCCAAGCTTACAGAGGCAGACCAGCAGGCTGGACTCGAGCCAGCAGGGTTCCCTACTGTTTTTGCGGAGATCGTGGCGGGTTGGAGGGTGTTTGAGAGAGAGGTGAAGGGGTGGATTGGGTGGGTGAGGGGGTGGATGGGTATTTGAGGCTTTGTATCGTACTGCATGGGTGGTATGGGTGGTGAGATTCATGTTGTTGCTCAAACGCTTGGAGGTGGGAGAGGAGAGCGCCGAGCGGCGAGCCTCTTCATCGAGCGAAAGGCCTTATCCTGTTGAGCGTTGGTCGTCGATGGGATGAAATCGGAGGATTCCTTCTTTCTGCTCTCCATCTCTCATTCGAGCTGCCCTGCACACTTCCTCGCTCGTTACAAAAATGGCCCTCGGCGCTCACTTTCCACTCTCAAGCTGTACGCTACACCTCGCTCTATGGCCCGACCAAGTCCCTCCCCCCGCCATGCCTCTCGCCTTGTACCTCGAGTACACCCCCCAATCAAACGCTGCGAAAGGCTCCTTCCACATTGCTCCCGCCGAGCTGATTCCTGATCGCCGAGCACGGGTATGGTGGTAGATTGAGGATGTGAGGAGGAGGGTGAACAGAGTGGCGAGGGTTAGGAAGAGGCTGTTTGTGTGAGGGAGTGAGAGGTGGTTAGCTACAACTCTCCTCGGCGCGCTGATTGAGCTTCGGCCAACGAACGAACGAACTCACATCCAGCTGACGGCGACGAGTCCTTGCAACGCCAAACAGATGACATATCCCCTACAGCTGCTGAACAACCCGGGCGTGCTCGAGTGTAGCCTGCTCACACTTGCCAGCAGGAGCAAGCCCAGGACGCATAACGAGCCGAGCTCGAAGCGAAGGCCTAGCAGGATTCGGTGTTTGGAGGGGGCTGGTGGTGGTGGGAGAGCGTAGAAGAAGGAATGGATTAGGAGGAGGCAGGCGGAGACGAAGATCTGGTGGAGAAGAGGGTCAGCGAAGGCGGAGGATGAAGGTCCTAGTCCTGGACTGAACGCACGGCGGGGACGGGCTGTAGCAGAGTACGTTAGCGTTGATCAGAGCAGAGAGAGCTACAACAGATCCAAACTCACCTTGTTGTAGCCCACAGTCTTCACGAGCTGAGTTATCAAAGTAGCTAGAGCGAGCACGAGCAGTCCGAGCGCGAGAAAGGCGGCAAGGGCGTAGAGTATGAAGCGGACTAAAGGAAGGGGACCTCCTCCAGTGGCTCCGAGGGATTTGAGTGGTAGCATCTTGCTCTGGCGAGAGATGAAAGAGCGAAGCACGCGTTTGAAGTCGAAGGGAAAGGGACGTGCGAAGCTCGGAAGGGGGACCATGCGCACTAGTCTTCTGGTGTCCACTGTCGGATATGCAGGGAACCAGATGTGCGAGCCTTTGTGAAGTCGAGCGGATATCTCGTGAACTGATACAAGGTCGAGCAGGGCGAAAAAGCGAGCCAGCTCTCATCGCCGAACTTGCTTTCGCCGAACTCGCCCTTTCTTGGGCTGTTGTAGGTCTGCAAGAGGTCTCCATGGAGAAAGCGATGCTTCATTCAGCGAATGATGTACCTGCCCAACTCTACTTCTCTACACGACCCTCCTCTATGTCGCTCTCGTGATCCTAACGAGCCGAACCTCGCCTTCTCCCTCCCAGCCCTCCGCACCGACGATCCCACTCTCTCCCTCCGGCGTCTGAAGCTCCTCTGAGACGACCGAGAGGCCCTGCTCCCGACAGCATGAGAGGAATAGCTCCCATGTCGAGACGTTGCGAATGGTGCCGGCGATGAGGGCGGTTGGTGCCGTGGGAGAGGGAGAGGGTGGTGTGGGTGATGATGAAGTGGCTGCGTTCGAGGGGATTGGACAAAGGAGGTAGGAGAGAGTGGAAGCGAGGAGGGAGGCGAGGGAAGGATCGTAGACCTGCTCGGTGAAGGAGAAGGGGAGGAGGTCAGCAACAGCACCCGAAGGGCGTCCAAAGGCCTCGAGAGAGGGCTCGTCGCCCTGAACAAAGTCAATCTTCGCCGACTCACAATGTCGGCTCCCACAATCAAGCTCGCCCTTCCTGCCTCGCCGAAAGCTTCCCGCTCCCACTCCTCCAGCTCTTCTTTAACCGCCGGCTCGTCAAGTCGAGCCGACAGCTCCCAGTCAAGCTTTCTTGTCTTGACCTTGCTTTGTAGATCGTCTGCAAGGCAGCGAACCAGTCAGCTCATCGCCTCAGCGCTCGGCTTGGACAGCCACTCACTCAGCTCAACATTCTCTTCAAGCTGCTGCAGCACCTTCTCATCTACATCGGTAGCTACTAACCGCGCGTCGTCGGGTGCTAACCGACCCGCAACGAGGGAGAGAAGACCGACGCCAGCGCCGAGCTCGAGGATAGTCGGCGGGGAAGCGGAAGGGGAAGGAGCGAGGAGGGAAGGGGAGGCGATGAGGTGGTTGGAGAGGGAGATGCAGGCTTGCCTGTGGGAGGAAGAGTTTAGCTCGAAACGAGGATTCGGGTGCAGAATCGTGACGGACCAGGTGCGAAGCCCCGTCGTTCCTTCAAAGCAGCGGGTCAGCTCGGTTTCGAGAGAAGCAAGAGTCCTCAAACTTACCTGCACTGATCATTCGACCCTCCTCCGTCGTCTGTACTCTGCTCCAGCCCTCCGCGCCAGCTGCAAGCGGTCCCCAGTAATAGCTCCTCGCGAGCCGTTCTGAAGGCGCCGACGACGACGACAAATGCTTGACGAGCTCCTCCAGAATAGTCTCGTGTACCTCCTGCTCAGCTCGATCGTCAGCTGTAGCTCATCAGCTCCAAGAAAGTCAGTAGAACGCACCTCCTCCTCGACCTCAGCATCCCCCTCGTTTCTGCGCTCCTGAAAGCCCTCTTCGATCCCCTTGACCACTCTTCGCCAGAATACTTTCTTCCAAGCCTGCCCGCTCGGCTCCTCGTCCCCGTCGGAGGAGAGCAAGTTATCGACGAGCCATTGCTGGGTTTGAGGCGCGGAGAGGTCGCGAGAGGTGGGAAATGGGGGAGAGGGGATGAGGGAGGCGGTTGTGGGTGAGAGAGCGGCGTAGTGACGCTGTAGGAGGAGGAGGGAAGATGACATGCGAAGGAGCGGAGGCAGACAAGCAAAGCGCCGGCGAGGCGAAGGGTGACGGCTCGACGAAAGGTGAGCTAGTCCTCTGCAGAGCTGCAGCGAGTCTCGAGCAGCGTTTCTGAGCTTCGAAATACGCGTGAAGGGTCGGAGACGGACGAGAGTGCGCTGGAACCGGTTCTCGGCGCTGAAGCTCTTCGCCGAGCCAGCTCTCTGCAGCGCTGCCACGGAATCTAGCTCAAGCAAATCAACGATCAATGATTACAAAACATGTTGACCAGATCCTCCTTGCCATCAACCCGCAAAAGCGAAAGGACAACGTCCCTTCGGCGCCCCTCCCACCGCGTACGGACCCTCCAGGCGCCCTCCATGGATCTGTTCCGCCAAATCCTGTACAGTCTGCAGCTCTGTACCCTCTCGTTTAACGGGGCCCTGTGGCGATAGACAAGGCGAGGGGAGAAGGCAGTGGGAGCGAGGGCAAGGTCAGCGCCGAAGGGAGAAAAGGCCGAGCGGAAGGGCAAGAGACGACTCACCAGTGTCTCCAGTCGATATCCATCAGGTCTGAATCTCTTACTTGGCGTTTGATCCTCCCCAGTGATCTTCAACGCGAGCAGTAGCTTCGCTTTGAGGGCGCCGAAGCCAGTCGGCTCGGGCATGTACCTGCGAAGGGAGCGAAAGGAAGGTCAGCAAAGCATCGAGAGGTGTCAAGGGGAGAGTCACCGTACCAAGGTTCCGTGTAAAACTGCTCAGGATGCGCCAAAGGCGCAAAGTTGGCTTCCTTCTTCTTCTCCGCCATCGCGGCGGTCTCCCCTCCCTCGGGTAGCGGCTGGTCGAGAGGTATGTAGCCTTTGGGAAAGGCTGGATACTCTTCGGGATCGGGTACTAACTTCTCCCCCTGCGATTGACGGCGCGGGAGGAAGAGGTGGCGGATTAGGAAGGCGCGGAGGTGGAGGGTTGAGTGGACGAGGGTGCGGAGGAGGGGTGGTGGAGCGGGGACGCTGTGATGAAGAGGTCGGTTAGCAAAAAGCGAGCTAGAAAAAAAGGTTCAAGACGTACAGGATGGACTCCCGGAGGCGGTCGTAGAGCAATGTCGCCACCACCTGCTCGGCGAAGGGGATGAGCCGCTTCGGGACCGAGAGGAGCAGCAGGCGAGTCGTAGCAGCAGCAACGGTCGCGCAAGTCTCCGAGGGTAACATATTAGCCGCCTCGTAAGCCTGTAGTCCTCGAGCAAAAGTCAGCGGCGCCTTCAGACCGAACGAGAGAAGCTCACCTCGGCCCAATCCTTCAAATCCTGAAGCTCCTCCGGGATATCGGTGATCCCCAGCCTTCTCCCCGTCTCGGAAAAGAAGACATGAAAGGCCATCTCCTCGAGCGGAGTGAAAGGGCGCCAGTCAAACGCTGCAGCCCATTTCGCCGGCTCAAGAATGAAAGTCGAAAGCGTATCTATTCGAGTTGAGGGTCAGCGATGAGCTAGAGAAGGCAGTATGAAACTCACAAAGCATATCATCGTTGGTGATCTTGTAGTGTGAATGCAAAACGCGAGTCCTGGCGATGGCAATCGCCCCTCGGGGATCAAGAGGTTGCCCCTCCTTCTCCTCCGGCGCGCCAGATCCTGGGCCGACGATGGGATAGCGTACCCAGCTCATGATCAGTAGGGTGGTGTCGGTGTATCTGAAGAGGATAGCAGAGGATCAGCGAGCGAGCAAAGGGTCAACGAGGCTCTATGAGCGCCGAAAGGGAAAACTCACCGACGACCCGCCTTTTCAAGGTCAAGAAACTCCCGGGTAGACTCAAGAATCTCCGAAATGGATTCAATACCATAAGTCTGCAGAGTGTAAGCTCGTTAGCGCCCTCCGACTGGCCTTCTGAAAGTCACCGCGCTCGGCGAGCTCGCGAAGGCTCCGCAACGAGCGCCTCACCAAGAACAAGGCAAACTCAAAAGCCTTCTGCATCAAGAAGGGCATCTCAAAGCTCAGATTAGGGATCACGAAGAACTCCTGCGCCTCTGCTGGAGTCATGGGCAGCTCAGCGCGCGTTGGCGCTTTGGAGCCTCTTGGGCGAGTGAGCAGAGGCGGCGAGGCAAGTCCATGCCGTCGGGCGTAGGTTACATGGGCGGCTTTGATACGTTGGTAGCGCGCCTTTCTCGCGTAGAGGACGTAGGAGCTGACCCCGGCGAGGAGGACGGCGAGCGAGGCGGCTTGCATGTGTGGTGGGGCGGAGGGCAAAGAGGGTTTGAAAGAGAGAGTTTGGGAGGCTTAGAACGCGCTAGTAGGCCGGATTAGAAAGCTGGCATTTTGGAAGAGCTAAAGAGAAAAATCTGTAGTGCTGTAGAGCGACAACAGAGGCGAAGAAGCGGAAGCAATAATCCTTCCCCCTTGAGAATTATCATCGCCGAGCCTCGTCGCCAGCGCCGATGAGGGTTGGGGGGTGCGAGAGAGGCGATTGAGGCTTCTCTACAGCGTCTGCGAGCTCAAAGGGAGTGCATACTGATCCTATCCACCACTAATCGACCTATAGGCAGCGACTGAAGAGGGCCATGCTTCCTTTTCCTCCCCTTCCTCATCGCCGAGCTACTTTTCCTCGAGATCTCGCCGACTGAAAGGCTCGTGAGCTGCTCTGTTCCACTTCAGAACACTCTCAAAAAGTGTCTACCAACTGTGCGTTGGCGTTGGAGAGAAGCCCTTCGCCAGTTCGCCCGTCTGAGAGAGCTCGGAGCTCGCAGCCATCGCCGAGCGTCAGTCCAGCACGGCTTTCATAGCCTGCAGAAGCGAAGTGAAAGGATCAAACGACTTTGCACCAGCATCTCACCCTCCAACACTGAGGCTGTAGGTCTCTAACCCCTCTCGCCTCAAGCTCAAGTCTCGCGTTTCGACGCGCTAGAGGCTTTCTTCCTCTCTTTCTACCTCACTGAGCACGGATGTTCTCGACAGTTATCGACCGATTGGTTCCACTTCGACGCTTCTTCATCCTCCTCGTCTCACTCACCTCGCTCGCCCTCCTCATCGCCTCTTCCTCGCTCCTCGCTTACCAGACGACAAAGACCGAAGGCTACACTCTCTGCCTACCAGCAATCATCGTAATCGCCTTCCTAGGATGCATACTGCCTCCCTACTTCCTCTACTGCCCTTCACTCGACCGGTTCATCAAGTCTGACAAGGTCGCCAAGGGTGCAAGATGCCTCGCGCTGGAGCTCGCCATTTATGGAGGGATTGGCGCCTACCTACTCGTAGTTTTAGCGGATTTACACTCAGAGCACGTACTCTTTTGGCTCGAGCTCGCAGCGTTGAAGCGCAGAGCTGCTGGGAATGAAAGCTAACGCGCCTGTTTGTTTCGTTTCGCGATGACAGCACACCAGGGTGAGCTTTTGCAGCACATTGGCGACTGAGCAGTGTCAAGAGGAACACAAGGAGGAGGTTTTGAAGAGCTACAGAAGAGCTACAGAAGAGCTACAGACGAGCTCGGCGCACCATTCGGCGTTTCGGTCGGTCGATGCAAGAGCTAACGCGCTTCTTCGACTACAGGCTCCTCAGCTCGTGCGGCGGCTTTGCCATGTGCAGGATGCTCACCTCGGTATTGGCCCTAGGATGGCTCACCTTCCTCTTCCTCGGTCTCCTCTTCGCCTCCCTCCTCGGCTGCACCATTTACCTCTCCGCCCGCCGTCACTCCGCCATCGCCGTCCTCACCACCTCCTTCGGCGAGGTCGATTGGTCCATCTACGCCTCTCGTTCCACTCGCCGCAAGTTTGGTGGAGCGGTACAGATGAATCAGCTCAAGGAAGCCAAGCTCGAGGAGGAGGAACGGAGGATGAAGGCCGAGCGAGCGGGCAGAGATGAGGTCTTTGTGGTGATGGAGGATGATGGAGATGACGGGGCGAGGAGGAGGGAGAGTAGCATCGTCGGTGGAGCGTATTGAGATGCAGCTTTGTTGGCTCGAGACGCGTTCGGAGGGAGCAGCACGTGACCTCCGCCTTCGGCGCTCGCTATCGTGCTGCAGAGGGCGAGGTGAGTTCTGCTGTATGTTAGACTGCTTGACTTGGTCCTGCTCTCGCTCAGTCAGCCCGCCTCAAAATCCGACTTGGCTTCCCCTCAAGAACCGCTCCGCGCTCCGGCCCGCTTTCCCTCTCTCCCTCTTACTTCTCACTGCTCAGCGCCATGTCGACCTACAGGAACCCCATCAGTACGTCCAGCGTTTCTTTGGCGCTCATCCTCTGCTGACTCACTACTCTCCTGCAGTCCCCGGCTTCTCCCCCGATTCCAGTGAGCCTTCCCTACCCTCCGCTCACAACTCGGATCCGCTGACGCTGCTCGCCCTCAGCCTGCATCCAAGTGAAAGGAATCTACTACCTCCTCACCTCCTCCTTCCTCTCCTTCCCGGGCATTCCACTCTACACCTCCACCGATCTAACACACTGGACACACGTGAATAATGTCGTGCAGAGGAGGGAGCAATTGCCGAGGTTGAACGAAACGGGCGTGAGATTCCCTATTGGAGGTGGGCTTTGGGCACCGAGTCTGAGGTATAGGGAGACGGAGGATATGTGGTATGTTACCGTTACGCTTGTGTTCCCTCAGACCGAGTATGGCGCCAAGGAGAGGTGGGAGAATGTGGGTTCCTCGCCGCCTGCAGCGTAACACCTTCACTGTCGAGCTGATCCCTTCTCTCACTTCCCACTTTACAAATCCCTTACCCGCCTCGCCCCGCTACACCCTTTCCGACCCTCCCCACCGACCTCCTCGCCATCGCCGAACCACCTTCTTTCGCTGCCTGCAGCTCCTCTTCAAGACTCGCGATCCTCTCGGCGACTGGGGCTTGCCCATCAAGTTTTCGTTTCCCGGCTACGACACCTCGCTCTCCTGGGATGGACAAGGTCGCGCTTGGGTGCAAGGCGCTCATTACTGGCGGGTTAGTCGAGCTATCTTCTCCTATCCCCTTCCTCGCCCCTTGCTCACACCGTTTCCGTCTTTCTCGTCTCTCTTTCTCCTCACCAACAGGTCCGTCCCGAGATCCTCTCGCTCCCCATCGACCTCTCGACGGGCACAGCGCTCGGCGAGCCCATCAAGATTTGGTCGGGGTTGGGTGGGAAAGCTCCGGAGGCGCCGCATGTGTGGGAAAAGGATGGATGGTGGTGGGTTATCATTGCCGAAGGTGAGCTCTTGCAGGATGGCTCGAAGGAAGGCGGCTCGCGGAGCGGAAGGAGGCGCCGACTTTGGGATTTGAGGACAATGGCGCTGACGCTGTTTCTTTCGCTTCTCCCTTCGCCGTGTCCCCCTTCCGTCACCCTCTCGATCTTCTTCCACTCCCTCACACCCTTCCCTCCTCCGTCAATCTCGCCCTCAGGCGGCACCGAATCCGGCCACTCCTCGACTATGGCTCGCTCTCGTTCCCCGACCTCCCCTCCCTCCGACTGGGAGGTCCACCCTTCCAACCCCGTCCTCACCTCCCACCCCTCTTCCACTCCCTCGCCCGACCCTACACACTTCACCACCATCGGTCACGCCGACCTATTCCAATCGCCCGATGGCAGGTGGTGGGCAGTCGCTTTGGCTACGAGGGATGGGAGGGACGAGAGAGCGCCGATGGGGAGGGAGACGGTATTGGTGCCCGTTGAGTGGGAGGAGGGGGGTTGGCCGACGTTTGGGAAGGTCGAGGGGGAGATGAAGGTCGAGCTGCCGGCTTCGGAGCGAGCTGAGGTCGAGACGAGGGAGGGAGTGATTGGTGTGCCGATTTTGGAGGAAGGAGGGAAGGAGGACCTCCTCGCCCTCTGCGCTGCTAGTCATGCCGCTGCCGAGGGAGCAGCCTCGGAGTCGGCGCACCTCTCCTGGCCTCTCCATCTCCTCTTCCTCCGTCTCCCCAACCTCGTCGATTACACCCTCTCCACCTCGAGCACTACCAATCGCTCTCATCTCCTCCTCAACCCCTCGCCCACCTCCCTCGCCCATCACCCTCTCGCGCCCTTCACCGACGGCGACTTGCAACTCCCTCCCTCTCGCGCCAACTCGAATCTCACCTCCTCATCCGCCGGCTCGATCCCCGAGGAGTACTGGGGAACCAGCACTTTCCTATCGAGGAGGCAGACCGACTTGGAGGGAGTCATGACCGCTAGCTTTGCTCTTCCTCTCGGCGGAGGCGAGGAGGAGGGACTTGGAGTGGAGGCAGGTCTCGCCGTCTTCCTCGATGAGACGCACCACTTCCTCTTCGGTCTTTCGAACAACTTGAGCGCTGAGTCATCGGAAGCGGGAGCGGCGTCCCAGCAGAAGGCAGAAGGACCGGCCGTCTTCTTCCGCTCCACCGCCGAGGGCGCTCAAGACGTTTCGGCTCCCCTTCCTCCCACCTCTGCCGCCTCATCTCCCTCATCTCAAGCCGAGATACTCGTCAACCTCCGTATCGAATGGACGATGACCAGCTACACCTTCTCCTACCGCCCCTCCTCTCCAGCCGCCGCTGCCGCCGCCGAAGATGGAGGATGGATTCAGCTCGGCAGCGGCGATTCGAAGGACGTTACTGGTGGATTTACGGGCGTGCTGTTGGGCGTTTGGGCTAGTAGGGAGGAAGGAAAGGGCGGGAGGCAGAAGGGGGAGACGGGCACGGTCAAGGTCGTGGAGTGGGAGTATGAGAGTCGGAGGAGGTGGTAGAGGGGCGTGAGCATCAGCCTGTACATTCTGAACTCTTCCTGAGCATCTGACAGAGAGGCAGGGATCGCCTGAGAGCAGAACGAGAGCGAGCGAACGAGCGCCGAAATGAGCGCCGAAGTGGGAGCCGAGAATGGAGAGATGAGCTTCTGAGACTTGGGTGGCTTGTTCTATAGCACTTTAAGTTGTCTATGACGTTAGAAGCACTTCAGACTCCCGGTAGAGTACAGCAAGCACCAGAGAAGCGAGTGCACGCGCGAGTGTCTTCCTCGACGCCGAGGTGTGCTCCGTCTCAAGCCTCAGATAGCTCTGCAGAGTTATTGGAAGGGTATTCTAACATTTTAGACTGCTCCTCAGCACTTTATCTGCTCTCCTTCGTCCCACCTTCGACTCTTTACCCTTCGCTCGAGCGACTCTCGCGGGTTGATCTCCTGCTTCAACTTGCTCGTCTCGTCGCTCGCCTCATCGCCCGCCAGTCGTGGCATGGCTGCCTTACCGGCTCTAGGAACGACCTACGGTTCGCTGGAGGCCTTCAAGGTAGACGTTTACGAACGATGTTGTGCGCCTCCAAAACTCGCCTTCTTGCTGAGCTCTGTAGCTGACCTTTCGACGCTACAGTACAACACAGCATCAATCTCGCTATCAATCAATCCACACCCAAACGAATCTCGTTGGGTTGTTCGCTCGCAGGGATGACGGCGGGGCGCGCAGAGTTCGTTTGTCGTTGCGGGATTGAGTGCAGGGGGGAGGACGGTCACTTTGAGGTGGTGCTGAGTACCGAGGAGCATGGCTGTGGGAAGGAGCGGGATAAGGTGAATCGGGCTAAGGCGAGGCAGAAGATTGGGCAGAGATTGGCCAAGTTGAAGGAGGAGATGAGGGGGGAGAAGGGCAAGGGCAAGGGCAAGGCGAGGGAGGTACAGGAGAGTAGTAGTGAGGAGGAGGAGGATAGCGACAGTGAGGACGGATCGTCGGATAGCGGGGAAGGCAGCTCGAGCGAGGATGAGGACGGCCGCCGAGTCACGGGCTCGCGCTGGGAGGGCGTGTACCCTTCCGCTAGGGGGGTGCAAACCGAAACTCGTCAACTATGTTCGGTGAGCTCTTCTTCCTCTATCGACCGGCGTCGTTTTCGGCGCTCGCTGACCCTTTCGTTTCGACAGATCGGACCTCTCTCCTTCCCCTCCCCCTCCGAATCATTCCCCTCGGCTGCAGACCTCCTCGTCATCCTCTACGCCTGCTGTTCTCAACGAAACTTTTCCATCTACCGCTACGGAGGCACCACCACCTCCACCTCGGCCCTCCTCCTCTGCACCCTCGCTCACGACCGCTGCCGAAACAATCCTCAAGGGCTCTGCCCGTTCAAGGTGCAGATTGAGGGGAAGGATGGGAGGTGGAGGGTTACCGAGGCCGAGTGGGGTCATAATCATGAGACGAGGAGTACGTCGGGGACGACGGTGAGGGCGTCAAAGGAGGGATGGAAGAGGAGGGAGAGTCCGGCGAGGAAGAGTCCCGCGAGGAAGCGTCCGGCAAGGAAGACTAAGAGGAGAGCGGTGGAGAGTGAGAGCGAGAGTGAGGAGGAGGCAGAGGAGACGGACGACGACGAGAGTGAGGAGGAGACTTCGACGGCGCCGAGGAAACGAGGGCGACCTCCATCCGCTGCACCAAAAGCCGCCAGACGGACGACCCTTCTAAACCACCCCAAGATCTCCGAGTTAAAGTCGCAGATCGATTCGCTCGCCAATGTACGTCTCTCGCTTCGTTTCGACGCCGCCGGAATCACGCTGACTCCGTACTTCTCCACTCGCACAGGGTCCTCCCTTATCCTTCCCTACCTCCAACAACTCGATTAAAACCTCAAGCTACACCCCTTTGCGCGTCCACATACTCGCCGCCGCCCGTCAGCTCGGCTTCTCCATGATCCTCGACCATCGCCGATGCTCTCAACGCGAGCTCGACGCCGGCGCGTTCGGCATGATGTGCTGGAAGGGACACTCGCGGTTTGGTGGCGCTGCGAGGGATCGGTGCCGGATGAATCTGGTCATTGGGAAGGCGGCGGATGGGAGCTGGTCGGTGCTAAGAGAAGCGATGGAGCATAACCACGAGTTGGACGAGGGAGTTGGAGCAGAGGAGTTGACGACGAGTGTGAGGGACACCAAACGACCTCGTACCTCCGCCGCCGCCAACGTCGCCGGACCCTTCTCTCGCCCGCCGCCACCGAAGGACAAACGTCGTTCTCGTTCGCCCCGCCCCGTCGTTTCCACCTCAGTTCGCCAACACACCCACTCCCATTCACCCTCGCCCTTCCCTCCTTCTCACGCTCAACCTCCCTCCCCCTACGCTATCAATCCCAACAGCACCACCACCGCCGTCGCCGCTTCTCCCCCTCCCGCGCCTTTCGTCGCCCAATCTCACCCCTTCTACCTCACCCTCCTCACCTTTCTTCGCTCCATGAACTCGTCCGCCTCCCTCCTTCCTCATGCCCCCCTACTTCTCGCACCAGCATCCCAAGGCGGAGGAATCGACAGCACCGAGCGCCTCGTCATGCTCCTCAGCTTGAGCCCCGAGATGCTCGCGAGGTTTGTGGACGAAGAGTTGGGCGACAAGCTTGGACTACCGAGGCTGCAGAGGGCGTTGTTCAAGAAGGCTGTTGGGGAGGCGAGGAGGAGAGCTTTGGAAGAGGGAGGGGGAGGGGGACAGGCGGAGGGAAAGCTTGGAGAAGTGTAGGGATGGGAATGGGTGGCACTTGTGTGCAGTACATATACGTAGCTCCGTTGTTTGAACCACCGCGATTTGATGCGCCTGTGAGCCGAGAGTGAGCGAAAGTGAGCGAAAGCGAGAGCGAGCGCCGACGGAGGAGATCCGGAGACCTTTCGAGCTACAAAGCTGTACCAAGAAGCGAGGGTTATTTCTTTCCGCTCATTTCAAGTCTAAAAGCTGGGAAAAGAAGCGAGTGCTCACCTCAGCCGGTCAAAGAGCTTCGAATCGCGGTGGGAGAGGGTTTGCCTTCAACGTCATTGTTCACTGCTCTCAACTTCGCTGCTGGCTGGTCGCATTACTCGATAAGACTGCTGGTGAGTGCTTGATGATTTCCTATCCTGCTACAGCCCCGCTAACTCGCTCCTCTGCTCCTCACAGCTGCTGGACGACGCGTCGAAGAAGATCTCGCTTTAGCTCTACAACAGCCGTCGCCGGACCTCCTACAGCCCGCTAGCAAGCTTTGGACAGAGCTTTGGACTCGTTCGTGACTGCTACCCTCTTACTCGCCGCTCTCGTCTCGCCGCTGGACTTGCTGCTCGACGCGTCGCCTCTTCGCCCTACTCGTGAGTCGTCTGAGCTGCTTTGAGCTACTGCCTGAACCTCCCACGCCTCTGAACGAGAACTGACTTCCTCTTCTTCCCGCTCTCGTTTCCACACCTCCGTCTCTTCTCTGTCAACTCGCCCTACGACTCTCGGTTTCCGCCTTTCAAGAGCACTCTCCATCACTCTCGCTCCTTGTCCAGCCATGCCCATCTCGGTCAACACCACCGACACCTTCGAGCGAACCTGGAAAGTGACGTGGACGTTTGAAGCCGACTTGCGCCGTGGAGTCGAAGTCCGAATGAGCTCGGAGGACGACGTCCCGCTCGACCTTCCAGGCCGCTGGTGGTTTACGGTCACCCGCTTAAACAACTATCTCACCTTCCGTCTGCACTGGGACAACTCTTTGATTGGGGCGGCGAGCTTTGAAGGCGTTACCATCAACGCCCGACTTGATGCGCTTTACACGACGTCAGGCAAGTCGGCGAAGCGGACCAAGCAGGTGGACAAAAACGAAGAGGAGCTCAAGAATACGTTTCCCGCCAAGATGTCCAGTACAATCTTCTTGGTTGAGGTCGCCGACTCCGTCTTCAAGAAGCTTGAGCCGACTATCAGCCTGGAGACTCAGCGCTCGTGGAAGCTTACGGTCGAGTTCAAGACGAAGAACATGGCGGTAGTGATGCGCCCTCGAGCCGCCTTTGCCGCTTCCGCTTCTTCCTGTGAGTCGTCCTGGTGTCTGCCTCTTTCAGCGAGGGCGGGGAGCTGACGACCCTCTCTTCTCCAGCTTCCGTCACCTCTCGCTCCACCAACAACGTCCGCCTCTACTTTCCTGGACCTGACCTCGAGCTCTGGACGACCGAAAGTATCCTTTCCGATGCTTCCCCCTACTTCAAGAGACTCTTCGCCGCTGGCGTCGACGAGCCGACCCCTGGCCGGGGCAAGCGCCGCAAGTCGGAGAGTCCCATCGTCGGGAGAACTGAGCTCAAGCATGAAGACGTCGACCCTGTTCAGGAGGAAGAGGAATTTGAAGACGCGGACCTAGAGGTCGACGCCATCTACTCGGAGGAAGGAAAGGCGATGGTCGAGCCGGGCGAGATCGAGTACCGCGAGATTACCATTCCCGCCAGCACAGCCTCCTACTCGACCTACCGCGCACTTCTCACCTGGCTCACCACTTCTCACATCGATTTCGCTCCGCCCGTCGTCCCTTCAATGCCCGCCGCCGAGCTCCCAGCTCCTTCCTCGCCTTCGCGCAAGACCCAGCTCAAGGAGTTCCACGATGCCAACCCTCTCCTCCCCATCCCCGTCTCTCCCAAGTCCGTCTACCGCCTCTCCCACATCCTCGAGATCCCTCTCCTCCAAGCTCGCGCCCTCGAGGGCTACAAGCTCGAGCTGAACGCCGAGACGGTCGCCAACGAGTTCGTCTTGCGCCTCGTGCACTCCTTCCCTAGCTTGAGGTGCGTGGCTATCGAGGTGGCTGCGAAGGATTTCGGAAAGGTCAAGACTAGCTCGGCGATGATGAAGGTCAAGGAGGACATGAAGGGAGACACCGCTCGCTCGGCGAGGTTTGGGACGTGCATGGCCGAGTTGCTCGACAAGGTGACCTTTTGAAGGATGGAGGTGAGTGGATATGATGTGGCTATCTCTTGAGCTGATCTACTGACTTTCTTTCAAACGCTCTGCAGATCCGCTTCACGTTTGAGGACGAGATGGGTGCTCGGCGCAGGCGTCGAGTCTATTGCTGCAAGTCTACCTCGCTTTTTCCCCCTCGAACCATCTCAATCTGGTCCCGGAAAGCGTTTTCTTTTCGACTCGAGTCCTCTGAAGGTCTGCAGGCGAATCTGGCTTCGGGTGCTTCTCGGCGCTCGGTCGTCTTGCGCAAGGGGAGCTTGCATCAGCTTGAGAGCTCGAGGGAAGAGTTCTAGAGTCCATATCGACACTATCGCAGGCTCGCTGCTCTTTCGCATCAAGCAGACGAGCATCCGGATGTTGGCCCCGCCTCTCCCCTTGTTGTCCCTCGCAGCGAGATCGCCTCTTGCTCTTCGTCCGTTCACTCGCCTCGCTCTTCGCTTCGTCTCTCGCTGTATCAGACTTTTGCTCAGAACTCAGCATGGCGCGCCTCGCTCCGGAACTCATGCCTGTCATCGGTACAGCCTACGACTCGAGGCTCGCCTTTCGCCTCGAAATAACGAGGATCTGCTGTACGTCGCCCGTTGCTCTCTCAAGACCTTTCCCTGATGCTTCCCCCAACAGTAAGTAACTCGGTTTGGCTCTCCACCGTCACCTCCACTCCCTCCGTCCTCGTCCTTCGCTGCATGCTGGGCGTGGAGCCGTCGACGCCAAGCTACCTCTGCTGCTCGTGCACTATCCGCTGCACTCGCAAAGCAGGGGAGCAAGAGTGGAAAGTTCGTCAGTCGGATGCGCAACACGCCTGTAGGCTCGACAAGGACCCCAAGTTCGTTCGGCTGGCTCAAGCGCGGGGAGCGCGAAGGCTGGAGCTTCTCCGGCGGGAGGAGACCGAGTTTGGAGTACAAGGCCGACCGTTCGAAGAGGAGAATTCGACAGAGGATGAGGAGGAGGATCAGCTCGACTCGTCGGAGGAGGAAGCGACTGAGGTTCGCCGAGCAAGGCGACGCTCCGTCGCCGAGGAGTCGGCCGCGCTACCCGCTACCGAGGGCATCGCTGCAGTTGAGGATGAAGACGTCTTGGCAAGTGCGTTAGAGCAGGGCGCCATCGAGGTGTCCACGCCGAGAAAGAGGGCTCGGATCGCCGCTCTCCGTCACCCTCGGCTGGATTGTCTGCAGCAGGAGATCGACGACCTCGCTCGGGTGAGCTTCTAGGAAGCCCCTACGGCAGTGACTTGCTGACCCTGTACTTGCAGTGTGGCCCGCTCGAAATGCCCAGCGCCACCAACGGAATCTCAGCGGCATCGCACACTGAGCTCCGCATCCTCGCCGGCGCCGCCGCTCTCCAACGAGGTTTTGAACTCTTTTTACTCGGCAGACACGTGGATGATCAAGAGCGTGCAAGCGGAAAGGCTTTCTCTATGAGCTGCAAGCTGGGCTCGTCTCGCACAAAGGAGGAAGGCCGACGGCTTTGCGGAGCTTATCTCAAGGCCGAACTCCATCAGGGCCGCTGGAGCATCGTCAGATCTGATCTGAAGCACAACCACGAGCTGCAACCACCTCCCGCGACATGGCTAGGTCCGTGGGCTCAGTCATCCATCGCTTCGGCTGTCGCCTCCACTTCTCGCCAGCATCTCACACCTTCCTTTACGGCCAATCCCTCGCCTCAACACCCTCAAAATCAACGGCATTACTCCCTTCTCGCACCTCCCTCTTGCCCGTCACCCTACCTCGGCGCTTCCTCTTCCCTCGCTCGACGGCTCGATCGCCTATCCTCGACTCCATCCGTTTCCAATCCACCTACACCTACACCAAATCCTTTCCTACCCAATCTCAAACTCTTCCTCGCCTCCATCTCCCCCTCTTCCACCACTCTCGTCTCGGCAGCGCACCTCCTTCTCGCCAACGGGCTCGATTCGAAGGGCAGGCTCGTCCTCCTTCTCTCGCTCTCCGAGACGGGCGTGAACGAGTTCACCAGCTTGTTGGCGGAGAGGGGAGTACCCAAAATCGCGACGCTGTTACTCAAGAAAGGTGTGTTCGAGGCGAAGCGGAGCATTAGGGATCAGGGAGCGCTAGCAGTCGAATCGGTCGAGAGTTCGGGGATCAAGATCGAGTAGGAGGTTCAGAGCTGTAGATTGTGTGGATTAGATTAGACCGTGTAAATAACGGCCTGTTGTCTTCTTCTCGTCAACGAGAGAGCGTTCGAACTCGGCGAGCTTGAAGTCAACGAGGGCGCTTCTCTGGAGGACAGCTCGCAGCGGGCGAATGGGAGTGAGTTGGGGTGAATGCTACGTTTAAAACCTGGGCTACATGTGGCTCTCTCCGCCTTACAAATCCTCGTCCTCTCCCTCAGCATCCTCCTCTCCCTCGGCATCCACATCCGCCTCCTCCTCCGCCAACGACGGCGTCAAACTCGACAGCCTCGAGCTGGCGCCTACGCTCTCGGGTCCCTTGCCGTTCATTCCTGCTCCCGCGCCGTGCTTGAAAGCGTCGAGGTGGGTGGAAGGCGCCGCCCCGTTGGGCTTGAACGGCGAGACGGCGACGTCCTCCTCCTCGTCCTCGCCCTCCGCATCGTCATCCTCGAGGTCTCCGTTGACGACTGGTGGTGCTCCCCGGTCGGTGAACAGCTCGGGCGACTCGGCGACCAGTTCGAGGCTCTTGTCGGCGTCGACAGGTTGATCCTTCGGCGGTGCCGCTGCCGGTGGTAGAGCTTCTGCTGCTCGAGCATCCGTTGAAGTCGATACCGCTGGAAGAGGGTGAACGCCGAGCTCGGGCGAGTGCTCGGGAAGAGGGAGGAGAGTTTGCTCGGGCGACTGATCTGGCGTCTCCTCGACGACTGGGCCGTCGTGGGTCTGGACGGGGGCGCGATCTGTTATCGAAGTCGGGAGGGGTTGCTGATCCGTCGGTAATGGCAGAGGTAGCGGCTCCTTCCTCGGCGAGAGTGATCCCTGCTGCCTCGACGCCTCCCTCATCGCCCGAATCGCCTCCTGCAGAGCCCTCTCTTGATCCTCCGGCGCAATGGCAGTCCGTCCTGGAGTCGCGTTGGCGCCCCGCGTCGACCGCTTCGGCGTGCTCGACTGCTGCTGCTGGACGATGGTAGCCGAGCGCCGAGGTGGACGTTCCCTCGTCGGCGGTGGGCGAGGTCGTCCTGCATCCTCCGACGACGATTGACGACGCTGCTTCCGAGGTCGACCGACGGACTTGACTTCCTTGCTCTGCGAGGGGTAGCCGAGCTCGGGCGAAGGCTCGGGTCCAGCTTGATGCTTCTCGGTGGCGAGGAGGGTCATCTCGTCCCTCGAGTTGATGGAAGGGGAGCGTCCTTGTGGTGTGGCGGACAGGGCGCCGGGTCGAGGAACGATGACGCCGTTGCCGAAGAAGAGGGAGGGGGTAGCGACTGCTGGCGAGCCGTTGGCGTTGAGAGTGACGGGAGTGCGAGGGGTCGGAGTGGTGGCGCGTTCCAAGCCATCAATGTCGCCGTTGGAGGTCCTCGTGACGCCGCTGGGTCCTGCTACGGTAGTGAGAGGTGCGTTGGCGAGGTTGCCGACTCCTTGGACGGCTGCGGGAGCATCGCGCTCAGCTACCTCGCCGAGCGCCGTCGAACCGACATCCACCTCGAGTCCGAAGCCTCTCGTGACGAGGAAAGGACTCCATTGGAGCTTCTCCGGTTTAAGAGTGAGATGCTTCTTCCTCTCCCACTTCTGCACATGCTGCTCGACGACCATCGGATCCCAAGTGATGCGGTAGTTGGTCGGCAGCTCGACGGTCGGAACTTGATGAGGATCGTGCTCTGGTGCAGCAGCAGTGATACCGGCGGCGGCGGCGGCTTCCTCGCGCAGGCGTTTCCGAGCGGTCCATTGGTTGGCATGAGGGCGCCGAACGGGTGCGGCAGGAGAGGCGGGGGCGGCGTAGAAGTCGTCGATCGAGGGAGCAAGGTCGAAGTCGATGATCATGCTGTTCTCGTTGAGGATGAAGTAAATGTCCTGATGGGTCATCGACGTCTGAGCGCTGATGTCTGCGAGGGAAGGGAGGGTCAGCGAAAGTCGACGACGGGAAGCGAGAGTGGAACGCACCCTCGAAGGTGACGGTGCTGCTCTTGACGGTGTTGAGGTACTGGAAGAGGGTGAGTTTCCAGTAGTTGCGGTACGAGAGGAGTCCGAGGTCCGAAAGCGGTCGTTCTGGCGTCCCGAGTCGTCCCTCCTTCTTCGAGAGTAGGTAGCCTGCGCGAGTCAGAGACTGTCAGCTCTGCTCCTTCTTCGCCAATCCATCGAAGAACTCACTGAAGTCGATGAGGAGGTTTCCCCATCCCATCCTCTGCCGCACCGGGAGGGTCATGATGCAGCTGACGTTGTTGGTCGGCGAGCGCTTCTCCTTGGAGAAGTAGCCGACGAACTTGGCTCCCGTAACGTCGGCGGTGGTCATGACGTAGAAGAGGAAGGGCTCGACGTCGTAGTAGAGCGTCTTGTGGTCGAGGAACATCTTGGCGAGGAGGCAGAGGTTCTGGCAGTAGATCTGGCGATTGCGCAAGCATGGAGAGAAAGAGAGAGAAGGGAGGTAGGCAGAAAGGATGGGAAGCAAAGAGGTTAGCGATCGTACTTCGGCGCGCTCGATCCCGGCGCTCGTCAACTCACCTTGTTCTTCCTTCCATCGACCTCGAATACCGAGACTTTGCCGTCTCGATAAATCTCGTCGCCTGGAGGATGCCTAGTCTTGCATTTGAGCTATCGACGAGCGAAGAGGAGGAAGGGGGAGGGAGAAGGGAGGGTCAGCTCGGCGCTCAGCTCGAGAACGAAATAAACGACATCACTCACCCGATGCCTTCCCGCTTGAAACTCCCCCTTCATATACTTCAAACAAAATTCGCAGATCCACAGCTTGCCATCCGGAATCCTAGAGTACTCTTCTGGGAACGGCGCCTGATACCACGTCTTGATCTCGAACTCTCCAAAGCGAATTGCCTCGATATTGATGATAGGTAGACCACCGGAAGGGGCTGAAGAGTTGGGACCGCCGGGCGTCCCTGGTGTTGATGGTGCGCCGAAGGGGAGCGGCGAGCCGGGTAGGGAGTAGGGCTGTTGAGGATGGGGAGAGCCGGCGTGACGAGAAGCGCGGAGGGCGATGTTGAGGGAGGAGTTGGGGTCGAGGATTGGGAGGGAGGGAGCTGAGGAAGAGGGACCGACGTTAGGAAGGGAGGAGGAATGAGCGAGGGGATGGACGAGGACTGAGGGGGCGATGGGGACGGCGGCGGCGATCGCTGCTAGTTGGTACTCGCGAAGAGATTTGGCCTGTTGCGTTCCATGAAGTGAACGGGGAAGGAACCAAGGAGAGAGGGGAAAAGGAAGGAGAAGAGAGGGTCAGATTGGTCTCTTCGAAAGCTCGGCGCCGCCCTCCCTCCTCCAAACGGAGGAGAGTGGACAGAGAAGACGAAATCGAACTCACCTCAGCCTCCTCCCTACTCTTGCTCCATCTCCCCCTATCCTCCTCGCCCGGTATCCTTCCCTCCGTACTCGCCTGCTCACCCCTCAAAATCCCACCATACGGTTCTTCGTCCTCCTCTTCTTCCTCCTCCTCCTCATACTGCGGTTCCTCCTGCGACTGATGAAGCCACGGTTGAGGATCGTCCTGTCGCGCCTTCTTCTGCGGTCGCGGTCCTCCTCCTCCCGCGCCGAGAGTAAGCTTGAGGCCCGATCCACCTCCGCCAAAGACGGCTCCATCATCCTGCTGGCCGCCCATCAGTACGCCTCCCTGCTGCCCATCCCAACTCAACCCAACCTCCCCCTCCTGCGCCCTCTGCTTTCCCTTCCTATCCCTCTTTCTCCTCCCCTCCCCACTCGCTCCCTCGGCTTTCCCACCCTCCGTCCCCGTCCCCGACGCATCATCCAACCCCAGCGCCCTCCTCCTCCTCTTCTCCTCCCTCTCCCTCTCCCTTGTACTCAACCTCTCCCTCGCATCCCCCAACGCACTCATCGCGCTAACAGGCCGAACAGGCGGGGGACCGACCGCTCGTTTCGTTCGACCTTCGTCTAGTTTGGGTGGGTCGAAGAAGTTGACGTGCGCTTGACAGGTCGGGCAGGTCCACCGGGCTTTGGAGCGAGAGTGAGGAAGGATTGGAGGAGACAGGCAGAGACCGTGCCAGCCTCGGTCGCAGGAGTCGCAGAGCATGAGGTCGTCCTGCGTGGTAGAGTTGAGGGTGAGGTGGCGAATAGAATACAAGGTCGAGGAAGCCGAGGGAGCGAAGGGAAGAGGCGAAAGTAAGGAGGGGAAGGAGAGAGCGAATGATAGTCGTGAGGGTTCGACGAAAGCGAAGGTTCGGCGAAGGCGACGAGGGAGGGAGGTTGGCGAGAGTCGTGAGGTGGAAAGGAGAGGGGAGTTGAAAGTTACAAGAGCGTCAGCGATCACGATCCTGGGCAAAGTAGCAGCGAACAACGAAGGCCGAACTCACATCATCCCCCTTCTCATCGCAAATCTCACAC
The DNA here is from genome assembly GCA_019775505.1 of Leucosporidium yakuticum. Lineage (NCBI taxonomy): Eukaryota > Fungi > Basidiomycota > Microbotryomycetes > Leucosporidiales > Leucosporidiaceae > Leucosporidium > Leucosporidium yakuticum. The sequence continues at coordinate 50,745 of JACWFO010000060.1, read as the reverse complement.
CTCTTACACTCGATACAAAGCCACGGATACCCCTTAACAGTCCTAACCATCCTCATATCATCCCATTCCAAACAAGTGGGATGACCACTCGATCCGCACTCAAAGCACGAGACGAAAGGTTCGGGTCTTTTGACTTTATTCCTACTTGACGGTCCGAAGCAGAAGGCGCAGAGAGTGTCGGGTTGGGCTCGGGGGAGGAGGATTTGCCCTCGTGGTCCGACGCGACGGGGGGAAGGGTTTGAGTTGGGCGAGGAGGTGTTGGTCGTGTTGGGAGGGAGGGCGGAGGAGGCGATGGGAGGGGTAGGGGGTGCGAGAGCGTTGCCGAGGGAGGGATCAGGGTGGGAGTGAGAGTGCTCGGCGGGTGGTGGTGGTTGGTAAGGTTGGTACTGTTGATACGGTTGGTATTGGAGTGGTTGCTGGTGGTAATGACCTTGCTCTTGAGCTTGAGCTTGCCAGTACCCTCCTCCCGCGGCGGCGGCGGTCGAAGTCGAAGGTTGAGGTTGCTGCTGCTGTTGCTGCTGTTGCGGTTGACCCCATTGAGGTTGTCCCCATTGTCCTTGATCCTGCCCCCACCCTTGCGTACCCCATTGCGCTCCAAAGCCTTGCAACTCTGGGAGCGGGCCTCCAGCCGGCGAACTCGAGCCTGGGAGGAGCTGTTGCCTTAGGTTGGAGCTCCGAGTTGGCGCATGATCGTGGTGCGGTGGTAAAGGAAGGGGTAGGCCGCCTGTAGGGCTGTAGAGGAAGTCACTCGAGCCCGAAGGAGCCGAGAGCTCTGGCATGTTTGTCGAGACGCGTCGAGCGGGGAGGGTCGCGTCTGGTGAGTAATAGAAAGGTTAGCGGGGAGCTGTAGGTTGATAGCTAGTACTGAGGATGTTTTTTGTACTGCTAGAGCCGCTGTAACTCACTCGTTGAGGGGAGAAACGCGTCGCTAGGCTGCTGCTCGCTCGCAGAGAGCTGTAAGGCTGCTGTAAGAGTGCAGAAAGGTTAACTAAGTTGCTGGAAGTATACAGAATGCGCCTGCACTGCAGCAGCAGGGCTAACTCACCTGTAGCGTTGTTGGCTGCTGGTTCTCTTGCTACGAGCTCAGACGTGACTCAGCGGTGATGAGGCTTTAGCAGCAAGTCGGGAGGGTAGAAAGCTATCCACGGCCGAGTTCTGTAGCCTTGTACGTCGAGCGGCGGCTGAGATTGAGACGAGAGGCGAGACGAGCCCGTCGAGCTGAGCTGAGAGGCGATGGCGAGGCGGAAAGAGGAAGAGAGCGACAGGCGAAGCTGCGCTGGGTTGAAGAGGTCGAATTAGTTGGAGTTGTAGGTTGATAGAGCCCTCAATGGAGCGGCGGCAGAGCAACCCGCTGTACCTCTTTCGCCCGCTGACTTGGCCGTCTTCGACTTGGGCGCTCGCCCCTTGGCTTCGCTCCCCAATCTTGTGCTCGTTTCAATACCCTACAACTCGGTTCTATCGACCTACAGCTCGGATAGCCACTAGCGCTACACCTCAGGCGGCTCTCCCAGCCTTTTAATCCAGTCTCAAATGTACCGCTGGTCCTCCTCGAGCAGCGTCCCCCAAGTCTCCAAGTCTCCCGCTCCGAGCTCTCCGGCGCCAGGCGCTGCGCCACCTACAGAACCTCTACCACAACAAGGAACTCGTCCGCATGACATCCTCATCAACCGCTGTCACGAGGTGAGCTTTCAAACACAACAATTGAAGCGCTGCGCGAAACGAGAGCGTCGGTCGGCCTCTGTAGTCGATTAGCTGACCCGCCCTGTAGTCGATTACTGACCCGGATTGCTCACTCCTCGCCAACAGGTCAAGCGCATCACTAAATCCCTCGCATCGTATTTCGATGGTACGCCCAGCTCGGCCTTACCAACGCGTCCATTCCTCTACGCGCTTCCTTGGCTCTCTCATCCGCGTTCTGTAGTTAACTCTCGCTCGCTCGTTCTTTAGGTCTCGCTCAAGCACATCACTCGCACTCCCAAGTCCTCGCCAAGCTCTCCGCCCCCTCGGTGATTCAAACCCCTTTGCCCGAGAGCTCGCTCTTCATCCCCGCCGCTTCTACTACTAGTACAGCTGCTGGAGTGGGAACGCCCGGTGCGGGAGGAGGAGGATGGGCAGAGTTGTTGGTGCAGACTAAGGAGACGAATAAGAATGTGGCGGAGAGTCATGCCGAGTTGGCTAAGATTGTGAGCAAGGATGTGGTCGTGCCGTTGAAGAAGCTGGTGAGTTGTGCTCGAGTCGTGAGATGCTCTCTCGTTCGTTGACTAATGCGTTGAACGTCCACAGCGCGGTGAGATGAAGGCTCATATCGGCAACCTCGACAGGGAGGTCAGCAAGCTCGCCGAGATCGTCCTCAAGGAGCGGTTCGTCTCTCCTCCCTTCTCCCTCCCCTCCCCTCGTCCTGCCACTGAAACATCTGCCCCAACAGCGACATCTCCCTCACCCACCTCACAGCTCTCACCAACGCTCTCTCCCCCTCCCCCTCCCCCGCCCCTCCCTCCTCCCACGCTCCCGTCGCTCCTACCGCCACCTCCGACCCAGTCCTCCTTCGCTCGGCCGTAGAGACCCAATTGAAGGTCCAGATCGCCAAGGAGAATGATTTGCTCGCGGCTGTCAAGGTTTGGACCGAGAAGACTCAGACGAAGGAGCAGGCGATTTGGGCCGAGGTCAATAGGTGTTGGACGGTGTGGGAGCAGGCGAAGTGAGTGGTGGTCTCTTGTTCTTGCGTTGAGGTGAGCCGGCAGCTGACTATTTCCCGCTCCCTCCCCTCCCCCTCCTCCGCCGACGCTTCTCGACGACCACAGCTCCAACATGCTCCTCGGCAACCAGCAACGCTCCATGATCCTCAGCGCTGGCGTCGACTGCGTTGGACCCGATGTACGTTCATCTCATTCTTCCCCGTTCTCTCGGCTTCGCTGACTCCCCCTCTCCCCTTCTCGCCGTCCTCTCGCCCATCTCCTCCTCGTCTCCGCTCTCGCTCTCTCCCGCCGCTCAGACCGAATGGAATCACTTCCTCACCCTCAACCACGTTATCCCCGCCTCGACCCCTGCTCGCTCAATCGACAATCTCGACTTCCCTGGGCATGAAGATCCCATGACCGTGCCGCTCAAGGAGGGCATGTTGGAGAGGCAGAAGAGGATCTTGAAGAGTTGGACTACTGGTGCGTTTTCCCGCTTCCCCTCCCCTCCCTCGCCCTGCGCGACGACGAGCACTCGCTAAACCTCCCTCTCTCCCTTCCCAAACCACAGGCTACTACCTCCTCACCCCACAAGGCCACCTGCACACCTACCCCACCTCTTCCGCACCTCTTCCCTCCCCTTCTTCCTCGCTCTACCTCCCTCACTGCACTCTCGGTCCCATGCCCACGCCCGAAGCCTCGACCAAAGGACGTCAACTCGAGGCCATGTTCACCATTGAGGATCAGAGCGGGACGAAACATGTCTTGAGGGCTAAGAGCTGGGAGGAATTGGGTGGGTGGTGGGAGGGTTTGGTCAAGGTGAGCTTGCTCGGCGCTCGGCGTTCTGCGCCCCTCGTGCGGAAGCTGACCCCTCCTCTGCTCTCCTCTTCGCTGGAACAGTTCACCAAACCGGCCCCCATCCCCGATATCTCCACCCTCGACAGCGACGCCCAAGCAGCAGCGGGTATCGACTCGCAAAACGGCGGAGAGGATCAAGATGAGGATGAGAGGGAGGCTGAGGCGCAGAGGGCTGCTGCGAGGGAGGCGGCGCAGAGGGAGATGACTAGTGAGGAGAGGGAGGCGCAGCAGGAGAGGGAGAGGGAGGAGGAGGACGGAGGTGATATCGGAGCTTCGGCGAAGGGGAAGGTAGGCTGCTCTTCCTCCTCCTTCTATCCCTCGGCGGGCGGCTCGCTAACTCCCTCTTCCCCCTCCACTCGCATCACCTACAGTCCCCAACCGGACCACCTCCAACACTCCCCCCACGCGCCGTTCCCCCTCCTCCTTCCACTCCCCCCTCTCTCCCTCCTCGTACCCCCCACACCCCCGAAGAAGCAGACATTGGTTTCCCTCTCGAATCCCCCAAGTCCCCTCCCATTTTGACGGACTCGCCTGACGCTCCTCCGGCTGATGCGAGGGGGAGTGGGGAGGACATGTCGAGGGTGCCGAGTTTGTAGATTGGGCGTTGAGCTGGGAGGAAGGATGAAGGGATGAAGCAGAGGGCTTCGCTTGGGATTTGCGTAGCAAGGTTCTTTCTTTTGTTGAAGCTGGTTCTTTGGCTGTACCTCTCGTTTTTTTTGCGACCGCTCTTTGCGAGAGAGAGCTTCAGCGAGCTGAATGCTCTTTCGCTTCGCAGCGGAGCGCTCAAGTGATGCGTCACTGCTTTGTGTCATTGCGAGAGTCAAGTGTACATATCGGGAAAGCTTCTCTCATCGACTAAACAGCAGTCGGATTGTCTGCGATGACGAGGGAGGAAGGATCAGCAGCTGTTCAGCGCCTCTCGAGCCACGACCGAGAAGACTCACGCTCCGTTCCACGGGATTGAGCCCAGCTCTCGGGTCCTTTCCTGTTGGCAACACGCTGACCGGCAATACGACGCTTGTACCATTGACCAGCGGTGATCCCTTGATCCATCTTGCTGATGGTAGGGTGCTGAGAGGCGGCTTCGGCGATCTTGGGAGAGAGGTCGCTGTGGATGAGAGCGAGGTTAGCGTACGGTAACGAGAGGAGAAAGAAAAGTTATATACCTCAGAGGGAAGAGCGCGGCGTCGAAAGCGGGTCGAATGAAGTAGACGAGCGACCAGCGAGTGTGAACGTCTTGAGGAGGGGGAGGGGGAACGACTCGGTGGATGTTGGAGTTGCTGTAGTGTTGCGAGAGAAATGTCAGTCTCTACTTTCAGTGTAGCTCTCCCGATGAAGATGAAGAACGTACAAGATTCCTCCCGAGTACACGGCTGGTGGAGAGGAGGAGAGTCAGCGCTCGGCGCCGAGACGCGAAAGAAGGAAACGCGCTCACCGAGCGTGTCTCCCACGTTGCAGACGGCGTGACCCTTGAGTGGTTTGATGTACTGCCACTCGGTGGTCCCAGGAGGGAGCACTTGAAGCCCTCCAGTGCCGCGCCCGTGAAGCATCGAAACTAGAAAGAGGAAGGAGGTCAGCTTTCGAGACCTTGAGAACGAGTGGACCCCATCAGCTCGATCCGACTCACAGCTACCGAAGTCGGTGTGAGCGCCGATGGAAGCTCCCTTGACGCCACCCTTGTTCCCCTCTCCGATATGACCTGCCTCGCCCTCGGCGGGCTTGCGAATGACCCTCGTCTCACTACCACTGAGCTGGTCCTCAGGGTGAAGCTTGCGGAAAGTTCCAGCAGGGAGACCCAAAGGCGCCTCGAGCGAGTCCATCAATGTTTGAAGGACCTGCGAAAGAAGGACGCAAGGAGCGAGTCAGCTCGGCGCTCGGTCGGAATCGATGAGCGGCGACGGCACGCACCTCATCGGCCGTGCGAGCAAAGTTGGTGAGAGTGCCCATGTTCTCCATGCATGTTTCGGGGTAGGTGCGCTGGCGAACCTCGGGGTAGTGGAAGGCATCGTCCTGGGAGAAAGTTGGGAGAGCTCAAGTCAGCGAGCGCCGAGCGGTCGTTCTCGGAGAGTCTGTCTCACCTTGGCGATGTTGATAAAGTACGCTGGAGAGTATGGTCATCCAAAATCAGCGAACAAATCTCAACTGCATCACCCGGGCGAGTTGCTCACCAGTATCGAGGTTTCCAGCGGCATCGACGTTGTTGAGACCCGCCTTCTTGAAACCAGCGCTCATTCCCGAGTCTCCTTGCTCAAACTTCATCAGCTCATCTTCAGGAAGGTCGAAGGTATCCTCTCCGACGGCGAAAACGGGGTCAGGATCAACGCCGTGGTTCTTGAGGTCTGCGAAGCGAAAAGGGGGGTCAGCGCGCTTTGAAGGGGTTCTGAGTGGCTTGAGACGTACAGAAGAATCCAAGAGTTGAGCATGCCTTGTACAAAGTATCAATCGCCTGCTGGTTGCCCGCTTTCACCTCCTCAAAGTCGACGACGAGCAGCGGGTGAGTAGGTGTAGCGTCCGAGAAGGGGACGATAGGGTACGAAGGACGGTTCGATGGGAGTCCTGGCATGATTTCAAAGGTGGTTACGAAGCGAAGAGTAGTGTTCGAGAGAGATGGAGGAAGGAAAGGGAGGAGAAGGTGGAGTCTCCGCGCTTTTGAGCGCTCGCTGCGGGGGTACAGGCTCGCTCTGAGTTGTCTTCGGCACGGGCTACGGCAGCTCAAGCTGGTGGCTTTTCCCTCCGTGATCTCAAGGCAGCTGACGCGCTTTGCTGTAAAAACGGAGGCAATCCGCCGGTGAGGAGAAAGGCTGAGGCGCGTTCCAGGCGTGTCGATTGGAGGCTTTTGCTGGGTACGAAGGAAGTCCAAGGGATCTAAGAAGGATGTAGGATGGCTTAGCAGCTCGGAGCACGCTCAAACAGCTGCAGAACTCATCGCCGAAGATCGACAGCGCTCTTGTATGACCCTACAGCTCCCAAACACTGCTGGGAGAGCATGTAGGCGTGAAAGATATGTATTTGGGCGACTGTAGCAACTCAGCTTGCTCATTGCATGACCAGACCGCCGCGAAAAGGCTCTCGGCGGAGCCATCGCGACCGAACCTCGCTCTTTCGACAGCGCTTGCAGGAGCATTCAGGCGTCTCAGTAGAGTTCTGTGATCTCATTCAGTCGCGCTCTCGGCAAGCTCTTGTTGAGCCGAGGAAAGCCTCGCCGAGCTATGAACCTTGACCTCGGCTCGGAGGAAAAAGGCGCCACAAAGCATCAAGCCCGTGAAGTGCAGTGATGAGGATGTGAATTATTCCATGGTCATGATGAGTCTTGTTTAGCTTCTGAGACGCCTACGCAGCCTCGGGGTTGTCTACATAAAGCAAATCAAGTCAGCTCGGAGTCGGAAGCAGCGCTCGGCGAAGGCCAACTCACGCTCCGTTCCCCTCGACTGTCCCCAGCTCTCCGGACCCTTCCTATTCGCCGCACGTTGACCTGCAACTCGTCGCTTGAACCACTGCCCAGCGGTGACGCCCTTCTCCATCTTGCTGATCGTTGGGTGCTGAGAGGCGGCTTCGGCTATCTTGGGCGAGAGGTCGCTGTGGATGAGAGAGGGGTTAGTGGGTGATGCCGTGAGAGGGGAGAGAGGAAATCTACCTCAAAGGAAAAAGGGCAGCGTCGAAAGCGGGTCGAATGAAGTAGACGAGCGACCAGCGCGTGTGAACGTCTTGAGGAGGGGGAGGGGGAACGACTCGGTGGATGTTGGAGTTGCTGCAGCGTTATAGGGAAGGTCTCAGCTTCTACTTCCCATGTAGCTCCCGCGATGAAGAAGGAAAACGTACAAGATTCCTCCCGAGTAAACGGCTGATGGAGACGAGGAAGGTCAACGCTCGGCGCCGAGAAGCGAAAGAAGGAAACGCGCTCACCGAGCGTATCTCCAACGTTGCAGACGGCGTGACCCTTGAGTGGTTTGATGTACTGCCACTCGCTCGTGCCGGGAGGGAGGACTTGAAGGCCTCCAGTGCCGCGGCCGTGAAGCATCGAGACTGGAAGGAGAAAGGAAGTCAGCCCTCGCGACCTTGGAAGTGAGGATAACTCGCCAAAATTGATACGACTCACAGCTACCGAAGTCGGTGTGAGCGCCGATGGAAGCTCCCTGCACCCCACCCTTCTTGCCCTCGACGACGAAACCCTGCTCCCCTTCGGCCGGCTTGCGAATGACCCTCGTCTCGCTCCCACTAAGCTGGTCGTCGGGATGAAGCTTGCGGAAAGTACCCGAGGGTAGTCCGAGAGGACCTTCGAGGGCGTCCATGAGCGTTTGTAGGACCTGGACCGAAACTCGGTCAGCTTTCCGCGAACGAAAGAAAGGCGACAGGACGAGACGGAATGAATTTTGACCTACGTCATCAGCTGTACGAGTAAACCGGGTGTACGTCTCCATGTTGTCCATGCAAGGCTGAGGGTAGGTGCGTTGACGGACGGTAGGGAAGTGCAGAGCGTCGTCCTGCGAAACCGGCGGGAAGCGAGTGAGAAAGCGCCGAGAAGCCTGAGAATCTCCAGCTCACCTTAGCGACATTGATGAAGTAGGCTGCAAGATTCGAAGGTGGTCAGTCAAGCCGTCGGGTTGACCTATCGTCGTGCAGTAGAGCTCGGCGCACCTGTGTCGGTGTTGCCCTCCTTGTCGACGTTCGTAGAGCCCGCCTTCTTGAACCCAGCGCTCATCCCTCCATCTCCCTGCTCAAACTTCATGAGCTCCTCCTCAGGAAGGTCGAAGGTGTCCTCTCCAATGGCGAAGATGGGCTCAGGGTCGACGCCGTGGTTCTTGAGGTCTGTAAGTGAGAGGTGAGCGTCGTCAAGTCGCCGGGATGAGCCTGGAATACGTACAGAAAAATCCAAGGTTCGAGCAGGCCTTGAAGAGCGTTTCTATGGCCTCCTGCTTGCCCGCCTTCACCTCTTCGAAGTCGACGACGAGAAGAGGATGTGTAGGCGTCTCGTCGGAGAAGGGGACAATGGGGTACGTAGGGCGGTTAGATTTGAGTCCCGGCATGCTGCTGCTGCTGTAGTGTGAAGCGAGAAGAGCGGAGGAAAGAGAGCGGAGGGAGAGATGCCTTGCCGAGGTGTGGGGAAGTTAGAGCGAGGCGGAATGGTTCAGGACGAGGTGTAAAGGACGGTGTTAATGAGCTGGCTTAGCCTCTAGTATAGCCTACGAGAACTAGTGAGCTTACTCAAGTGAGGTTGAGCCACCTCGAACGGAGCCTGCGAAGGGGCCGGGGCTCGGCGCTCGGCGGAGGGCTCGCCTTCGCTCTTGCTCGGTGCATTAACGAGCAAAATGATTACATAACGCTGTTCTGCACCAATACAGCGCGTTGCCTTACCCTGCTCGCTGTTCCCCCATTTCAGATAACGCGCGCTCGCAAAGCGCTCCCGGGTTTCCTTCTCGCCTGGTCGTCGCTGTACTTCACCATCTTCGATTGACCAGCCAGGCTTCAGTGATCCGCACTAGAACCGATGTCAGCTTCCGCCCCTGCCTCGGAACCAGTGGGCCCGTCTGCCTCGACTTCAGCGCGACCTCCAGCTCCCGCCTCCGGGACGGCTGCTTCTCCCAATGGCGGCAACGAATCGGTGGAGCAGCAGCGGAGGAAAAGGATGAAGAACTCTAGAGCGTGAGTAGCTACTCCTCCTACATCCCGGTGCTCTCTGAACGCCTTTGGAGCTCTGTTCGCGACTTGGAGGGAGTGGCAGCGCTCTGCTCCTCGTTCAACCTCCGTACCCACGCTGATTCGTTGCCTACTACAGATGCGATCATTGTCGTGCCAAGAAGCTACGTTGCGAGTGGATAGAACAGAGCGAGCCCGCCATCTGCACCGAGTGCGAAAGAAGACGGATCCCTTGCTTGACGGTCAAGCCGGCTCAAGTGGTGAGTTCGCTCGACTCCCGGTATTGAAGAGGTCGTACTGAACCCTGTACGCTTCACAGGACCCTCGCAAACGAGCTCGACTCGCCTCAATGGCCCCAGCCCCTCCGCCGGCTGCATCCGCCGAGCGCCCCGTCTGTCGTGATTACCCCTCTACAACTGCAGGAGGTCCCTCGAACCATGGTCAGGTATCTACTACTGGGTCGCCCAGCTCGTCTCGGCCGTCCGCTTGCAGTCCTTCCACCTCGGTGTCGGTCGCCGCTGCTGGCCTCAACATGCTCGCTCGGTGGTGAGCTCGTGTCTCTCGCAATCGCTCAAAAACCTCAGTCTTTAATGATTCCCTCTTTTATTCCCTACAGCGTCGACCTTTCGGCGCCATCGCAAGCCGTCTCACCGCCAGCTTTGACAAGCACGCCGGATCAGAGGGTGCTCGGTGAGCTTGATCGCTTCGGGAGCCTCTTTCTCCTCTCTCGAACTCACGGGATTCCTTCTTTTTCGACAGGAATGACCTGCCTCTCTCAACTGCTGCTCGAAATCCAGCCCACGCAAGGCCTCAGCGACATGGACCGCGAGTTCGGTCATCGAAGGCAGTGCGATGGTGATATTCGTACCGAGCTCGTATCTTCTCCTTCTGTGATCGAAAACGGAGGCGAGCGACTGACGAGCGAAACCATGATGCAACGTGAGTTCTCGCTCGTTCGATGGGTGAATCTCGGCTTAGGCGCAGGCGCTTACCTGATTTCCCGTCTACAGTGGTCGAGCACTTTACCAAACACGTCCTTCCTCTCTTCCCGGTCGTCAAGCCGTCCGACTTCGCCTCGCTCGACAAGCTCTCTCCCGTCACTCTTATGGCTTCCTGCGCAGTCGCAGCCCTCTCTCGAAATCATCCCTTCCAGCTCTTCAATACCGTTCGCGCGCTCTTTTCGACAGCCGTCAAGAATAGCAGTGTATTTGAAGTGTCGTCGCTTGCCAATATTGAGGTAAGCTCGTCGCTTTCTGCTCCTCGCTCGGTGCTTTAGCTTCGGTCGCTGACCTTTACGCCGTGCAGGCCATCCTGATCATGAGCATGAGTGCAGTGAGTTGTTGTTTTTCGCTCTTCGCGACATATTCTGACCCTTCTGGCTCCCACAGGAGCTACATGGCACCACGAACAGCAGCAGCGGATCGCTCTCCTTCCTTCGGGTCGGGACCGCCATTCGAATGGCTCATGACCTAGTGAGTCTCATCTCTCGCAGCTCGATTTCGGTCGTGCTGAACGCTCGCTCCCTCTTCACCCTCCGCGAAAACGCAGGGCCTTCACCGACGACCCGCCGCCGACCTTCCGGCTGAGGCAAAGCTGCGAAGGATGCGCGTGTGGATGTGCTGCACCATTGCCGACCGATGGTATGCCTGTTCGTATGGCCAACCTCGTTTGATCGACCTCGAGGATGCATGGGACTACCTCGAGGAACGACCGAGCGCCGACGCTTACCTTCTGGAGCTCTTCAACCTCAGCGAGCTTCTCGGACGTGCTAGTAAGCCTCGGATCCCTTGTTATTCAGCTTTGAGATCCTGCTGACGTGGTTATGCGCCCACAGCTCGAGCCGTCGACCGTTCTCGGCTTCTCAAATCGACGACCGATGCGACTCTCAACGCCATCGTCCACGACGTCGACCTCTGGCTCACTCAGCTTCCGGAAGATCTGCAGTTCTGTGGAAGAGCTTCTACGCCTCAAGGAGGCTTGCTACACCTCTTGTTCGTTTGTCTGGAGGTACGCTCTCTTCTCGGTCCTCGTGAGCGCGACGTCAAAGCTTACCTTCGTCTCCATCTTCTGCAGAGCGTCTTCTTTCGACCGTTCATGAAGAAGGACGGAAGCCTCCCCGCCCATCTCACTTTCCGCCCTTCCGCCGCTCGCTCCTTCGCCATCGTCACTCGCTCGCAAACCGCGATAGATTGGACTCTCGTCGAAGGGACCGCCATACTCGACCATTGGTTTGTAGGAATGTACTCGCTTCTCTACGCCACCTACATCCAGTGAGCCCTTTCGTCGCTCTCTTCTTCGCCGTTTCGCCGAGACTGACTCGTCATTCCCTTGCTTTCCAGGTTCTACTCGCACACCAAGTCGGCCGAACTACGCACCTTCCAGTCGATTGAGGCCGTCAAGAACGGCATGCAGCTCTGGGCGCAGGGCAACGGCGACGGATCGCTCTCGCTTCGTCAAAAGGTCCTCAAGATCACCCTCCTTCTCCACCAAGCTGCAGCTCAACAGCATCGCGCTGCGCTACCAACTCTACAAGAGACCGCAGAGGCGCGTGCGCGCTCGCCTTGCCGAGCTTACTCGACGACCTGTACGCAAGGGTCGTATGGGAATGGAGCGACAGCTGCGCCGAGTTCGGAGACAGCGGCTCGCGACCGAACAGCAGGTTCTGCTGAACGTGAGTACCGTTTGATTACTCGGCAAGTTAATGGACCTCACTGATGACGCTATATCCCTCCAACAGACGGCGTCGACCCCGCAAGACCCGCTCAATCGCGCTCGCCGGCGCCCTTCGAATCGGGATCAACACCATCCACCTCGGCGGCTCCCTTTCACATTGCTCCACCACCACCGCAACTACCACCATTCTCCTCCGCTCCTCTTCCCGCCAATTCCAATCCTCTCTTCTCTTCCTCCCACCATGATCTCGCCCCGAACTCGGCCTTCCCCTTCGCCGCCTTCCCACCAATCAACCTCGACCAAAACGCGGACGGCATATTACCCGAATGGCTTCAGAATGATTTGCAGACGTGGTCGGAGCAGCTGTTGGGGCAGGAGTGGGACCTCAATCAGCTTATGGCGGGGATGGAGGAGGTGGGAGGATTCGGCGCTGGCGGTGAGGGAGAGCAGCCGGGATGGATGCCGTAGACGTGCGAGGTTTAGCTTTAGAAATTGATTGGATTGTGTAAAAACGTGTGTCTATCTTTGTTGAACCCTCGGAATCAATGTTCTTTTCGGCCTTGCTGTCGATGCTCAATTGATTGAAGTCAACGCCGAACCCTTCTCTCCTTCGCGATTCGTTCGCCTCTGCCTCTCGAAAGCAGCTCTACATGCGAATCAAGACAAGCGCCGTATTGCATCACATCCCCAAGCTTATGCACTAATGCGATACACAACCTTCTCCGCCGAGATAGGGCGCATGTAATCCTCCTCGCGGTTCGGCGCATCCTTTCGCTCTCCAATGAGAGTGAGTCCAAGGAGCTCAAATCCGTCAGGAAGGACGCGGTCGAGTCCGCCGGGCATGACTCGGACTGAGGGAGGTTGGAGGTGCTGGAAAGTCGTGGCGCCGGAGGGGGCGATGTAGTTGAAGAAGGCGCGAGTGAAGGCGCGGGAGGTGGGGTCTTCTGGGAGAGGAGCGCGATCTGTGTAGGTATGAACGGATCAGTAAATGAGCGCGAAGTCGAGGATTAGAAGCGAGGAAGGGGAGGAGAGAAAGACCGAAGGGAGGGAGGACTCACGACTGTACTCGACTCGCTGTCCCAAACCAGTCCAGCACAGCCCAAGAAGGATCAAAACGTTCTCAGGAACCCCCTCGCGATCGAATCCCTTCTCCACCACAGCCAGTCGCCCAGGCTGGCCTCCCATCGTCTTGGCGCAGTTGAGCGCCGTCGCTCCTTCGCTGATGCAATCGAAGGCGAGGTCCACCGCTCCTCCAGCTGCTTCCTTAGCACGCTCGGTCCAATCTGAGGAGCGGTAGTCGAAGACCTCGTCGGCGCCGAGAGATTTGAGAAGAGCGTGATTCTTCGGCGAAGCGGTGGCGAGGATGCGAAGGTCCTTGACGGGCGAGGCGCGGGCGAGTTGAACCACGAATTGGCCGAGAACGGTAGCAGCGCCGTATACGAGAAGGGTGAGGGGTTTGGTCGTCGAGGAGGGAGTGACGGGAGTGGGCGAGTTAGGGAAGGAGAAGGGAGCGGCGAGAGCGAGACGTTCCCAGAGGCCCTGTAGGTCGCGAGGATGGGTGAGTGCTTCCTCTCAAGAATCTAGAGCTTTGTTAGACACACCTGAGCAGCGGTGAGAGCGCAAAGGGGTACGGCGGCCGCAATCTCCTGCGAAACCTTGCCCGGGACGCGGAAAGCCGTCTCGGCTTGGGTGACGGCAAACTCTCCAAAAGCTCCAGGGAGGTCGTTGGGGGTGCAAGCTGGGAATTGAATCGAAGTGTGAGTGAGAGCAGCTCAAAAGGAATACAGAGAAAAGCTCACCTCCGTGCAAGAAGGTCGCTACTCGGTCGCCAATCTTGAATCCAGTCACGTCCTTGCCTGTTCGATGAAAGATAGTCAGCTCGGGAGGTATGTCTTGATCATATGCAATGGAACTCACCTAGCTCGACAACAGTACCCGCCAAATCGCTGCCAATCACTCGAGTCTCGCTCGTCTTGATCGGGTAGTAGCTGTACCGAGCGTCGACCAAGTTGAGAGCCAACGAATCGACCTTGAGCAGCAGCTCATTGGCAGCAGGAGAAGGCTTTGCTACGGTGGCTAGCGCGGGAGCGGACTTGCCGTTGACGGTAGTAGCGACGAGGGCGTGCATGTTGGAACTGAAGGCCGGCTTGCTCGTAGTGAAGATGCGAAGAGACGTGAGAGGGCGCTGTAGGGCGGTAAGAGTACGGCGAAACAGCCTGTAGCTCGAGAAGGATATGGGAGGAGGAAGAAAGAGCAGCAGCGGCTGGCGGAGCTTGTTCTCGACCCGGGATGGCTGCTGACGCTCCAAGTCGCTGGGCGGCGGCCAGCTGTTGGGCGCTAGCTGTAAGTGAGCGCCCCCGTGCATCCCGAGCAGGTTAATCTTGATGCTGATTCATCCCCCTTGAATTCAGCGCGATTTGGCGGCTGCAAGAAAACGAGCGCCGGGGGTTGAAGGGCGGGAGACGAAGGGCGACCGGGATCCCCAAGGGCTTCCCCTTCGCCCCTGCTCCGAGCTGCGGTGCTCGGCTTATCTCGTCTCGTTTGCTGCCATGTAGCAGCTAAAAACCTTACGCTCAATCCCTACTCCCTCATCAGCAACAATACTCGCCTACAGCCCTCAAACAGCCTTCGACACCACCTTTCGCCCGTCCGTTCTCGCTTCCTGCCCCTCCGCTCGCCATGGCCGTCGCTCGTGCTAGTTCTGTTCTGCGCGGTATCAACCCTCCTGCTGGTGGGTGACTCCTCGTGCGCTCTTCGCGGTTTTTGAGCTCACGAAGAACCTCGGCGTGCAGCACCTCGCCCCGTCGGCTCGTATGGTCAGTCTGAGCTTTCAACGCGGAGATGCTGCCGCCGAACGACGACGAGGAGCTGACGACTCTCTCACAGTGCAAGCCATGGTGCACAAAGACACGGTCTACACTACCCTCGCTCTGGCTTTCGACCCGGCAACGATGAAGCTGGTTGAGGGACCCGTCGACGTTCAGATTGTGCGTAATCCGCCTTGCTCTTGACCGCGACGATAATTTGCTGACAGCTTACCGCCCCTGCTCTCAAACAGAGGCAGCTCTTCTCGAACGTTCAGGCGATTCTCGAGGGATCCGGCTCGTCGCTCGACAGGATCATCAAGCAGACGATTTACTTAACGGTGAGCATCCTTCCTCTTTTGCCAGCTAGATGATGAGCTGACTTTGCGACTTACAGGACATGTCCGATTCGCCCGTGGTGAGCTCGCCGTCGAGGCTCGGCGCAGGCTGTCGCCGCTCTTTCGCAAGCAGATGCTGATCGAGACGCTTCTTCTCGTCCTTTCTCGGGCTCTTCGCTTGCACAGTTCAACGAAGTCACAGCCGAGCTCCTCAAGGACCACAAACCCGCTCGCGCGACCTTCCAGGTGAGCTTCGGCAAGAGCACTCGTTCTCCTTTTCCTCTGTGATCCCTCGTTTTCGACCTCCACCGCACTCTTATCTACGCCCACCTACTAGCTGATTAATTACGAGCTGTTGCTGACCCGCTCGTACTCCGCAGGTCGCTGGATTGCCTCTTGGAGCGAGGCTCGCCATGGACGTGATCGCCGCCGTCAACGAGGAGGCTCCCAAGATGTAGACTTACCCGGACGCTGGTTTCGCATCTTGAAAGATATGATTGCGTCTTCTTTGGGCGCTAGCGGCGAAGGGATAAGATGCTCAGTGCAAGAAAGGCGAGGGCTCGGCGTTCGCTCTCCTTCGATCGGGATGGCTTGTTTGAGCTGCTCGAGCACATCACCATCATCTGAGCTCCTCCAGGGAAATAACCTGCATCACAGTTGTGGTTCTGTAGCCGTCTCAGCTCGAGCTCAAGTGTTTCAGTCGAGCTGACTCGCAAGTCCCCTTTTCGGCTTCATCTTCGGCGGCCCCGCTCTCAGCTTCTTGCTCTGGCTGAGTGCACCAAGCTTTGTAGCAGTCTAACCGAAATGCGAGAACCTCTACTCCAGATAAGCATCATCAAAACACCATCGGTCAAGCAAACCCGAGTCGCGAAGGCAAGGAGAAGGGGCAACGGCGGCAATGGCGGGAGCCTAGAAGACGATCTGTCCAGCGCGACCGTACCAGGTCGATGCCTTGTACTATAAGTAAAGACGGGGTCAGCTAGGTTGTGGGAGAGCGTAAGGAGAAAGCTCACGGCGGGAGTCTCGGCGCTGATGATTTCATCCAGGTCGTCCGTGTAGTTGAGCGTCTCGAGGGGGCGCCAAGTCGTCTTGCTCCAAACCTTCTTGCCAACGAAGAGGAGAGGAAAGACGATCAGGGGAAGGTAGTTGGTCACGAAGCTGGAAGAAGCGAAAGCCAAGGTCAGGGAAGCGCTCGACGAGCCAGCGAAGGAGAAGCAAAGCCTACGTAGCGGTATCCCAGCTTCCCTTCTTAAACACTGTCCAGCCACTGAACAGCTCGGCGATGATGATGACAAACTAGAATACAAATCAACCGGTCAGCTTCACGCTTCACCGAGGGAGAAGTGCATGGCCGAGCGGACTCACCAAAGCCCAGAAGGCGCCTAGTTTGGTCAAGCGGCTTCGGAAGGGAAGTACCTCCCGAGGAATTCCTTGCAGCTCCATCCCTGCTCGGAAGCGAAGGTACGTCACGGCAATCGCCGCCCAGCACAAGAGGCCGGCGAGCGACGTGAGGTTGGCGAGCCTGTGAAAGCACCGGCAATGCGGTCAGGCTCTATTCCGGTAATGCTATAAGCAGCTACTCTTAAGACTCACCAGTTGAACACCTTGCCCGCCCCCGAAGAAACGCTCATGTAGGCGAGGCAACCGAACGCCGAAGCGATGGCGACGGCGACGTAGGGGGTTCCCGTCCGATTAGTACGAGCTACGATAGCTGGGAGCTGTCCTTTAATTGCGAGCGAATGGAGAGCCCGTGAGGCGCCAAACATCTGCGACGAGCCGGCCGAGAGAGCCGAGGAGAGAAGACCGGCGTCTATTCGATGGTTCGAGGTCAGCCACGGCCGGCGAAGCGAAGGGTGAGGTATATGAGAAGCTCACTAATGATACTAGGAAGAATCTTGATCCCGGCGCGGTTGATGGCAATGACGAAGGGTGAAGCCGAAGCGTCGGCTGCTGTTCCGAGACGAGGATCCGTCGCTGGTACGATGATTCCCATACAAAACGTCCCGATAACGTAGAATAGAGTGATACGGATAAACACAGACCGTACGGCTCGTGGGACGGTGCGCCGAGGGTCTGTAGAGGGATCGAGTCAGCTTCGAAGACGATCGCCGAGCCCAGGCGAACTCACTTCGCGCCTCGGCTGCTACCAAGGCCGTCATCTCGGTACCCAGGAAGCTGAAAGCGGCTGAGAGGAAGACTGCAAAGTATCCGAGGAAGCTACAGCCCGTCTCCGGTCAGCGTCAACCTTTTCGCGTCGAGAAGGAATCGCTCGCTTACCGTCCCAAGGCGCCGTCAATTCCTTGATACTGCACGAATGGAGTCTCCCAGTATTTGAAGCCGAGATACTCTCCTTGAGGAACCGCTCCACAGTTGATGGCAATGGAGAGGATGATGAGGCCGATGATGAGGAGCACCTGCGAACCAAAGGTCAGCGCCGAAAGGGGAAAAGAAGCGACAGGCGGCGGCTTACCTTGACTGAACACAGGTAGAATTCGACCTCGCCGTACACGCGTGTACCAAAAAAGTTGACCGAGATCGCCACAGTTAGACAAATTGCTGCAAACGGGGACAAAGTCTCAGCGCCCAGTTCCGCCGCTCGACCGAGGCGCAAGAGTGAAGCTTACTGATCCAAACGGCGGCGTTGACGGCAGTAGTCCAATACTCGATGATGATGGCGCATGCAACCATCTCGACGGGCATGACGATGAGCCAGAGATATGCGTAGTTGAAGGAAAGAGCGAACGACCAAGCGGGGTCGACGAAGCGGTCGGCGAGGGTGAGGTGGCCACCGGGGATCGGAAGGTAGGAGACCACTGCGCGAGTGTTGAGTGGTCAGATAAAACGCTTCGAGAAGGGCGAGAAGACGCTCAGCCGCCGAGAACTGAGAAGGCGAAGCAAGACGTCTTCGCATTCGGCACCGAGCAGAGAACTAAGCACTCGTCTTAGAGAGAGAGACTTACTCTCTCCGATGCAAAGCATGATAGCGATGCATACCGATCCCACAGTAGTGAAGCTGTGCGAAGCAGACCGGGTGAGGTCAGCGCGAGGCGAGAAAGAATCAAGTCAGCTCCCGACCCACCCGAGCAGCAAGCCAGCTGGACCCCCGTTCTTGAGGCTGGTCCCAGCACCTAGAAAGAGACCGGTACCGATGCAGCTTCCAATCGAGACTGTCACAAAACGCGAAGGGACGAAGTTCAGTACAGAGCGAAGGGCAAGAGAGCTTTGGCGACTCCGAGTCGGAACGTGAAGCTCGAGCGCTTGAGGTCGAACGTACTCATGGCCATGTGACGAGGGTGCAGGGTGCGTGTGAGATCGGTATGAGAAGTCGGGTTATCGAGCACTCCAACCACGGTAGAGGTAGACGCTCCTCCCTCCTTGGGAAAGGCCGCCTCGCTGTCCATCTTGTCGGACACTGCGAAAGAGAGGGCGGTCAGCGAGGGAAGGGAAGGGCACAGGTTGGAGCCTACTGATGTAGCTGTAGGTATCTGTTCCTTTGTGAAAGCAGTGAAGAGGCGAAGGGAAGAGATGAGCAAGGAGGAGAGACGGGGAAGAGGCGAAGAAAAGGAGATTGTGAGAATCAGCCGTTGTTTGACGATAAGTGGTCTCCGGACGCTGGATGTGGAGCGATCCCGAGATTGAGCTCAATCCCGAGCAATCTTGGTGCGCCCCCCCTCGTCCTCAAAGCCGACTCTGCGCTTTCGCAATCGAGAAAGTTCGAGCGGCGGTCACTTTTTGGGGCGGGACGCCTTCTCTTGCTTATCTAGAAAGTATGGGGCTCATCCGGGACAGCTTTTCAACCCTGTTAAACCGATTGGGAAAGCCCCGGGCTCCCTTCGACAGCCAATCCTGCGCCGAATCTTCGCCGAGCTCTTCAAGGTTGCTGCCCGAAGGGATGCAAAAATCAAGGCTCTATTCTCTCGCATCGCGCTCAACGCTATACGAAAAACTGTCTATCTTCCCATCTTCTCTGGAGCTCCCTCCTTTTCCTCCTGCCGACGATTATAAGCCTCTCGCCATGCCTTGCCCCGAAGGCTCACTGCCACGAGCGAAACCTCCCCCAAAATGAGAAGAATCGCCATGCCCGACCAAAACCAACCATTTCCTATTCCTGAAGTGAGCGAGTCACCCCACAAAATCGGTGTAGCAGCCTGCGAAGCGACAGCCTGCGGGAGTAAAGAGGGTCAGCTTGTTCGGCGAAGTCAGCGACAGCGGCCACTCACGGCTAGAACGCCTCGAAAAAGCGAGTTACATGCCACCGCACTCGATGATCTTCCGACGTTGGCATCGACGACGTACGCCAGCGTTGCAGTGTCTGCGGTTGAGGGGATGTGAGCTCGGCGGTTCGATCGCCGAGAGCTAGCCTCAAGATAAAGACGTACAGATCCAAATCATGGAAGCTCCGAGGAAGAATAGCATGATGATGGGCCAATAAACCGGAACATGCTTCTCGATGGTCCATCCATCTGCAGCAGATGCGCAAATCAGCCCTTTTCGGAGCCATCGTCGAGGGGCAGGGATAGCTCCCGAGGCGACTCACAGGCGATCATGAAGAGCGGCATGGAGACAAGCGCCCATTTGACGGTCTTGATCCGCATCTGTAGGACAAAAGGTCAGCGAGGACTCGTCAAGATGCTCCAGAGCACGGACCTCGGGCTCGGCCTTGCCGCCGTTCTTTGTTGTGAGCTTCTTGAGGACGATATCGCTGTAGTGGCCACTACAGATGGATCCCAGCTGTATCAAAAGGGTTGGTTGAGCTACTCGATCCTGAAGTGACCGGAACGAACGACTTACAAGGTTTCCAACGCCGAAAGAGAGGAGAACGAGACCGACCTTGAGACTGCTGTACTCGTAGGGTGCCCGCTGAAAAGTTCGTGATACCGTGTATGTGACGGAGTACTGCGCCGCGAAGAGAAAGCCCGAGTAGCTGACGGTGACGAGGTTGTGTCGTTGCCGAAGGACTTGCCCGACGGCCGAGAGAGGCTGCAAAGCGTCAGGGTTTAGCGAATCGGCTGAAACTCGCGATACGGGGAGTAAAGATAGAGTAAAGAACCTACGTTGATGTCACTCAGACGAATTCGAACCCTACCATCGGAGAGGGCTGCCCTTCGAGCGGCAGCTCGAGCGGCGAGCGAGCGCTCCTTGCGGTACGTCTCGGGAAGCCAGAGGAACAGCGCTAGGCATAGGACTCCGTAGCCGACAAGGAAGTAGAAGGTGGTACGCCAACCGCCTCCTTGAGTCAAGCCGCCGCCGAGGATGGGACCTAGCGAGGGGCCGAGTAGGGGTGCTGCATAATAAATCCCTAACTTCCCGCCTCGCTCATGAGTCTGGAGTCGCAACGGGAGCGATTGTTAGCTTTCCTGTGCTTGAGTTCATCCTCCCAAGCCTGTCTTTCGACCCTTTCACCCCCTCGGCGAAAAGATTGGGTGCGCCGAGCTCCGACCTCACGCTCGAAGGCAAAGAAACGGACGAAAGCTTACATCGTAGATGTCCGCAAGGGTTCCTGCACCAACCGCGAGTACAGAAGAGCACCCTATGGCCTGAAGCACGCGCATGGCCAAGAAGACTCCGATGCTCCGAGCCTGCGAGCAGACGATGGATGCGACGATGTAGATGGCTGCGAGGGCTCCAGAAGGTGAGATACGATACCGAACGTACGTTCAAACCGACACTGACACTGAAGAGCAGACTCACCGAACGAGACCATGTAGCAGAGCTTTCGCCCCAGAACCTCGGAGATGGCAGTCCAAACCATGGGAATGACGCCGAGGAAGAGAATGAAGAGGGATGCGGTGGCAGCGATGAGATTGTCGCTTGCTGATAAGTCGATTTGAAGGCTGGCGAGCGATGGGAAGAAGCTACAGAGAGGTCAAGCGTCGTCAGCGGCAAGCTTTCGACTTCGTGTCGAACTCGGCGCGCGAAAGCAACTCGTGACTCACATGTTTGTGCTGAGGGTTCCACACATCGCCGCAAAGGAGATGATACTGTAATAAAAAAGATTCGGCCCTTGCTGAAGGCGGCGAAGATACTGGCAACTCACAAGAGCACGGTCGACTTTTTCCGCCGAGACCACTTCCTCGGGTCGTTCTCGACATGTTGATGTTCAATGTCGACTCCACAGGACGAAGGTGATGTTTCCTCTGCTTTCTCGAGGTCGAGGTCGACTGTGGGAGCCGAGCCGCGAGGGTCGACGATTGTAGGAGCCATTTCGAAGCTGTCCGAGTCGTCGCGAGTCAGGGTTGACGAAGGAGGCATCTTGGTTGCCTAGAGGTGAACGGCAAGTTTTGAGGTGCTTTTCAGAAGGATAGGAGGGTGTGATGCTAACATCTGGTTGCGTTGAAAGACGATAGATAGACTGAGGCTCGCGGTCTCGGCGCGGGTGGCGGGCGCGAGGGGAAACCCGGGACGTTGCAGCTCGGTCTCTGTTTTCCTTGCAAAAACTGACATCGCGGGAGATTAGAATTAATAAGCTGTCTCTTCTGATTTTTTTTGTGAATACCGAGGCAGCAAGATCCCGGGCGCATCGGCTGCTCCGGACTCGCAAGTTGAGCCGAGAAAGCGACCTTCGCCTTTCTTTGGCTCTCGCTCATCTCTGCTATCGTTCACTTGTTCCTATACCTTGTGCAGCTCAACATAACATCGCCATGGCCTCCCCTCTTGACGTGAGTGGCTTCAGCTTTGCTGTCAGACGCGGCGCCGAACACTGATCTCTCGCGGCCTTATAATCCACAGGCATCGCGGGTTTCCCTCACCTCGCGCAGAGACCCAAAGACTATGGATCCCAACAGCAGCTATGGCTCCTTCTTCACCGACTACATGTTGACCTGCGAGTGGACCGCCGAGGAAGGATGGGCGGCACCTCGTATCCGCCCTCACGGCCCTCTCGAGCTGGATCCTGCCTCAAGCGTGCTTCATTACGGAATGTGCTGCTTTGAAGGTATGAAGGCGTACAAGGATAGCGCAGGAGCAGTCCGTCTCTTCCGTCCCGAGCTCAACATGGCTCGCCTCAATCGTTCGGCGAAGCGTCTCGCCCTCCCGGTGAGTCTTATTCCTGCCTCTGTGCTGGTGTCGGCTCGGCTATGTAATGACTTGATGTTTTTTTTTTCTCCCTATCCCACCCTCTCACCACTTCTCCCCTGCTTCGCCTAGACTTTTGACGAGGATGCTCTCTTTCTCCTCATCAAGCAACTCGTTTCCCTCGACCAGCGCTTCATCCCTTCCACTCCCGGCTATTCGCTGTACCTCAGACCGACCGTAATCGGAACTCGTACCGCAATCGGACTGGCAGCTCCCGACAAGGCGCTCCTCTTCGTCATCCTCTCGCCGAGCCCTCCTTACTTCTCGGCTTCAGCGACGGGAGGAAACCCCTACAGCAGCGTCAAACTCGAGACTAGCTCCGATGCTATTCGTGCTTGGCCGAAGGGGACCGGAAGTTACAAGATCGGCGGCAACTAGTGAGTTTTTCGCCCAGAAGACTTCGACCGAGCTTCGCTGACTTCGCTTTTTCGCCTCTTCAAGCGCTCCTACGGTTCAGGCAACGGTCGCGGCTGCTCGTCAAGGAAATCAGCAGTGCATCTGGCTGTACGGAGAGGACGATCAAGTCACCGAAGCGGGAGGCATGAACCTTTTCGTCGTAATCGAGCAGGAGGATGGTCGTGAGCTCGCCATCTTTCTCGCTCGCTCGAGCAGCACAGATTGACCTAGCCGCTCTTCATTCCTCTTTATCACCTACCTCAGATCTCGAGCTGGCTACGCCGACCCTTGACAGCGGCCTAATCCTCCCCGGCATCACTCGGCGCTCGATCCTCGAACTCGCTCGCCAGCATGCTTCGGGCTTGGCCATCCCCTCTCTTTCCCTCGTCGCCCCCAGCCTCACCGTATCCGAGCGCAACATCACTATGGGCGAGCTCCTCCTCGTCTCCTCCCAAGGCCGACTTCGTGAGGTCTTCGGCTGTGGAACCGCGGTCACCGTCGTCTCGGTCGGCTCGATCCAGCACA
Organism: Leucosporidium yakuticum; assembly: GCA_019775505.1. Lineage (NCBI taxonomy): Eukaryota > Fungi > Basidiomycota > Microbotryomycetes > Leucosporidiales > Leucosporidiaceae > Leucosporidium > Leucosporidium yakuticum. The sequence continues at coordinate 27,768 of JACWFO010000060.1, read as the reverse complement.
GGGATCAGAGGATCTCTCTCGAGGAGAGCGTCGCAGATAGGGGAATTGGGAAGGTTGCCGAGACATTCTTGAACCAGCTTTCGGCGATTCAAAAGGGAGAGGTTGAGCACGAGTGGAGCGTGGTCCTTCGCGATTGAGCGCCCGTCGAACCAGTTGAGGAGGTTTAGTGCTGCTTAGAGGCATTGAAAATCTAGCTTTATTTTTTTGTACTCAAACACTAGGCTGGATTCCAGCGAGGTAGATAACCTCGAGAAAGAGCAGCGCCGGCAAGGGTGGCGAGAGTTCGGCGATGATTGAGCCACCTCTCACGCGGCGAGAGAGAAACTTGAAAGCTCAGCGACGAAGAATGAAAATTGTTTACATGACGGTCATAGATCTCAAGCGTTCTAGTGAAGGCGAGGAGCCTCGGGCGCGAGAGAAAGTCACAGGGAGCCGAGCCCTCCGCTCCTCCTGAGGACCGCTCACGCTTGCTTTCCCTTCTCGCAACTCGCTCAGCAAAGAATGTTGGCGCGAGAACATACATGAATAGCAAAATATATAGGCAATACGACTTGAAGACTAGGAATAGGCAATACGATTTGAACTGATCAAAACGGCGAGAAACGACGGCGAAGCTCTGCGCCGAGGCGTCGTCTCTCCTGGACTGCCCCTCCCGGCCCCGCCATGAGACTCTTGTTCTCAACCGCCCGTCGAGACAGATAAGGCATGGCCTCCTCGACCGTACCGTAAGGGATGTACTGGCGAAGAGGGAAGAGGTCAGCCGGGAGGTTCTCGGCGAGCGGAGAGGGCTCGGCGCAAGAGGGCGACGAACCTTAATGGCGGAGGGAAGCTTGTGATCGAATTGAAGTCGGCCTGAGATCTTGTTTGTGAGAGCGTCCTTCATACCTGTCAGTCGCGAAGGGAAGGGAGGGAAGCAAGAGCGTCAGTTGGTGAAGAGACGGCCGAACGACGGATCGCAGGGCTGGATCAAAAGGGGAAACGTACCGCAGATTTGAGCGAAGGCGACACGCTTTCCGACCTCAATAGATCCTACGAGCGCTCCCGACCCATCGGATTTGGCGAGCCCCATCTTTCCCAGCTCGGTGCAGACATGATCCACCGTCTCGGCACTATGAGTAGCGAAGACGACGGCGCAGTCGCCCGACGAAGATGAGGGATCTCGAATGTTCTGCTTGATGGCGTCGAGGATGAGTCCCACGCCCGAGTAGTAGGCAGCGTCGGTATCGGCTTTGATCGTCCAGACGGGTGGTGGTCCGGAACGACCTTCGGCTGCCCAGCGCGTCTGCTCTGCGTTGACGTAGGTTCCTATGAGAGATGAGGGTGAGTCAGGAAAGCGTCTTCGAGGAGGAAGACGAGAGGATTGGCGCTCGAAGGCGGGAAGGCACGGGAAGCGAGCTGAACGCACCTCGAACGAGTTTGAAGCCCAGCTGGTAGCCACGATCGTGTGCCCTCGCGAGGGAACTGGTGATCATCTCGTCGCTGCGCCGAAGTAGGGACTGGAAAGTGCTGCAGACGGTGGGAGCGGGAGAGTCGCGGTTGAATTCGTCCATCAGACGATCGGCGATGACGTCGATGGCAGGTTGATACCTGTAGAGTCGTGATTAAATCGAGGTTAGCGAAAGGGAAAGCGAAAGGGAACGTTTCGGGAGGCTCTTGAATCTCGTTGCCATTCGGCGAGCTCACCAGGTCTGCTCGGCGTCGATGAATACGCGAACTCCGAGCTCCCGAGCGCGGGACATGAGCTTGCGAAGGTTGGTGTAGAGCTCGGTGACGACGGCGATGTCCTGTGGAGGCCAAAGGATGAGCTTTCAAGATCGTCAAAGGCGGTCGCCATCGCCGAAGGCAGCGAGCGAGGAACGGAATAAGCTGCACTCACCGCTGCATCTGAAGTCGAAGTAGCTCGGAATAGCCCTTCCCAATCTCCATCCACCGGTACATGAGGATACGCGCCCTTGGCTCGACCCTCCTTGACCCTCGCCTCTTGCAGCGCTGTCGTCCGCCTCACCAGCACTGCTGGGTCTGCAAGAAGCCCAGTGAGCTTGAGAGCGATCCATGTACGAGTGGATCCGAGCGCTACTGCCTCGGGACCAGCATACGCCGCCTCGAAAGCTCCGGCCGTCTCGACCGCGTTGAAGGTTTCGGCGATTTGGGCTTGGACTTGCTCGGGAGCGAGGATACCAGTCGTTGAGCGCGCCTCGACGTTGTAGCAGAATAGAGCTCCGATTTGTGAGTCGCGCTGGTTCTTGAGGAAGGGTACACATTCCGGAGCCGTCTCTCCTCCGCAGAACTGGGGGGAGGAGAGGAGTGAGTCTGAGCTCAGGGAACGCGAAGGGAGGAAAGTCGAGCGCACCTGAGCGAAGAAGGAGCGCCGTACGACGAAGTCGGTGAGGTTGGAGATGATGGGGATGGCATGAAGGAAGTCGAGGATGGCGGGGCTCGCGTCGACGAGGGAAGGGAACTGGCAGCAGCCGTAGACGCTATAGGGATAAACAGAGACGAGTCAGTCTTGCCGCGTATCTCAAGTTCGAGCAAAGACGAAACCACTCACATCCATCCTGCGAGCAAGCGACTGAGCGGCACCTTGCTGAGCATCGCCCGATCCGCCGAATCCTCCTCCTGCTGCACGTCGGTAGCATCTTCCTTGGCCGAGCTCCAAGCGATCCAAGCGACAGTTCCAGCGCCTACAGCTGCAGCGGCATGCCAGCTCTTAAAGGCTGGCGGTCGTCGTCCGACGAGAAGATGCGAAGCGGGACTTGTCGCTAGACGGCGATGGGCTGAAGCGAAGGGGATTTCGAAGGAAGCACGAGTGCTGCTAGTCCTGAGCATGCGGAGCATCTTGGTCGAAGAGCGACTCGCCAGCATCGTCGTGGTGGTAGGCAGCAGCGCGAGCTTAACACAGGCCGTTATCTTGTTTCGAAGGCGGTTTGAGCGCTGTAGCCCAGTATTGTTGCTGATGAGGGAGTAGGGATTGAGCGTAAGGTTTCCAGCTGCTACATGTCAGCAAACGAGACGAGATAAGCCGAGCGCTTCGGAGCTCGGAGCAGGGGCGAAGGGGAAGCCCTTGGGGATCCCGGTCGCCCTTCGTCTCCCGCCCTTCAACCCCCGGCGCTCGTTTTCTTGCAGCCGCCAAATCGCGCTGAATTCAAGGGGGATGAATCAGCATCAAGATTAACCTGCTCGGGATGCACGGGGGCGCTCACTTACAGCTAGCGCCCAACAGCTGGCCGCCGCCCAGCGACTTGGAGCGTCACTAGCCAACACCTCCCTTCGCTTCTGCTCCTCTAAATCACTCGCATTCGCTCAGCGCTAAGATTCACCTGCGCCAACATGTCGACCAGCATCTTCAACCTCCCTCCCACCTTCTCCGAGCCTGCCAAAGACTATGCTCCTGGCTCCGTGGAGCGAGCGGCGCTCTTCGCTGCTATCGAAGAGATTCGCCAACACGGGCCTTACGAGGTCCCTATCGTGGTAAGTTATAGATCAGTCGAGTGCTTCGGTGCAGAGGCGCAAGCTGCAGGGCGTTCGCTGATGTTCTGGCGCCCTCGGCTTCCCAGATCAACGGCGAGGAGGTCAAGTCCGGCGACCTGGGACAGCAAGTCTACCCTTCCGACCACAAGACGGTGCTGGCCAACTACCACAAAGCCTCTCCCGACATTGTCAAGCAGGCTATCGAGGGCGCTCTAGCCGCCAAGGACGAGTGGGAGGCCGTTCCCTGGAGCGAGAAGGTCGCCATTTGGCACAAGATGGCTTACCTCGTCACCGACAAGTACCGATACAAGCTCATGGCAGCTACGATGCTTGGACAGGCCAAGAACATTTGGCAAGCCGAGATTGACCTCGGCGCCGAGGTGCGCTCGCTCGGCTTTCGACTCTCGGGTTGAAGGTGCTGACTTTAACGCCTCGTCTACAGCTTCCGGATTTCCTTCGATTCGGTCCATCTATCGTACAACGTCTTTACGAGTCGCAGCCGGACGTTAACGACCGTGGTCACTGGAAGTAAGCTCCTTCGCCGATTCTCTTGCGCTCGTCCTCCGAGGCGAGAGCTGACCTTTCGGCCCTACAGCCGTATCGAATGGCGCTCCCTCGAGGGATTCATCTGCGTTGTATCTCCTTTCAACTTTACCGCGCTAGCTGGAAACCTCGTCTGCAGTGAGTCTTGCGCGCCTCGCCTCCTCGGCGATCGCTAACCTCTCCCTCTTACCCAGCCCCTCTCCTCGTCGGCAACGTCACTGTCTGGAAGCCTTCCGATTATTCGATCCTCGCCTCCTACTTTGTTCACCAGATCTTCCTCGAGGCTGGAGTCCCCGCTGGTGCCGTTCAATTCGTCCCCGGCGAGCCCGACTCGACGGTGCAGACGATGATTGCCAACCCCAAGCTCGCTGGACTTCACTTCACCGGCTCGAGTGAGGTGTTCCAGAAGCTCAACATGGACATCGCCCGCAACTTGCCCGTCTACCGCTCGTGAGTCGCCCTTTCGCCCTGCCTTACCGATCGCCGAGCTCGGGCTGACCGCTGCTCGAACTTGTACCCAGCTTCCCTCGCATCGTCGGAGAGACTGGTGGAAAGAACTTCACCCTCGTCCACAAGACCGCCAACACCAACTCGGTCGTCAACCACACCATCCGCGCCGCTTTCGAGTATCAAGGTCAGCCTTCCGACTCCCTTTCTCATCAATACGTTCCCGTCGAGCAAGACTAACGCTCCCCCTTTTCCACAGGTCAAAAGTGCTCGGCTCTCTCGCGCCTCTACGTCTCTCGCTCGCTTTGGGACACCGAGTTCCGCGACCGCCTCCTCTCCGAAATGGCCAAGCTTACCGTCGGCAACGAGCTCGACGTGACTCACTTTGTCAACTCGGTCATCCACAAGGGAGCGTTTGATCGCATCAAGGGCTACATCGAGCAGGCCAAGAAGGACGGCGCCGAGGTCATCTCCGGTGGGAAGTGTGAGTCCTTCCCTCTTCCTCGCGCTTCGTTGCGATTCAGGCTGACGAGCTCAACGGTGATACAGGCGACGATTCGGTTGGATACTTCGTCGAGCCTACTATCATCCTCACCAACGACCCTCAAAGCATCACCATGCGCAAGGAGGTGTTCGGACCCGTTCTGACCATCTACCTCTTCGACGACGACAAGCTCGATGAGACGCTCGAGCTCGTGGACACTACCGCCGATTATGCTCTCACTGGTTCGATGTGAGTAACACCTTCTCCCGCTCTTTTCGACCGCCCCGAGCTCTTCGCTGACCTCTCGCTTTCCTGTAGCTTCGCAACGGACCGTGCGGCAATCAGGAAGGCGACCGCCAAGCTTCGTTACACGGCAGGAAACTTCTACATCCAAGACAAGTGCACTGCTGCTGCCGTAGGAGCTCGTACACCTTCTCTTCCTTCTCATCCCCTTCACCTCGAGCTGACCTTCCCTCCCGCCCCGCTCGACCCCATGCTCTCGCCTCTCCATTGCGCCGACCACCGCGTCATCGTCATTTCCAACTCCACCCTCCCCCACAGAACCCTTCGGAGGAGCTCGCATGTCGGGCACGAACGACAAGGTCGCCTCGGCCGGCTGCTTCTCGCGCTTCCTCAGTCCTCGAGCAGTCAAGGAGACCTTCACCGACTTGGATCAGTGGAGCTATCCCTCCAACTTGGCGTAGGCTGTATTCAATCGTTAGATAGCGCTTCGCAAGCGATATTTCGATCGTCGTAAGCTCGACCGAAGCGAGGGAGAAGCGCAAGACCCAATCGAGGCGAAACTCTCCAGGCTGCTGTTCGCGCTCGATTTCGATGTAGTGATAGCTGATACTGTCAACCCGCTCTACCAAAATCAAATGATCCATCAAGCGGCCACGACCCTTCCTGATCCCAACCTCCCCAACTCGCCATCGTCTGATCCTGCGACTGCTGCTGTCCCATCATGCTCAAAAGCCCACTAGACGAGAAGTCCTCGAAGAAGTTGGAGGTATCGCTGTTGAACTGGAAGTCGCCGGCCGTGAATTCGAAGCCGAGATTCGGCGTCGTCGCAGAGGGGGAGGGGAAGGTGAAGGGTAGGGAGAGGGGAATGGGGTCGGAGAGCTGTAGTGGGGCGGGAGTAGGGACTGGATTGATCGTTCGGAGGAGCGACTGCATCCGAGCGGCTTGTAGGGTGGCCATTGAGGGGCTGTTCGAGGGGAAGGGGATCAGGGGTTGCTCGGCGATGGCGAGACGAAGCAGGCGAGACTCACCTATTTGCTCGGCCGTCTCCGATGCGGAAGAGAGTATCGACTACCTTTGAGCAGAGATCCAAGACGACGGTTTTGAGGTTGGGATCGCGCGTCGGATCCGACGAGCTGATGATCTGCTCGGCGAAGACGGGTCAGCTCTCCTCGAGTCGCAGGGCGGTTGAGCATCTCACCTTGAGGAGGATGGTAGCGCCGTATCTGTACAGGAAAGAGTCAGCTTTTGGGAAGCAACAGCGATAAAGGAGGGACCGCTCGACGAACGCGATGTTAGTAATCTAGCGGAGAGCGAACGAGCGAAGGTCAGCGAGTATCCCCTACGGCAAAGACCTGTCGAGAGGTAGCCTGAGACCTTTCAAAGGCCAAATTAGCGGCAGAGAAAGAGCTCACAGCAGAATTCGAAGCGTAAATGATCGACTCTCCCTCGGCGGCCCACTCGTGCACCTTTCCAAGCGTAGCCAAAGCTGCTCCGGAGACCTCCTCTAGTACGGGCTTGGTTGGCGGACCAAACTTGAGCGAAAGGGAGAGGAGCATGATGCGAACGTTCCAGTAGCGGATCCAGAGGAAGTGGTCTGCGGTCGGGGAGAGAGTAAGCGAGGCTGAGGTGAGGCTCGGGAAGGAGAAGAGAAGCGAACTGATAGCGGGCCAGTCGCGGCACCATTGCTCAAGCTCGAGACGCCATGAACGGTTGAAGACGGCGTAAGAGTCGGCCAGAGGCTTGTCCTCGAGCCGAGAAGCGAGATTGAGGGCGTTTGCCTGTGGGTGAAGGGGAGGTCAGCTAAAGCTAAGGAATGAAGAACCAAAATCTTACAAAGATGCGGTTGAGAGCTGCGAAGGCAGAAAGGGTCAGCTTTACGCCTCCGGACGAGCAGAAGGAAGGAACTCACTCTCGTTCGCCGAGAAGGCGTAATTGGGATGTGAGGGCTCCACAAGAGGGAGCGCAGAGCGTAAGCCTGTGGATTAACAAACAATTAGCATTTCTGAAGCTTCTCGAACGTCGAGATGAGGGTACCAACCGCCGATGAAGCTCTTGCCGACGATGCGCCCACTGTGAACGCTGAGCCTACGCCAAGGAGGGGCATCAGCTCGCAAAACGATAACCTCTACAAAAGAAACAGACGTACATGAGATTTCCCGACCACAACAAGTGCCATGTCCGACTGCAGCTCTCCTTCAAGAGCTCAACCATTTTCGGCGTCAACGGCGTTCGAGCCCTGTAGTCGTTCAAACGCTCCTCGCTTAGCTCCTTGCTCATGTTGATCTCGGTAGCAATCCGCAGCGCCTCGCCGAGCCACATCCAACTCCGGTCTTGACACCAAGTTTCGGCCGCCGGCGCCCAGTGACTGAGGAGGAGGTAGCCTTGAACAATCTCGGGAGACTTGTATCCGTCGGCGAGAACGCGGGTGGAGAGACGCTCGAAGTGCTTGCGAAGAGGAGTGACGAGATGAGACGATTGGGGGCAGTAGGTTGCGGTGATGTAGGCGAACGAGGTGCAGAGGAAGGGCGAGACGTTGCGGAAGAAGTCGGGGGTGTGTAGCTCGGCGCTGAAGTGAAAGAAGAAGGGCCGTAATTTGGTGAAGTAGCTGCAGAGGGAGAGGAGAGGAGAGGGAGAGGAGGGAAGGAGAGGAGAGGGAGAACGGTCAGCTCCAGCGAGGAAGGCGAGTCAGGGCGAGTAGCAGCTACTCACAGGTTGACGAGTCGTCGTAGATCTCTTTCCGTGAGCAATCCGAGACTGACGGGGTCCAGCTCGCCGTCCGTATCGTCGATGGCAGTGTAGAGGCCCGTCGAGTAGTATCGCTCGGCTCGGTCGATGAGATCCGACTCCTCCTGCATCGCGTAGGCGAAGTCCTCCTTGTCCTTATCCTTGTCGTGCAGCGAGACGTGTGCGAGAACGGCGAGAGGGTTGTCGATGCCTTCGAGGGCATCGTTCTCGAGCACTGGGCCGACGGGGCCCGAGGACGGTTGGAAGCGTGAAGCAACGACGGGGGAGGGTGTCGGCTTGCTCGTGGTGATGGTCGCCGGGATGTTGAAGGTTGAGAGAGATGGAACCGGGTTGAGATGGTCGAGCGTAAGCTTGGATGAGGAGGGCTGAGGGAGTCGAGGGGCGGCTTGGAGGGGCGCGGCCACTGTTGGGATGGTGGGGAGCGTAGGTAGAGATGGTAAAGGGAGATTTGGAGGCGCCAGGGGTGTTGAGGTAGGGGTTGAGCCCGCTGGCGAAGCTTCGGCGGTGGAAGATGGGTCCAGCAGCTGAAGTACTCGGACCAGCTCAGCTCGGGTCTCGTTGAGCAAGATACTCCGTCTGTAGGGAGCTCAATTAGCAGGCTGTACTTAGGGTAGAAGCGCGGAAGCCTACTTGTTCACGCCCTGCTTCCTCCCCGGCCGAGCCTGCGTAGAAGGGAAAGGCGAAGTCAGCTCGGCTTCCTCAGGCGTTGAAGGTAGCGTACTTGAATAGGGTATGTACACTCGTGAGCTAGGCCTGCTTCCGTACAGCGGGGGCAAGCATTGGGCGATTCCCCACGGCACTTTGCTTTCGCGCGCTTGCAATTCGAGCAGCTGCCACGCGTGGGAAGGGGAGCCGGTTTGACACGGCTAGGTCTCACGTAGTGCTCCTCCTGAGGCCATAGAACCGTCAGCTGGGGAGGGCGAAACGCTTCGAGAAGAGGCTCACCTTAAGCGCCGCGTCAATGTTGGCGATGGCCGTCCGAATCCCTGCAATCACTGCTTCCATGGTTTTGTAGCCCTCTCAGATAGTCTCTTGTGCTCTGGTGTAGGTCGAGGAATCGCGACGAATGAAGACGAAGGGAAAGAGGCGGAGGCGCGTTTCGGGGCTCCCTCTCTGGGGCGGGGAGTCCTCAGCGCGTTGGCTACAATTGCGCCAATTGAAGTTTTGATAGTCTCGTATCAGTAGCAGAGTATTACTGGTCTCTCCCGAGCTTCTCGCTGGGCAGCAGCTCACCCGGCGTGGACGACTGACCCGCCTTTTGCTCCGGTCAACTCGGTCTTGCTTTCCTGACTTCGCTTCAAGCCTTGACTTCAACCACAATGCTCAAATCAACCTACACCCGTCTTCGCCTGGCTTCTAAGGCTGTTCGCGCCCCTAGAAGAGCTCACTTCTCGTCCGCTCCTTCGCCCCCCACTTCCCGCGGCGCTTCTGCACCTCGTTTCCCTCTTTCGCGAGCAGGATGGGCAGCTGGGGCTGTAGCTTTGGCAGTAGCAATCTCGGTGAGCACCCTCGCTGTGCTCTGACGACTCGAACCAAGCTAATCGCTCTTCTACAGCTCGCGACGGCTGAGCCGCTCGCCTTGGAAACCCCTCAGAATGCTCCCGCTCTCGTCTCCAAACGCAAGCTCCCGACGATTGAAGGAGAAGAGGTCATGAAGCATAATATCAGGGATTCTGCATGGGTGGTGATTGATGGTGTGGTGTTTGAGTGAGTCGGCGGGCCAGATGGCTGCTAGTCCGACCGAAGCTGACTTTGCGCTCTCCTACAGTGTTACCGAATTTTTGGAAGGACATGTGAGGTCTTACAGTAAAGGGACGGAGGCTGCCCGAGCTCCAACTGACCTCTCTCCCCTTTGGAAGCCTGGCGGCGAGGAAGCTCTCCTCGAGCACCTCGGCAAGGACATTAGTCCCATCTTCAGTCGCATTCACGCCTCAGACGTTCTGCAGAAGACCATCGACTCGCTTGGAGTCGTCGGTCTACTCTCCAAGAAGTCGGCCAACGTCCTCGAGGTCGTGCCCGCCGTCGAAGGCGAGGAGGAGATTGAGGCGAGACGGAGCAATTTGCCTGACCCCGAGTATGTGATCAACCTCGGCGAGTTCGAGAATATGGCCAAAGAGGTGTTGGGAGAGGATTCGAGGGCGTGGAGGTTCTTCAGCAGTTTCGCAGACGATGGCGCCAGTGAGTCCCTTTCTCTCGGCGCTCAGCTCGGCCGAGCTTCAGCTCTGACCGTCTCGCCCCTTCACAGCCTACAAAGCGAGCAAAGACTCCTTCTCATTCCTCCGTTTTCTTCCTCGTGTCAACATCCCCGTCTCCCAAATCTCCACCGCAACCTCCTACCTCGGCAACTCGACCCCCATCCCTCTCCCAATCCTCATCTGCCCCACAGGCGCCTCAGCCTCAGGTCACCCCGATGGCGAGCTCAACATGACACGCGCTTCATCCCTCTCTGGCATCCCTCAAATCGTGAGCACCATGTCCTCCGTCTCCTTCTCCGACCTCGCGGCCGAAAGGGATCGACTCGTCAAGGAGGAGGGAAGGAAGAAGGCGCCATTGTGGTGGCAGTTGTACATCAAACAGGATAGGAAGGAAAGTGAGAAGTCGATTCAGATTGCCGCTGAGGCTGGGGCGGAGGCTATAGTCATTACCGTCGACGTTGCGAGTATTGGGAAGAGGGAGGCTGATGCGCCGAGGGGAAAGCTTTCGGGAGGAGTGGCTGCTTCCGGCTCCAAGGTCTTTGATGGCAAGTTCTCTCTTCTTCTTCACCTCTGTCTTACGTCTCTTCCCTCTCTCACCTGCGAGACGACTCTCCCGCCCGTGAGACGAGCGCCGAGTGAGCTCGCTCAGAAGACCGAGGCTGACACTTTTCCCTCTCTCAACAGCCGACATGAGCTGGGCCGACATCGACTGGGTCAAGAAGCATGCTCCCGGCGTACCCGTTCTCGTCAAAGGCATCAACACCGTCGAGGATGTCATCCTCGCCAAGAAGCACGGCGCCCGAGGTGTCTTCCTTTCGACGCACGGGGTGAGTGGTTCCTTGCGCCGAGTCTCTGCCCGTGAGTTTGACTGATCTTTTCTGTATCCCCTCGATCGCAGGGCCGTCAACTCGACCACTCGCCTCCGCCTATTGCTACCCTCGTTCGTCTGCGAAAGGAGCGGCCTGATCTACTCAACGACGAGAACTTCGACGTCTTCATTGACGGAGGGGTGCACCGAGGTACCGAGTGAGTGGAGAAGTTCTCATTTCTTCTTCGCTGGAGTCGCTGATTCTCGCTGTCTCTCACTCAGCGTGCTCAAGGCGCTTTGTCTCGGCGCAAAGGGGGTCGGCCTCGGTCGAACATTCCTTTACGCTCAGGTGAGCCTCCTCTCGTACTTCTCTCTGACCCTGTACAGCTTACTTACATCTCCTCCTCGCCCAGACCTGCTACGGCGACGCAGGCATCACCCGAGCAAAGCAAAGTGAGCTTTCGCCTTCCCTCCTCCCTCCTCGTCTCACTCGCCGTCCATCATCAACCTCCGGCTCGCCTCTTCAGCAGCTTGCTGACTCAAACACCTTCCTTTCACAGTCCTCGCCGGAGAGATTGAGTCGGGAATGAAGCTCCTCGGCGCACGAAGCGTCAAGGAGCTCAAGCCCGAGATGATTGAGCTGCTGCCTGGGTTGGTGGGCGAGCAGATGAAGTAGAGCTGATCAAGGTGGTAGATCAAAACTCGCATCTATCATGCAGTCGTTTCGGTCCGAGCGAAGGAAAGCGAGTGAGCCTGGCGAGCTTACGCCGTCCTCTCTTTGCCCTCGCCCTTGCCGTGGCTGCCCGTTCGAAAGAGATAAGAGAGCGACTCGAAGAATCGTGCGTGCTATTCCGTATCGTTCCGTATGAGTTAAACTGAGCACATCTTCGCGGGCAGACGAGGGCTCTCGGTTCGGGGCAACTCCAAGCTCGAGGGAGTTGAAGGACAGGCAGGCTTGCAGTTGATCAAGCCGATGCACTCGTCGTCCTCCTCCAGATCTCACTGCAAATAGGAGAAGCAGTCAGTCTCGGGCCTCCTCGCTCAAGCGACGAAGCAACTCACCTCCTACCCCTTGGCGAAGAGCTCAGCCGTGACATTGGCGAACCTCAGCGCCAAAGCCTTGTCCTCCTTCATCATACTAGTCACCTCCTTCATCGCCGCACTGCTCTTGACGAAATTGAAGTCCTCGGCGGCAATGTCGAGGGCCGCGAGGCGAAGCTCGTCGTAGACGGCGGAGACGTCGGAAACGAGTTCGTAGGCGACAATCTCCTTCCTCAATTGGGATTTATAGGCGCTGAGAGCGAGGGATTGGAGGGTAGGGAGTTCGAGGAAGTGGGCGAGGCGGTAGACGGACTTTGGCGAGACGGGGAAGGGGAGAGTCGGTTCAGCCTGGTGAAAATCACCTAGCTCGGCGCTTCGACTTGGGGGTGTCAAATCGAAAGGGTTACCCGGCTTGTAGCTGGATTCGAGGGGCGCAAAGTCGATATGGCTAGTGTTGAGCCAAGTGAGGACAGCGCGGTACGTCGAATAAGCCGTCGCCGAGATGCGAACTTCTCGATGGCCGGCCTCGCTACGCTCGGCGGCGGGGCGATTCTGCTCGAGGTGAAGCGAATCGACTTCGTCGTCGGAATCGTCGAAGGAGAGGTCGTTTTGCCCGACGACGACGCTTTCCGCACTGGGCGTCGATTTGGCTCGTCTCCGTTTCCGAGTTGTTGAAGCCTCCGCAAAGCTCGAGTCGAAGAGCGCTCGAAAGAATGGAGATGTTGAGAGCACATTTGAAGTCGTCCAGAGCTCGAGGTTTGTTTTGGGGAAGTAGACGGACGTCGTTGGTCACAAGTCGGTCGTAAGAAGCTATGAAAGCTTAAGACGGATCAGCGACAAGCTCGACGAATAGCGAGAAGGGCGAGAGACTCACGTGCAATGAGAGATGCTGTTTTGGAAGCCGTGGAACGCTCGGGTACACTCGTGTCGAACGTACTGAGCTGCACTTCGAGGCGCCAGGAGCGCTGGGTAGCGAGCGTGACGCCACGGTTGCTGAACACCCCTTCTGAAACGCGCTGGGGTCTGATAGAAGCGGAGACTATGGGAGGATATGAACCCTTCGGCTCGTCCACGCACGTGTGTACGAGCACGCTGGCCTGACCAGTCACTGCGTGAAGACGATATAGGACCTTCAGCCCATTTGAGCCAAGGCATCCCATCACGGATCCGTCCCAGCGGATGCCAGAGTGAGCTTCTGATGGTGAGGTAGGGTCCCGAACGGCGAGGAGGACCCATCTTCCCGGCAAGTCGAGCAAGGTCGGCTCTGACTCGAGGTCGACCTCGGCCTCCTTTCTCAGATCTGCCTCGAACGTCCACGAGAGCTTCCACGTCTTGGAGTATGACTCTGTGGTAGTGCTGGTGGTGGGCATGAGCGTAGATTCGGTGGAAGGAAGCGAGAGCGAGGGTCGGAAAGGAAAAGGATGAGAAGCTCGGCGGAGAGGGAGGGTCGAGAGGGAAGGACGAGAGAGGTCGGACGGGGGAAGGGTGTCGCTTCTGGAGTCGTAGTGTAGGTTCAGCTGAGCACTGTATCGCTTCGCACTCCCAGCACACTCACTAGCTCAGCAACGACGACGCGCTCGAGTTCAGCAGCGAAAGCACCAGCGATTGCGAGAGCGAGAGCGAGCGAGTGACGAAGAGCACTATGGGTGTGGATGTAGGTCAGTCCTTGTTCACGCCTCGCGATGAGCTCGAAAAAGGTCTCGACGACTCACAGACCTAGCTACAGCAAAGCGTGCTCCAGCAGCAGCAGCTTCAGTCCGTCGAGAGCGATTGGTGGTAAAAGGTAGCTCGACCGTGTAGAGAAGCTTCCTCGAGTCCGTACGAGAGTCGTCGAGAGCGGTTGAAGAGCTCTAACGAAGCGAGAGACGACGCGCGATCCGTTCCAAGCTGTTTGGGAGCCAAAGCGGGAGTCAGCGAGGGGCAAAAGCTGTAGGGCGACAGTGCAGTACTCACCATGAGCAAGTACGAGTAGCGCGGAGCAGCCAGCGACGAGTCGAAGCAAGCGAGCGATGAGGGAGGAAGAGAAGGAGTGAGAAGCGCGACGAGCGCGAAGTCGAGCCACTGGAGATGAGGTGCAGAAGCTTGGCAGCAGCTCGTAGGAAGCCATCAAGCTGCATCTAGTAGAGTTAGTCCTCCCCAACCCCTCGCTGGCAATACACAGCAGCTCGGCGCCTCCTTGAACCTGACGCCCCTCGCATCTCACTGTTAGTAGGGAGGAGGATGAACGGGACAGCTGAGAGCGTTGCATGGGATCATTAGGTCTATTTCCTGCTTCGAAGCTGTTTTCAACGCTTTCAGAGGCGCTCCTCACCCTTCGCAATCATCGCCGAGCTCTCCTGATTCCCGAGCAAGGCATTCAGCACACCTCAAGCGAGCTCGAAAGCCCCAAGTACAACGAATGAAACGACATCTACCTCACTGAGCGATCACAAAGGTCCTACCCTCACTCACGCCTCCATCTTGACGATTCTCTCCCCCGCCGATCCCTCCCTCGCCATCCTCTTCGCATCCTTGACCGCCTTCCTCAACAACGCCTGCTGAATCCTAGGGAGCCCAAGCCTCTCTCCCAGCTCTCCAGCATAGCGATCGATCGAGTCATCCTCGAGCGAGAGGAGGAGGACGAGCTTCCCGGTGGAGTCGAGGCCGGCTTGGAGGAGGGTGGAGGCGTGCGTGTTGAGGAAGGGGGAGGTGGTGATGGATTGGAGGAGGAGGGTGAGAGACGGGAGGAAAGCGTGGTTGATCGGCGGAGGAGGAGGGAGGAAGATGGCCGGTGCGGAGCGTTTCGGAGGAGTGGAAGCTTCGTCGATGAGGGTCGCGGAAGAGGAGCGAGGACGAGAGGCATAGCGAGGGCTCTTGCTGGCGTCTTCGTCGGAAGACTCCGAGTCGCTTCTCAACTCCTTGCGACCCCTCTTGCCCAGCGCCGAAGTCTTGAGCGACGCCTTGAGGTCCTTCATCTGCTGCTTCGACGGCCAGGCGGTCATTTTGGGTCCGAGAGGGTGGTTATGCGACTCCTCGCTCTTGGAGACCATCCAATCTCCATCATCCTGTTTCTCCATCTTCAAGTAGACGGGGCAGACCTCGCTTTTCTTTCCTAGACTCGGCGCGCCGCAAGCACAGCGTAGAGTGAAGGCCGCGGCCTGCTTCTTTTCGGCTCGGGTGAGATGAATGGGGAGGATTAGGAGTGCGAATCCTTGTTGAAGGGCGGCGGCGGCGGCTTGGATGCGGAGGTCGGTGTAGGAGGAGGAAGATATGCCGTTGGACGGGCTTGGGAGCTCGAGGGGGCCGGACTGCAGGGTCAATGAGGTCAGCGACCGCTTCTGAAGGAGTATTAAGGGAGCAGCGCTCACTTGGGCGAGTCGGTTGATCATCGGAACGAGACTGGCGACCTTGAGGTGAACGAGACCAGGTGCTTGAGCAGTCTTGTTCTCGGCGGTTCCTCCAATCGCATCGCGCGAGACGACGGCGAGTTCCTCCACCTCGTCGTCGCTACTGTCGCTATCCTCAAAGCTCGTATCCGGCCCTTCCTGCTCTTCAGCTCCGTCGTCATCCATCGTGGCGACCTCGGCGAGCACCTTCAACCTCGCCAATTGAAACCCCATGCGGTTGCGGGCAAGCTTCTGATTCGCTGCCTCGTTCTCCTTTCTGCAAGTGTGTTTGGTCTCGCTCTGAAGGACGATGAAGCTTCCTTTGCGGTTGGCGCAGGTGATGCGAAAGGTGCAGCCATCGGGCTGTCCGCGATGATAGCAGCGCATGTCGAGGTAGGAAGGGTTGGAGGAAAAGATGGCCGCGTAGATGGAGTTGGAGACTGTATGAAAGGGTACAGGTGAGCGAGAAGAGGCCGAGAAAGCGGCGAGACAAGCCGTACTGCACCACTCGTAGAAGGCGAGTTTGAAGCTGTTGAGCGAGTCCCAAGTACTTCCTAGAGCTGGGAGAGCAGGTGTAGACGACGAAGCCATCTTGGAATCGGTAGTGAAGCGGAGACGATGGGAGGAGAAACGAGCGAGTAAGACGTAGGAGGGAAAGAGACGAGGCTCCGTTTCGAGCGGGCTCTAGCTGGAGGAGGCCCCTCCTCTCGCTTTCGAGAGCAAGTCGGAGGAGACTAGCAGCAGCTCCTTGGTTCAATTCTCGGACTTGGGTCCGTTTTCTGTAGCTCTCCTCTCCTCCATTGCCACCTTCGGCAACCTCTCGCTCGCTCGGCGCCGCTCTTCTTCGTCACGGCTAGTAGTAACAACATTCGAACGTCTATCTCCCTCGGCGCCTGCACCAGCTAGACGACGTCCAACTTCACCTTCTTCTCCTCCGACCCATCTCCCCCTACCACGGCCCCACCGCCGACCTCAGCAAACGGCCTCTTGAGCGATGCCGCCGCCTGCTCCTCATTCACCGCCGAGACGAGCATCTGCTCCGCATCAGTGACGATGAGCTTCTCCTCCTCCGTGACGATCAACTTGTCCTCCTCTTGGCTCTCGCCTTGCGCTGGCGTGATGGTGAGCTCTTGATCGCTGGGCGTGAGAGGTGCTGGAGCTGGAGGCGGAGGGGGAGGCGGACGGTAGGGATAGTCCGTTGAGGTCGCGTTAAGAAGTGGTGCTGTAGAATGAGCGAATACGGCAGCGTCGCTTGTTGTAACCGCTTCGGGGAGGGGTGCTGGAGGGGGAGGTGGCGGAGGGGGATAGCTCGCCGAGGCGGCGTCGGAAAAGATAGCGGAGGGCTTCGGAGCTGGAGGGGCGAGACCGGGGAAGCCGAACAGGTTGCTGAAATCTTGCTGTGTGGTGGTGGTGCGTTGAGGAGCGGGAGGTTGAGCTTCGGTTGGTGCAGGGGCCGCGAGAAGAGCTTCGGTTGAAGGAGGGGTCGGCTCGGCGGGTGCGGGGATGGGAGGTGCGATAGGGGTGGGCTCAATCCGTGAAGCTGCCGCGAGAGCTTTGGGGACGAGCTGGAGGTAGGAAGGGCATGAGCGAGGTTAATCGCGCGAAGAAGAGGAGATTGAACGAACCTTTGCCGCTTCCTCATACACGAAGGGATCCTCTGCACGCTTGTAGACTTCCATCAACGTCTTGACCGCATCTGTGTGAGTGATGAGACCGGCTTAAGTCAGTCAGATCTCTCGGCGAACAAAGCAAAGCAAAGTGCAACTCACCCTGTACCTCCTCGACCTTAACATCAAACAGCTCCAACCAGTACGGCTCTTCTTCAGGCTCTTCTCCCTCCTCTTCATCCTGATCCATCCCTCCTCCCTCACGCGATGGTCCTGCTCCGGCCTGGTTCGAAGTCGTCCGGAGGGGTATGTCGAGTTGCTCGCAAGCGCAGACAATGGCGGCGGCAGCGATAACGTTGGGGCGATGAACGAGCACGAGGTTAGTAGGAAGACTGGAGGCGAGTTCAGTAGGTAAAGGAGAGGAAAGTCAGCTCGGCGCAACCTTCCTCGAAGCACGCAGGGCGACTTACGTATCGTTGACTATGACCCACGCCGCCTGAGCAACCTTCTCAGCAGTATGCCCATCTCCCTTCCACATGCGCTTCACGCCATTCATAACGGCAGGGTAAGGCAAGCGAACGGTCAAGTCGAAGCACAACGCGCGGAGCATCGTCTCCTCGCAATGCAGTACCGCCCGTTTGAATTCGATGAAGGTGCGGTCGTTCTCGTCTGCAGGTACTCGGCCTTTGGAGTCCTTGGTAACGACGCCGTTGTTGCGGTGGGCTTCGAGGGCGCATCCGAGAATCGTCCTGACGGAACGAGGCTTCTCCTCGACTTTACTGGCGAGGAAGAAGGCTGCTGCTGCTGTGACCTGTAGAGATGTGCACCAGAGGTTAGCCCGTCAGCTCGTATCGTCGGGAGCAGTGAAGGGAGCGACGAACATGAGGAGGGAACTGCTGGACCGTCTCGCGCATGTAGAAGCGGTGTACAAAGGTCGAAGCTGTACCGACGACGAGCGTAGGCCTGCAGCATCACGCGCGTGTAGATCAGCAGCATCAGTGACCGCCTCTGTAGCTCTCAAACCCGCTCCAAGCAAGCACTCACATCGAGAGCGCGTTCTTGATCTCCCACAGCTTCCGAACGACCGTCGCACGAGCATGCCTCTCCTGCTCTAGTGATAGAGGATTCTTGTCTGCTCGTACAGAAGGCGGTCGAGCGAGCTCCCTGGGCGTGAAGAACCACTGCGAGTCGGCGAGGGAGGTAGGCGCTGAGATGAGCGCTGGCGCCATGGCTGAGGCGGGCTGTAGCCGTGTAGGTGTAGGTGACGAGAGCTCTTCCGCCGGTGCTGCTTGGACTGGTAGGAGAGGAAGCTGACGAGCGAACGGCGAGCGGTCGAAGCGACGAGAGGTGCTGGAGCTCGACTAGCGGGACTTGTAGGCTAGTAGGAAGGTGCAGCTGGTCGTCCTAGCTTCTCTGAAACGACGCGAGGCGATTGAAAGCAGACGACGAGAAATGAGGAAAGAAGGCAAGAGAGCTTCGCCTTCGCCGTCTCGCCCAAGTCAAGGAATCGAAGTCCGAAAGCGTGAATTAGTCGTTAGTCGTTAATGGTGTGTATGATGTGGGTGGTGTGTACTTGAAAGTGAGGATGGGGGTAAATCTAGCGGGTATCTAATCGATGCACTAAGTAAGAATGAAAAGGTGTATGGGTATAACTCGACCGCCGCTCGACCTCGGCGCTGGCTCAAACGAACACTCCAACCGATCCATCGTCCAACAGCTCCTGATCCATCTTCTCAATAGTAGCGCTCATAAAGCTGCTGTACCCTCCACCCAACGCAAGTGGCCTCACTCCCCTCGTAGGACTCAGCATCGCGCCCGCTCCCGTCGACCCATACTCGGTTTCCTCGGCACCTGAAGCCTCCGAGAACCTCCTCGAGTGCAGCATGGCGTGATGAACGTCGTCGCTGCTAGGTACCTCATCCTCCGCCGCGGGGGAGAGAGTGATGCCGAGTCCAGTGTGTCCTGCGCCCGAGTGAGAAGGGAGGAAGACGTCCTGCTCGGCGGAGGTGTGGAGGGAGGTGGCCGAGGTACGGCGCGAGGGAGGAGAGCTGTAGGCCGGAAGGGGAGCCGTGTGGTATCCTTGGTGTTGGTAGGAAGGGTGAGGCGCCGAGTGAGGTTGTTGTTGAGGGTGGAAGTACTCGAACTCTTGCGAAGGGAGGGGGACCGACCAAGTCTGGCCGTGATGATGGGCGGAGACGGAGGGCTGGTAGGCAGGATGAGGGGTGCAGGGGAGGGAGTGCGAGGTCTGAGGAGTACCCGAGTAGGTGGTGGCGGGAGTGGGGAGGTAGTGAGGGTGAGGAGCGGGCGCGGCGAACTGCTGCTGATGGGCGGGAGGCGATTGGAAGGCGCCGGGGTATTGCTGCTCCTGTTGCTGCTGCTGGTGCTGAAGCTGAGAGTATTGCTCCCTCTGCTCGTAGCCATGCGAGTGCGAATGCGAGTAGAACTCCTGCATGTGCCGAGGATGTTGAGGAGGGGGCGTGGCGTAGACCGTCTGAACCGCCTCCTGCTCCTCGAGGTGCTGACGAATCCGAGCGTGCTCCAACTGAGCAACGGGAGGAGCCCATCCTCCTACCATTCCCGTGGCGCGCGAAGCCTGCCGAGTCGTCCGCTGAGGTTGAGGAGTGGCTTGAGCGAG
This sequence comes from Leucosporidium yakuticum, assembly GCA_019775505.1. NCBI lineage: Eukaryota > Fungi > Basidiomycota > Microbotryomycetes > Leucosporidiales > Leucosporidiaceae > Leucosporidium > Leucosporidium yakuticum. The sequence goes on along the minus strand of JACWFO010000060.1, from coordinate 8,187 downwards.
AGGGATCGCCGAGAGGTAGTGCGAGTCGACCTCTGCATGCGATTGGGGAGCCTCGTAGGGTTGGTGTCGTTCGTCCGAGGTGTAGAACTCTTGCTCGACTCCCTCGCACTCGGAGGAAAGGGAAGTAGGTGGCGAGGATTCGGGCGAGTAGGGCTCCTCGTAGTGAGTCTGAATCGTCGCCCGCGAGTCGAAGCTGCCATGGGAGAAGTGCGGTGAGGCGGGGTGGTTCTTCTTGATGTGCTTGGTGAGGGTAGTCTTGCGACAGAACCTGTGGCCAGAGACGAACAAAAGGGAGTGCGTCAGCCTTTGACTCCCCTTCCCCCGCTGCGATCGGCCCTCCCTTTCAACGCCTCATCACGACAAAAAGCATGTAATAAACTTGACTCACGTCTTCCCGCAGAGGTAGTCGGGACACTTGTAAGGACGCTTGCCAGTGTGAATCTGTGAACGAGGAAGAAGGACGTCGATTAGCCTCCGAAAGGAATCGCCGAGCTCGCCGACGGCGACTCACCCTGCGATGCCTCGCCAAGGAGCTCGAGTCGCTGAAAGCCTTGTCGCATCCATCGTACTCGCACTTGTGAGGGCGTTCTCCCGTGCTAAAGCGGTGGAGAAAGGCGTCGAGGTCAGTCTCGGCTCGACGATCTCGAACAAAGCGAACGAGGTCGAAGCTCACTGCACTCGAGTATGGACGGTGAGGGCGCTCCGTTGTATAAAGTCGCGGTTACATCCTGGCCATTCGCAGATCCATGGCCTACCGAACAACGCAACGCACGTCAGCTCACGTCGCCGAAATCGCCGAGATCCGATCCGAACTCACCTCTCGTTCGAGTGGATGCGCATGTGGCGGACGAGGTCGCTCCTCCTGGCGAAAGCCTTGTAGCATCCTGAATCCTGGCAGGCGAATGGTCGGCTGGCCGACGAGCGGTCTTCGTGTACGAGTTCGAGGATGTCCATTTGCGAAGGAGGGTGAGGCGAGAAGACGGTTAGGCGGGGTGGTCGTTGGGAGATGGGTGGGGGTATGGTGCTAAGGGTGGTTGAATGAGAGGGTACTGCTGAATGCTGGTGAAAGAGAAGAGAGATGTGAATGCGAGAGAGAGGGAGAAAGATGCAAAGAGAGTTGGCGGAGGAGATCTGTGAGCGAAGGACGGGAGGCGAGAGGCGAGAGGCGAGGCAAGAGTCGTGGGTCAGCACGGTGTCAAAGCTTGGACGATTGATGAGCAAGGGAAGCGAGCACTGACCAGCGCACCCGGAGCGTAAATGAGAGGAAGGGGACCGGCCTGAGGTTTGGTTGCGAAGGGGCCGAAGCGCGACGAGGGCGAGTTGAGCGTCCAAGCGGGGGTTACCGGTTGACGGGCTGTTGAGGGGAGGGAGAGACAAGGGGAAGGTGAGAGGGAGAGAGACAAAAAGGCTCCGTAACGCGACCAGCACGACGAGGACAGCGAAGACGGCGCCAGAAAGGTTCAAGCTCGCTCTTGCCTCTCTTAGACAAGCTGTTGCGAAGAAAGCCACGGGGGTTTCGAGCGAAGGGCTGCTAACGATCGCTCCCCGGAGGGCTGATAGAGAGCCGCTTTCCTCGATGTAGACGACTGCCATGCTGGTGCGGAGGAAGACGAGAAGAAAGGGAGGCGCCCGCTCGGCCCTGATCGCTCCGAGTAGTGTCTCAGCAATAGAGCAAAGAGTACCCTGCAACACTTCAAGCGAGGCTAGTAGTACACATGCCTATTGACGGCGCTGGAGAAGGATGTCGTCGACGCGTCGCGTAAAGGTGCAAGGCTGCCCTTCGGCGCTGGCCAACGCCGAAAGGAAGCGAGCGAGCGCCGAGCTTGAACGTTGAGCGACGGGCTCTATCCCCTCCTCCTCTCCTCAACTATGGAAGCTCACCGGCAGAGATGAGTAGCGCACGAGTTGAGACTAGCGACCGCGAGGCCACGAGTAACTGTTCGGCTTCTCTCTACCGCGCGGCGCCGACCTTCGGCGTGGGTCTCTGCCTTCCTCCCTCCGTAGGCTTGGAGCCGAACGTGTGCTCTCCTCCTACAGCCGTTCTGCCCCTCCATCCTGCCACCCAGCGGCCCCGAGAAGCTGCCTCCTTCTCTTCCTCGTCGCTTGACGAGAAGGGGAAAGCGCCCTCCTCCTCCGCACGGGCGGTGGGCATCTCCATTTCCTCGCTTCACCTCCCCGAAGCGCGTGAGCGTTATCCCATTTTACTCCGCCTGTCCCCTGCGATCTATCACCCGCTTGGGCGATCACAGGCGAGCAGGCCAGAGAGGGAAAGGCGCCGTTGGAACCGCGTGAGCTCGACTTTGAAAAAAATCTGCTCGAGCTGCGGCAGGAGAGGTGCAGAGAGCATGGAGCGAGCCAGCAAGGATCTGCAGAAGTTACAAGCCGCTGAGAATCGAGCAGATGATGATCAAGTCGGGTGATGAGGAGCAGCGAGAAGTGGGTCGAAGGAGAAGAGAGGTCGGAACAGCTCAAACCCTCTTTGCTGGCTCTCAGGATCGCTGTCTACTCGGGTACAGCTCGACGATGCTGTTCTGATGCTCCTTGTGCTCTTGTACACGAGCTCGCCTACTCCACCGACTCGCAGATGTCTCCATGCGGCCTGCTTTCGACCTTCGCGCCCTCCTTTTTTTCCTCGTGCTCTGCTCGGCGCCGTTGCCAGCTTGGCCAGCGGTTCTTTGCCCACGTTCTCTTTGCTCGTCTGCTTCCTTGAACTGCTTCCTTGCACGGTGAAGCCTGAAGAGGTGCAATTTTAGGATGAGACGCTCAGCGGAATGACCGCCTTGCACCGGGGCGCGGGGGAGGGACATGGCTCCTGGCTCTCTGACCCTGTGTTGAAGCACGAGTCTACCTTCGACCTTGAAGAGCAACCATGTCGCTGCAATCCTCCTCAGCAACAGCAGCAGCAGGAGGATGCTTCACAGCAGGACCAGCACCAACGGCAGTTTTCGCGCTCCCCTCTCGGCTCTCTCCACCAGCTCTCGCACCGCCGCGCGAAAAGCAACGCATTTTGGGAGGAGCTTCATCTGCACCATATCCAGTCGCTACAGCAGCATTAGGCCGGTTTGAGCAAGGAGACGGCAGCCTTCACCCTTCGCCGAACCCCTCGCTTAACGAGCTTGACGGCCTTCGCCTTTCCTGGTCGCCGACGACGCATCTCTCAGCTCCGACACCGGCGCCTCGAACGCTAGAGGCCTTACCAGTGGCTCTACTGTTCGATCGAGACTTGGAGGACGGTATTCGTCTGGAGCGGCGAGCAGACGGGGACGACGAGTTCGGCCCAGGGGATTACGGCTGGGGTATGTTGGCTTCTTCGCTTCGAGTCCGTCGCTGGAGCTAACGAAATCTTCCACAGGTACCGATATCACCACCGAGATCGTTACTGTCCATCAGTAAGTCTAACTCCTCGAGCTGAGAGAGCGCGCCGCCGAGAGAACTGACCATCCCCTGCCCTCTCTGCAGGACCAACTACGTCCCAGGCTACACCACGGTCTACACGACTTACGGCATCACGGTACCTACGGTCGTCACAGGAGGCTACGTGACCATCTCGGTGTACGAGGGTAAGGGCAGCTCGAGGATCTCGGCTCGGCGATGAGCTCACCCACCTGCTTGGCTTGCAGGCGCCTCTACCACCATCACCCTCACTCCCAACGTCGTGACCTACACACTCTATCCTACTACCACCTCCTTCGATACTTCCACTGTCACCGAAGCCGTTACCATCGTCGAAGCTCACACCAACACCGTCACTTCGAACGACGAGACGACGTTGGTGCAGGTCGAGACGACTACATACGTCGAGGAGCCAGAACCTACTACTACCACGTTTTACAATGATCCTGGCTCTACGCCCGACATCGTCACGGCCACCTCAACCTACAGCGACGACTCGCCGACGAGCACTCAGTGGGTCGATCCCGAGCCGACTCGTCCAGCTTGGGCTCCTTACGACGTGCAGTCGAAGTGTTGGCGCGGCGATGAGAAGGAGAGGGTGCGAGGTGTATTACGGTTGACGCCGGATCAGAAGATAACCCTCTGTGAGTGTCTTCGACGGAGGGAAACTAGGTCGTGGGGCTCCGAAGGGTCGGGTTGGAGAGTCGCTGACCTTTTCCCTGTCATTCAACCGTTCAACGAACCGTCTCCTTCCACCCAGATGTGATCGGTATCTGTCAGTATCGCGGTCGCCCTGCTTTCATTGAGCTTAACGCTTGCTGACTCTTGTCTGATCCCTTCCCTCCGTGCTCGACCCAGACATCGCCGGCATCACCCTCTGCTGGAACCTCTTCTTCGTCCGATGGCTGCTGTATCCGTTCAAGACGCTTACGGTCGCTTACCACGAGTTTGGGTGAGCTTCGTTCCAGTCTTCTCCCGCTCGCGCTCTTTCTCTTTCTCGGCGCCGAGCTGACCTCGCCTTCTTCCTCGCAGCCATGTCATCGGTATCTTCATCGCCCGTCTACCGCTTTACAGTTTCACTATCGATCCGAATCGAGGAGGAGGAACCTTTACTGTACATCTCTTCCTTCTGGGCTCTCAAGCTCGGCGAGCTGATCTACGCCCTTCTCTTCCAAGCTTCCCGGCCTCTACCAACCACCGCTGGTGCTCTTCCTCGGTCAAATAAGCAGTATGATTTTCGGGGGAGTCCTCATCTTCTGCGGCTTCGACACCCTAGCCTCCAAATACGCCTCCTTCGTGAGTCGTCTGCTGTTGAGGTCTGACCGAGCTCGCCGCTGACCGTTCTTCGCGCCTTGCAGGTCGTCGGCGTCACCTGGTTTCCGGTTATTCACTTTCAAAATGCCATCTTGACTCAAATCGTCGTTGCCTGTGGTGGAGCGTTGATCGTGAGTTCCTCCGATGAGGTCAAGAGAGCATCGCCGAGCTGGCTCACTCGCTTCGCACGTCGCAGATCGGGCTCTGGTTCCTCGAGCACGCCACCGGTCTGCGCTACTACATCCTCTTCATCGGTGGTAAGCTCGCAACTCCTTTTCTCGAGCGCGTTGAAGAGCTTCAAACTAACCCTTGCTGGCCCGCAGTGCTCAGCTCGTTCTACATGTGAGTGAGCGAGCCATCGTGCTGGGAGACAGCGGCACTGACACTTCCTACTCCTTTCTCGTCCCTCCAAAAGCTTGTGGGATACCATGGTGCGTTCTTCCGCGAGCTCAATGAGCTCGGCGATGCTGATCCCCCTCCACGCAGGACGACTTTCTCCATCGCAAGGAGAACGCTTGCTGCGTCATCGTCATGGAGACAAACATCCCTCGTTCAACAGCACGTAGTAAGCTCTTCTCGCCTCCTCGTCGTGCCGCACACGCTCACCTCGGTCTTTCGCAGGATGGTTCGCGATCTGGCTGCTCGTTTCGCTTCTCGTCGTCGTTGGATGCATCCTCGCCGCTCTCGCCAACTGGAGATCTACACCTCATGCGATGTAAGTTGGGCGACCTCTCCTCGCTTCGGCGCTGACCGCTCTCCAACCTCGCAGGTACTGCCGAGGGCAGAGCTTCCTGCCGACCTAGCTCGCGGAAAGGGAGGGCAAGCGTCGATTTGCACATAAATCACTATAGTACATCTTGTCACTACTGAACAGCCGCTATGCTATCTCCACCTCAACCTGTCAAACTCCCTCGGCGCACTTGCGAATCCCTTCTGCTCCTCGCTCCTCCAGCATCGTCTTCCACGTCTCGACAATCCTTCGATCGAGGTCGTGGTACTTCGGTAGTCGACTCAAGGGTTTGGAATCGAGGTCGATGGCTTTGACGCTGGCGCTGAAGTTGAGGGAAGTCGAGGCGTCGCCGAGGAGAGCAGCGCCTTTCGGTTTTGGAGCGAGGCGGATGAAGATGGAGCAGTCTTTGAAGGTGGCGGAAAGGAGATAGGAGAGAAGAACGCTTCGAGGGTCGGTGGTGGAGCTATCGGCTGCTTCGGCGGTTTCTCGATCTGCGAGCCAGGCGATCCATTCTTGCAAAGTCGGCTGAGAGGAGAGGAGGGGTGAAGGTGGCTGAGAGTCGTCGTCGAGATGTAGACCGAGCTGTGAAGAGACTCCTTCGATGTCGAGCGGGTCGAGCGAGGCTTGTAGAGTTGCGAGGGTAGAAAGCAAGGGGGAAGCGAGGAGGATGGGGACAAGGATCGAGACGAGAAGGGAAAGGGTGTAAGGGGAGGAGGTGAAGGGGAGTGGCGAGGCTGATGGAGAGTGAGTCGGCGATGGGAGGGGAGAGATTCCAGTGAGGAAGGAGTGGAGATGAGCGACCGAGGCGGGCTGCGAAAGAACGAGGTCAGCCGAGAGAGAACGAATGAAGCGCATGAGCACTCACCTCTGTAGGCTCTACCCGTACTCCCTCGTAGAAAAAACGTAGATTATTCGCTGCTCCTTCACTCAGCTCCCATGCCCTCCACAAAGCTTCAACAGCTCGACCGATCCGCCGGTCGTCTCCCGAGTAGAGGTCGAGCGGGCAGTATCCCTCTTGATGCTCCTCGATGGCAAGCGCAGGGTCGGACTTGGCCTTCTTCATGTAGCTGTGCATGCAGAATCGGCAATAGGTGGTCTTGATGTCGCGTGAGCTCGACGAAAGGTAGGTCGCCGAAGGGAGGAAGCCCCATTTCGGCTACGAAGGACGGGCGGGAAGCGATATCGAGGTTAGCGAGTTATAACTGAGTTTGTTAAATGGATCGGCGCACCTTGATCTCGATGGCCATCACTCCTTCGCCGTGCACGAGATCCTCCGCTAGCACAACAACGCCAGCATCCTCGTCCACCTCATCCTCGCCAGCTCTGTGAGCAGGTCTCGCCTCACTGCCAGCTAGCGCTGCCTTCAATGCGACGAGCCATCCCTTCGAGACAGCGACTCGCTCCATATCGACGACCTGCTCCTCTCCCAGCAGCGGTTTGATGATCCTGCGCCCAAACTCGACATCCACCTCGTCGGGGATGAATCCTGTAGCATGTGCGAGCTTCTTCTTGCGTAGGCGGAGCAGTTTGCCCGTGAACGGTCCACGAGCGCCGACGAACGAAAGGACGAGGTTGGCGCCTCCCTCTGCCGTGTAGCGCCAGTCGTGTGGTGAAGTCGATTCCAGCGCTGTGGATGCCATGTTGTACGTGCGCTGCTTGAGAAGCTCGAGCTGAGGCGAGAAGAGATGGACGTGCTCGAGTCGGTGCAGGAAGGCGAAGGCGAAGAGCGAGAGCCCCCTCGCGCTCGAGCGTCGCTGTCTGGCGCTGAACTTGGACGTGCTGAGCATGCTCAGCTCGTGCATAGCAGTCTGTGCTCCAGTATTGCTTGAACGGCTCGCTTCTGCTCTCGCTTGCTGCAGCGTCGTGCTCGGTGCTTATTCGCCGACTTCGGCGCTGGCACGCCTTCGCCGAATCTCGCCCTGCAAGTGCTTGCTAGCAGTCATAGCAGCTCTCATAGCGAGTTGAGCGCCTCGCAAACGAGCTTGGCCCCTTGCTAGCAGATAGCATCTCGCGTCCTTGTTAGCGGGGAGGAGGATGGGAGACTTGCCCACCCCGAGAAGCTGTCTTCTGCCTTCAAGCGCAGCAGAAGTCGGCTTCGTTGGGCAAGTTCGACTCTTCCAGGGCTGTTCTGAAGGGCAGTGATTGTCCGCCATGCGATACGGACTCCGAATACTTCGCGATGGCGAGAGGGTGTCGAAGAAGAAGAGAGGCGGGAGAGGGAAGGTCAGCGCCGAAGCTCAAGGGCGAGCTGACGCGAGGCTTTCGCTTTGCTCTTTGACCTGTGGGGTTGCAGAGGGTACACATACACTTGGTGGGGATGACGAGCAGAGGTGGCGTGTTGGTGAGCTTTCCACGGCGGAAGATGGCGCGCTTCACTCCTCGGCGTCGGCTTCGGCGAACGTGCTGGATGGTTGAATGTGAGGTCGTGGCGGGGCGTAGTCGCGCTGGTGATGTACAGCTGGTGCTTATGATTCGATTTGCGTTATCTGCAGCTAGCTCAGCCTTATGATGATGGTGCGAAGTGAGCCTGAAGAGCGACCGACATCGCCGAGCAGGTGCAGAGGCATGAAACTGGCCGTCAGGGTCTCCCTGTACGGCTCCGAATTGTAGTATACATTTGTTAAGAGAGATCACTCCTGCTAGACACGCCTAAAAGTCGACTACAGAGGCAACTGCACGCGTGCCAGGCCGGTCCAGCGCCCAATCGGCTGAAAAAAGCCCCGTAGAAGGGTAGGACTGCCCCGGCTCGA
>JACWFO010000006.1:0-186120 GCA_019775505.1 Leucosporidium yakuticum | reverse complement strand
AGCGACTTGTCCCTCTTGCCGACGTACTTGGACTTGGGGACGCGGAGCATGAGTCTGTGTTTGACGTTGGGCGGCGAGGCGGCGAGGCGAGCGAAGGAAGAGGGAGGTGAGAAGCGGGTCGGGTCAGCAGCGCTTCTCTCTCGACCGTCGACCGAGGCGGGCAACGAGGGAAGGACGACTGACCCCTCTCCATCAACCTTCTGCACCGCAGTCAGCTTCTCATTCAAATCCTCGATACCCTTGCAGAGCTCATGTTTGACGACCTGGACGGGACCGGGCTTGTCGGCGGGGAAGAGGGTGTTGAGCTGCTGGAGACGAGCTTCGAAGGGTTGGTTGCCGCTCGAGGGGATGTCGAAGACCTGTTGAGGGTGATAGAGGGAGCAGATGGTGTGTATGGGTAGGGAATGGGGGGAGAGGGAGGCCGAGGAGCGGGGAGCGAGAATGACGGGAATGGGAGACAAAGTCAGCTCCTCGAACGACGGCGCAAGCTTCCCTCTTTCAGACTCCGACTCACCATGAACTTCATCTCCTTCCACTTGGAATCACTCGCATCGTTGCTGTTGGTAGTGCGAACGATGCCCGACGTCTCATCAAAGCGATCACGGCCAAGGTAGAGCTCTCCGTCGAGCGAGACGTCGCGAGGGAGTTCTGTGGTGGGCAGCGAAGAGGTGGGCGAGAAGGGTGAGGGAAGGAATCGCACAAGAGCGAGATTAGCGCGCAGCGACGAAGAGACGGAGAACCGGGACACTCACGGTCGAGGAAGAACTTGGGAGGCGAGAATGGCTTGCCCCTGCGCGACCAGACGGTGTCGATTCCATCCCAGTAGGCGCGGACTCCATCGACTGTGATGCATAGAGAAGCATCAGTAAGCGACCGCCTCCTCGACTCTCCCGCAAGCGACCAAACTCACGCTTCTCACTAACCCACATTCCCTCAGGATCCTTCTTCCCTCCCAACTCGAACGACTGAGCCAAAAGCAAAGGCGTGAAGCCGCTCTGCACTCCTCCTCCTCCAGCAGCAGCACCCTCATCCTCAGCGACCTTCTTCTTCCTCGGCGCCGCCTTCTTCTTGACGGGAGGAGCAGCCTCGGCGTCCTCTCCTCCTTCTCCAGGGGTGGCGGAGGCGGCGGGACGTTTCTTGGTAGCCTTCTTCTTGCTCGGAGTGGTACCAGTGCGGGCGTTCTCGTGTCTGTTGTAAGGGAGAGGGAAACAAGAGGGGAGGAGGGAGGAGAGGTGGAGGAGGGGGAGGAAGGGGAAAGGAAGGGATCAGGAAGCATGGGACACGTTAGCTCGATGCTCGAGGTGGGAGGCTGCCAGATAAGTTTGACACAGCGGCGGGGAGAGACCGTCAAGAACAGCGGAGCAGCAATCAGCAAGAAGCATCCGCCCCTCGCCGAGCAGGCCGAGTTCGCCTTTTCACAGTTTCCTCCCTCCGCTGTTCCCCCATGCTCACTGAGCAGCCTGATGTAATCTGACACATGCCATCTGATAGACCTCCATTTCAGTGGTCGACACCCTCGGTGGTGTTGAGACCAGGCCGGACTCGCCGAGTCTCCCTCGACGACGAGGCTCGCTCAGTCGTAGACGGCGGCAATCTCGAGTCTCGACTCTGAATGAAGTGAGAAGATGCTGTAGCTCATCGCAGCTGCTCATGAAAGAGCTGCAGACAAGCAGGAGGCGCCCAGCAACCGTCGAGCGAAGAGCGCCACTCTCCGCCGAACGCGCCGCCATCGCCTCTGCTCGACTGCAGCTTTTTCTTCTCGGGTTTGTCGCGCGCTCTGCATCCCAGCACAGCACACCTTGAACAGCGCTCAGCGCCCTCTCCATCATCCCGCCTCTTCAACGCGTCGCGACGTCCCCCTCGTCTCAGCTCGAGCAGGCAGCGCCCTTCCCTTCCCTCCCAGCCCATCCCAGAACCAGCAGCAGCAGCAGCAGCACTTGAGAACTCACTCATCGCCCAACATGTCCCTCAGATGCTTGCAAGTCCTCACTTGGCTCGTCTGGCCTTTGTGAAACTTCCAAGCGGGGCAGGAGCACGAGTAGTTGTTGAGGGTGTGTCTGTAGCAGAGTACAGGGAAGGTTAGCTCCGCTTTGTCCTACAGAAGAGAAACGAGCCCCAGCGCACCGAGTCAGAGCATACGACGAGCCTGTCGAGCCTTGAACGAACATCTGCTCGCCTACAGGCCAGTTGGGGACGAGGGAAGGCGGGATGTCCATGAGATCTAGATGAGGGTGGATGTAGACGATTTCTTGTGCTTCTTGTGACTCTGGTACAGCTGCCTTTGCTCGAACGAGAAGTGGGGCCGTGCTAGAGAGCGGGCGAGCGCGGTTGAGGGAGGTGAAGAGGTGCAGAGAGGGTGGGCGAGGGGTTGGACGCTTTGTTAAGCTGTACAGCAGCAGCCGAGCGAGGGGAAGTGGGGAGCGAGTCATGGTAGAAGAGAGAAGAGCGCGAGCCTTCGAGCTGACCCTCTTGAGCTCCGCCCAAATCGTCCGTGCTTGGGCCCAGCTCGTCTCACGGCTTTTTGTAGGATGAGAACAACGATTCAAATCTTTTGCCACCAGAGCAGCTCGCCCTTGTTCACTATCATCGGCGAGGGCGAAGTCAGTTGCATCCTCGCTCCCTTTCCCTCGACTTGTACCGGCGATCCGACGCTCCCTTCGCCTCCCAAAGCAGCAGACGCTCTAGACAGGTCTATAGACTCTACCACCATCCAGCAACTGGAGCTACCGGCCTTCCCTCGGCCAGACGACCCGGAGACCGCCGTCGCTTCGCACTCGACCCTCCAAGTACAGCTCCAAGGATCTCAGGAGGTGGTAGCACCGAAAAGAGCTTGTAGAGCGTTTTCAATGTCACCCTGCGTCTGTTTTCGCAGACCGTTGCGAGCTCGGGGCGTTGAAAGCTGAGCGCCGAGCGCCGAGTCGCCTTCCCCTTCCCTCGCGCCGAGTTCGGTGGAAATGGAGGCGAAGTGGCTCTCAAGGTGCAAACGTGGGAGGTGTTGAAGCGTGAAAGCATCGCAATCGATTCGGGCAGCTACTCAAAAGCTCTCGCAACTCGCACCTTCCCCGTCTGGAGCGAAGGAGCGGTCAGCTTCGCCGAGACGTCGGTCGAAAGAGAAGGAACCACTCACTTCAAGCGTAGCGTCAGTCGCTGGCTGAGCTGCTAGTTCTTCTTCCAGATGTTCTTGTTGCGAAGCTGCTTGCACCTGTGCGATTCGAGCAGCGAGGGGAGGGTCAGCTCGGCGCCGACTCCTTAGCGAACAGCGAGGGAACGTACCAGCGAGCATGCGCGACCCAGTCCTCGGTTTGATGCGCCTGACCACAGTAATACTCCCTCTTGCATCCCGAGCACTTCATCAAACCCTCCTGCTTCCCACACACCGCGCAATACAAGCCGAGCTCAACGAGTCGCTCCGCCGTCAAAAGGCCGGCTCCTCCCGCCCCCCTGTTTTCGCGAAACATCTTGATCGCAGCGTGAACGCCTACGGCCATCTTCATGCCGAACACTTCGGTGAAGGGGAAAGGAGGGAAACCACCGTCGTCGTCGTCGGCTGCGATGGGAGGACGAGAGGCTTGGATGTACACGCGAGGCGTGTCGCTGATCACAGGGAGACGGCACGACTGGTAGCCATCGTGTTGGATCCAAAGACCGAACTCTTCGAACTCGGGTCGTTTGACGGAGATTTCGAGTTTGACGAGGAGGTCGAAGAGGGTGGTGAAGCTGTCGGCGCTGGCAAGCGAAAGGGAGGGCACGGAGGGCGTCGGGTGGTAAAGTTTCAGGTTTCCCGTATCGCGGTCGACCGAGAAGAGTTCTGCGCCTTCAGTGAGAGCGCCTTCAAACGAACGGGGCACGACGTTTTTGTGCTCGGCCAGAAGTTCGACGAGGGGAACGATGTCACCGGAGTTTGAACCGGGTTGTTGAAGGTAGCGAATCTCGATGGAACCTTTTTCGCCCGCGATTAGCTCGTCGACTGGGTCGGTGTACTGCTTCGAGACGGCGAATCGAGGTCCCGCGAGAATGACGGCCGTGCGCTTCGTCTCGCTGCAGTGCATGACCATGAGAAGGGTGCTCAAGCTTCCTACGATGCGCTCAACGCTAGATCCGGGCTTGAGGATCGCGTAGCAGTACTCGTTGAGCTTGAGCGAGGACGGGAAGATGAGCGTGCCCGGTTTCTCGAGGGAGGTCGAGGGAGCGAGGAGAGGGTCGCCTGCTTGGATGTAGAGGTGGTTGATCTCGATGGTCATCTTTCGTTCCAGTTACGAGTCGAGGGAGCTTTGAAACGGCGAGATGAACGAGAGCGAGATGAGGTCGAAGGGAAAGAAGCGAAATCGAGCTCGTCCGTCTCTTCCTCCTCCCGCCTCATCGCTTTCGTCTCGTCGCTTTCGCCTTCCAACTCGTTCGAGGAGAAGCTACAGAACATATCTCGCTACAGCTCTCACCTCGCTCACCTCTCTCGCCAACACCTCTCAACGCTCGGGCGCTGGAACACGTCGAAACGAAGGACGAGGGTCGAGCGCTGCTGCTGCTGCTGAGACGTCAACAAGCAACGGAAGGTTGAGCTACATGTGATTAGAGTTGCTGGGAGAGCAGAGGGAGAGAGCTGTAGTGTAGTAGCTGACTCTACTCCTGCTGCAGACCGAGCTTCCCCCTTCCTACTCTTTCCTCCTCGCCCCTTTTCTTCAACCCTCCCTCCCTCTACCGACATGCCCATCGAGGTCAGTTGGCGTAATCTCGACAAGGAGAAAGAGTTCGTTGTCAGCCGTGTGCCGAGGATGCCCGACACGCCTGTCCAGTACCACCTCTCGCTCGACGACCACCTCCCCCTCGTCGAACACAGCTTTGGGCTGCTAGGACCCACCGCTCCGGTGGACGGATTCAGCGGAAGCATCGTCCACGAAGCGATTGTCGCCCATTGCGATGCGACCTCGCGCTCCTTCGTCTTCCTGTCCGGTACGAACGGAGCGGCGCCGTCGAGGAACCACCTCGAGGCCTGCAGCGACGGGCTCAAATACATGGCGGATGGAAAGACTGGAGTTTCCATCCACTTTGCTTTCATCCGCCGTACCGGGCAGAGGGAGAAGTTGGACACCTCGGCGGCCAATGGTTTCGCGCGGGCGCTTCGCAAGTCGCTGGAAACCCAGGCTCCGACTCTCCGTCTCAAGATGGGACCCTTCATCAACACGAGCGAGCACTACTTTACCGTGCAGAAAGCGACAGGCGCAATCACCCTCCTCACATGTCCCCCCGACCGTCCTTCCTTCCAGCTTTACCGCTTCGACGGCTTCTTCATCAACGCCGGCATCCTCCTCTCCCTCGAGACCCGAGTACAATGGGCAATTCATCGCAACGAGCACCTCTATTGGCGTCAGTACGAAGGCGACCATGAGACTAAGACCTTACCCGTCATCTCGAGCGTCACCCGTTCGTTGCTGCTCTCGCGCCGAGCAAGCGGAACTCGAGCCCACCTGTCAGGAGGAGCCCGAGGGGGCCCTTCCAACGAAGCCGACTTCCTCGAAGACCTCTTCAACCGTCACTTCGCCCTTGTGAGGAGGGATAAGCTCAAGGATCATTCGAGCTGGGCGACGGTGAACCTCTTGATCGACAATTACCTCGGCGGACCGCCGGCGTGTATCATTTGTGCTGAGGAGGAACATGTTTTTAAATGTGGAGGATGTGAGTGCGAGTACTACTGCAGCTTGGAGCATCAGAAACAGGACTGGCCGTTTCACCGCGAGTGGTGAGTTTCGGGCTTCTTCGACCGAGCGAGGAGCCTCGCTGATCCCTCTCCTTTCCTCTCACAGGTGCAAGAAGAACCGAAAGTCTACATCTCATTAGTTGGGCTTCTCCCTGAGGACGAAGGTCCGCCGGTGAGCTTCTCGCCTCTCGAGACGAACGCCGAGAAGCGAACGCCGAAGCTGACTTTGCGTCCGCTATAGCTCGATTCAGGGGAGCTCGGCTCCGAGATATTTTTTCGTAATTTGTCGCTGCTATACCCTTTCCTTCAATTTCGAGCTACAAGGCGAAGGAGAGCGGCGAGGGAGAGAAGGTCCCGTGCAGCCGCGCCGAGCGAGAGCTGTAGTCCTTCAGAATTGGCAATAAGCTGCTCAAGCATTCCGAGTCAGGTCAATAGTGCTATCACATCCTCCGACTACACTGAGACCGACCGAATAGATATCTAAGCCTCGCCGAAAGCGAGCCACCTGCTTCTCCTCCTCCGCTCACCTCGTCTTCCCTCGACTCTCACCCACGACCGCGATGGACTCGAATCCACTACTAGACGCTGAACGAAGAACCCTCCTAGCCGAGATCGCTTCTCTCGAGGAGCAAATCGCCTCATTCTCGGACGACAAACAACGACCTCCAGCGCCGCCAGCGAAACGTCCACGTCCTGCCGAGGATAGCGAGTTGGATGAGGGGATCGAGAAGACTATGTGGGTGCCCTCCGACTTCGCGTTGAAGGCTAGCAGCTTACGAACGATGTTAAAACAGACGCGCCCTCCTGGCGGGCAACGATTCCGCGCTGCTAGCTGCTCATCCGCCCAAGCCCAAGAATTACCAAGAGTCAGAGCAGACTTCAATCGATCTTGAAAGAGCGTACGAGCTTGTAGGTCGCTCTGTAGCCTTTCTCCCGTAGCGTAACTGACGCGACTCCCTCTGACCCTCCCTCGCGTCCTCAGGTGCAGGCCAACGCTAGCTTCACGGGTCTTGTATTGAGCGAGGCGGAGTCGAGGTTGATTACAGTGGACAACAGTGAGTCTTTCCGCTTCCCATCACCCGCCAAAGCGAGCTGACCTTTCGCACGTCCGCTCGCAGACCATCAGCTCCGCCAGCACACCCTCGTCGGCACCCTCCCTTCTCCGATGGTACCATTAGGTTTCCGAGTCCAACTGACGGTACAAGAGCCCCGGTTGGTAGGAGAGCTGGACCCTTCGGCGATTGATCCGGGGAGGGAGTACGAGGTTGTGGGCACTGAGGCGGTCGTCTGGGGTGGTGGAGGCGAGTTGCAGAGGGCTGTTAATGAGTGAGTGATCCCTCCTTGTCCTGAGAGGAGAGAGCCGAACTGATTTTCCTTCCCCGTTTGAACAGGCTTCAGCTGGCGAGGAGGCCGAACCCGCCCGCCCTCTTTGCGAGGCTGAGGGAGTATTCGTTGCTCGCGTCGCAGAGGGCGGAGCTGTTCTCGAGCTTGAGGGAGAGCTTGGGTGAGGTCGTGGTGGACGCACCGGCGACCGGTGGAGCGAGGTCGGCGGAGGAAGATGGCTCGGTCGAGACTACAACGTCGCTCGGCTTCTCCAACCCATCGTGCGTTCACTGAGGTCCTCTTCTCCGCCTCTCTCAATCCCACTGACCCCGCTTCCCTCTTTCGCAGACGCTCGCTCTCCCTCCGCCTCTCCTACTCGCTCGAACCCTCCCCACTCGGCTCCCTCGCTCCCGTTTTCTCCCTCACGCCCATCCTTTCGTCCTCACTACGGGCCGCCATACCCGAAGCATCACTCTCGGTGCTTGAAGAGATCCCTCGCCGGTTCGAGAGGATGCTAGCCGAGGGCTTTGAGGTCGGGAAGGTCGTCGAGCTGCTGGTGAAGGGAGTGCTGATGCAGTGAAACTCGGGTGAGGGAGGTTGTACAGATAGCATGTTGTTAGACCGCTTTAGTGCGCTGTATCGAGTTGAGTGAGATGTCAGTTCCCCGCCTCTCCGCTCAGCCAAGCCTTCCTCGCTCGCTTCACCTGCTCAAGAAAGGCGACTCATCGCTCTCCCCCTTCCCACTCACTCGCTTCGTTTCTCTTTGCAGCAGGATGTTCTACTCGACTGTAAGTCACTCACTCGTCACTTCTAGCTCACTACTAAGCCACCTCTCGCTCTGTAGGACATCCTCGCCTCGCGCAAGAGCGGATTCGGAGTCTACTGGCTCGCCGCCACCGTAGGCTCAAAGGGAGGAACGAGTATCAAGAAGTTGACGAGGAAAGAGGTGCTCGCGTGTGATCTCGTAACTGCTTGGTGAGTCGCTGCTCGCTGTGCTGCTGGCGACGACGAGACGAGACGAGGGGAGGTGAGGACGAGAGCTGACGCGTGTCTGCAGCAAGCAATTGGCTAGCCCAGAGGAGCCGTTGGCGCTGAGGTTGTCGAGTAACTTGCTTTGTGGGATTGCGAGGGTGTATCAGCAGCAGGTGAGCTCTCTTACTCGTCGCGAAAGGAGGGAGCTCGCCGAGCAAGAGCTGATTTGCGCTCTCGCTGCACCCTTTCCCCTTCCTCCGGCGCATCTTGTACTACTTTACAGTACATCATCTACCAATCGGACGTCACTCAAGTACACCAGTCTCTCAAGAAGGCTTTCAACGACGTCTTCAAGAAGTCGGTCGTCTCATCTCTCTTCCCGCTCTCCTCCCGGCGCTGACCTCTCCTCTCTTCTCTCCCACCAACAGCCCTCTCGCCGCCTCTTCCATTGACCTCGCTCCCGTTCCCGCCGCCGGCGCCAACACGACCGCCGGAGGAGCGCACGGCATCGACCTCGCTATCGACCCAGCTCTCGCCGTCCTCGGATGGGATCCTGATTGGAACGTTGGTCCGGACTGGGGCGCTATCATGAGGGGCGAGGGTGTTGTGGCGGGTGTAGGTGAGGAGAGTGAGTTTGGAAGCGGAGTTGGAGGTGAGTGCTTCGCCGAGAGCCGTCTCGAGCTCGTGCGCGCTCGGCGCAAGGGAGAATCGGCGAGCGGGACCGTGAGCTTACTTTCTCCTCTACTGTGCTGCCTCACAGGAACGCCCGAGTCGCCTCGAGTCCGCGCCACCGTCTCCGACAAGCACGTCGTCAAGGATCTCGCTTCCATCACCCTGCAGGAACCTCATCTCGACGACTACCGTCTACAAGACTACGATGACCCCGCGAGGAGGTACCAGGAGGGCTACGACGATGGTGGATTCGGAGGAGAGCCGTTGGTCTTTGGCGAGAACGATCCTGTGAGTCTCGGCAGTCCTTTTCGAGATGGCTCGCTGTTCGCTCGTGGCTCTCGAGGACTCCTCGCGGCTGATGAAAGGATCTGAGCTGACCTTCCTCCCATCTTCCACCTACAGGGCATCCTCGAGGGTCACTCGAGGGAGGTAGACGAGATGCTCGGCGTCAAGCCCCGAGGCGAAGGAGGTGCTTCTTCTAGCGCGCAGGGCGGGGACTACGGCCAATTTGGAGAAGATCTCGGGGGAATGGACGACTTGTGAGCGTTCTCTCCTTCCTCGCTTCCTCGCCGCTTCGTCCCCGTCGCTCATCCGATCTCGTCTTCTCCCCCTCCCCCGCCGTTTTTGCTAACGCGCAGTGTTATCCGTGAGGACTACGGCGGCGAGGGATTCGAGATCCCTGCGCATCTCATGGGACTCGAAGGCGACGAGAGTCACGAGGATCGCGTGCGTCGCGAGCAGCAAGAAGCGGCGGCGCAGAGGGCGGGTCAAGCCCCTGGTCCAAGGGTGCGTTTCCTTCCGTCCCTGTGCTCTACGTGCAAAGACACGTAGTTGCTGACTTCCTGTCTCTCCTCCTCATCGCCTTACAGGCCTCCTCCGTCGAGCAGCCTCAACCGAACCTCCTCGAGGATGGCTCGCCCGCCGGAACGCTCGCCAGCTCCAACAAGCGCAAGACGTCGGAAGGTGCCGCTGCCCCGGCTACTGACGCCAAGAAGCCCAAGAAGAGTCCCAAGAAGGTCAAGGTGCGTTCGCCGTTCCCTTCGCGCTTCATCTCGCTCTCGCTCTCGCTGACCTTGCTCTCCCTTCTCCTCGCTCTTCTCAATCGTATCCGGCGACAACAGCCCATCACCATCGACTCTTCCATTTCCCTCACCGACGAGCAAGTCGTTCAAGCTCGCGCTAGCTACCCCGAGAGGATGAGGAAGGAGAGGGAGAAGGCCGCCGCCGCTAAGGAGGAGAAGGAGGGAGCTCAGAGGGCCATGGACTTGATCTTTGGACCACCCGAGGGATGTGAGTGACTTTCCGAGCTACTTTTGCGGCTGAGACCGAACGCTGATCGTTCTCGCTCGTCGCTCGTTAGTCGGTGGAGCTCTCGCCGAGTGTGAGTCGTCTTCCCCGTTCACTACCAGCGCCGCGCGCTTACTGACTCGCTTCCTCTCGCAGTCTGGAACGACACGGTCACGTCTCAGCTCACTCGTCCCGGCGAGAGTCGCGCCGCCAGTGCGTCCTTTGCCTCCCCCCTCGCCGTCTCTTTCTTGAAGTCGAGCTGACCGTCTCTTCCTTCGCAGAGGAGAAGAAGCGCAAGTCGCCTTCCAAGGACGACAAGCAGTCCGCAGCCAAGAAACGCAAGACTTCGGTTGGCGCCGTCGTCGAGGGTGGCGAAGGAGAGGCTCAAGTCGGAAGGAGCGGCGAATGGGGCATGTTCGGCGAAGAGGGCGCAGACTTCCGCTGGCAGGAGGAGATGGGCGGGGGAGAGCAGGGCGCTTGTGAGTTTTGTCTTTTTTCTTGATGAGCAGAGACGAGAGCCAGCTGCTGACCCTCGACTCGACGGCGTAGATGGACAAGATCAAGACCTCGGAGGAATGGAGGAACAGATCCGCTTCGACGACGTGAGGCTCTTCGCTTCCTTTCTTTTCCTACCTTCACTCACTGCTCTTCCTTCGAACGTCCTGCAGATCGAGGAGGCTGGTCGCGCTGGTTCGGGCACTCAAGGTCGCGGCAAGGAGTCCTTCCCTTGGAACAACGAGGCCGTGTCGAGCGATCAAGGCGCTGGTTTCGGTGGATCTCAACTCTCCCCTTGTTCTCATCGACGGCGAGCTGACGACTTCTCGCCCACAGGAGCTCTCGGAGGCGCCTCGAGTCAAGCTGGCACGGCGAGGCTCTCGCGCGATACGCCGCTCAAGACTGGGTGAGCTCTCCCTCTTTGTCTCGCCGCTCGGCTCTATACTTTCGGATCTGACTCCACTTTGTCTCCTACAGCCTCAAGCACCGCAGCCGCTCCGCTTCTCTCGTTCCCTCGGCGCTCGGCTCTGGACGTGCTGGCTCGCAGGGTATCGACGCTGGCGCCGGAGAGGCTGGAGAGTTGGAGGAGTTTGAGAGTGAGCTCTTACCTCTGCATCTAATCGAGTCTCGCTGATCTTGCCCCACACAGTCGAGGGCGAGCAAGTCGACTCGCAAGGCGCTTCGCAGCCCAACCCCGAGGCCATCGCCTACAAGCTCGAGCAAGATTCGCTCAAATTCCTCTCGTCCGTCCCCTCTCCTGCTCTCTTTTGCTCCCCTTCCTCCCACTGATTTACGCTCACCTTACAGCTTCGCTCAACGCATTGCTTCGGCTCAACCGAGCGAGGACCTTCTCTTCTCCGACATTGTCCCTGTTGCTTCCACTTCCAACTCGGCCGCCGCCGCTGCCTTCTACCATTTGCTTGCTCTTTCGACAAGGGGCAATGTCCATGTCGAGCAAGAGGAGCCCTACGGCGAGGTGAGTGGATTGAGAGCCGGAGACGAGAGCAAGAGCTGACCTCCGTGATGCTGCAGATCACTGTTCAGTTTGCTGTTGAGGATTAGTAATTTTTGAGTAGTGCCTGTGCTGTAAACCGCTACCAGCTTGACTCCTTTTCTTTGCGCTCGTCTCGACTCTGGATCCGAGATTTCGACTTCGCCCGTTGGCTCCAACTCACTGAGCCTGACCTCTCAGCGGGAAGAACAAAAAAAGCCACTAGGCCACAAAGCCTTACCGAAAGAAAAATGGCTGGGCACAAGGACGCGCCTGCCATACATGTCGCGCACACAGAGATTATCTCGGACTTCCCCTCCCGCTCGCGAGTCGCGGCTCCGCACGCTTTAATTCTCTCAGTCTGAGCAAACAATGTTCAATGAGCAGGAATGGAAAGCTCAACACATGTCAAAAGGTACATTTCAGTGTCCATAAATAATGCTGGGGGGCCTGAATCCTATGCTCAAGTCTCCAAAGCTGCCCGCCGAACCCTTCAATGCAAGGATTGCTCCCTTCCTTTGCTCATCTTCCACTTGCTCATTCAAAGTTGAGTCCCTTCTCTCTCTCTCTCATCTCTCCAAGTTGGCGCACTGATTTTGATTGTTGCTCGTCTACCTTTAAGGTCAGTGCAACTTTCAAGCCACCCCCACTCAAACCACAGATCATCACTGAGCTTGCCATGCACAACATCCCACTACCCTCATCAACTGCTCTTTCCCTCAACCTACACTGCACCAACTTTGCCACTTGCTCGACCTTCTCAACCGGCCCCTTCTTTGCCCTCAAGGCTCAACTCCGCTTTCTCACGTTAACGGCTCAGCTTGCCAGCGAGGCAAAAGCAGCAATGGGGGTAAGGGATTCTCTCCCTTGGAGGCAGACTGAGAGATGGGAATTGCGGAATTTCCCCTTCTTCAGTCGGCCCAACACCTTCGGCGAAGCCTCTACGAGCGAGGAGGGCGGGCAGGTTATTGCTCGTAGCAGGCGAGCTGGGTCAAGGTGTTGCTGAGGCGAGTTGAGAGACGAGCAAGAAGTTAGAGAGCAACCCTCGACGCCACTGTCCCGTGAGAAGTACCTTCCCCGCACAATGTATCTTAGCGGGCGGAGGAACGGAGCGGAGCAAAGAAGCTTTGGCAGGTGTTAGTGGGCTTTCAGACGTAAGTCAAGGACGAGAAGGCGGCCTTGAGGGCACGGTCGTGCAGAACTTCGAGCGCTGACTTCTCGCGCGACCAGGCTTACGCTTCTCCTCGCTCGTCGTGGTCCTCCTTGACCGGTTTCCCCGTCCTCGCCAAGCTCGTAAGTCCTCCTGAGCAGCAGTACAGCGTACAGCTCGCTTACTCCTCCCTCTCAGGTTGCACTACAGCGCTCGTCGAGCCCGTACGTTGAGGAAGCTTTGCAGCGCAAGCTTCCCGCCTGACCTTCTCCCCTCCCCCTTCGCAGGCAGCAGCCTCGTTGTTGTCGATCGACCGTTCTCCTCCAGAACGCACGTCGTCGCTTCCCTTCAGGTGAGCGCTGGAAGCACACCGCGCTCGCCGTTTCCCCTTCTAACATCGTCGCTTCCCTTCAGCGCGACTCCCTTACGGAGAATTTTGGTCCTTTCGCTCGCCATAGGCTCGCCATCTACTTGCTCTCATGAGTACTCAGGACAACAACCTCGTTCAACCCTTCCAATCCCCCAGCGAGGTCACCCCAATCCCGGGATCCTTCCAAGCGACCCGAACCGCCCTCGTCAACCTTCTCGACTACTGCGCCCTCTCGTCTCGCTCGGATGCGCTCTTGGAGGAGCGGATGGAGCTCCTGGATGGGCTCCTTCAGTTGCTACAGCTCTTCAAGTTTGAGCAGGAGTCGGCCATCAGCTACTGGCGCCCTCTCTTTGCGGCTTTCAACTCAGCGACCGGGCCCGTCGTCCACGACAAGCTCAGCTTCACCTCAGAAGACACCTCGCACCCTCTCGTTTGGAGCACACTCAGCACCGCCTCCCTCGACACCCTCGACGCCAACGAGGACGTCTGGTGGACCCAGGAGGGAAGCTACCGCCGCAACGCCCGTCGCCCTTCGACGAGCGCCGGTTCGCCAAGAGCTGCAGCAACGCCTCGCCCGGTTGCTTCCACCTCGGGATCCAAGGGAAAAGATACCCCCAGGACCACTCGCGCCAGCTCCAAGGGCCCTCCCAGCGCCACTTCCTTCGTCTCCGCGCCCGTCGCCGCCCCCGAGACGGCGCCCGCAGCCGAGGACGACGAGTGGGTCGACGAGGGAGGTCAGACGCCTCCTCCCCCGGCCGTCAACCCTAGGAAGCGACAAGGCGAGCACAAGAGCCCCCACCGAGGAGCTCAGCTCCGCGTCAACGAGGTCCTCGGCGCCGACGAACCGGCCGCTCGCGCTCTCCCTCGGCCTCGCGCTCAGGCTCTCCCTGCCAGGGTTGCCAGCTTCGCTCCTCAGAACAACGGCGACGATGAGGAGGACGGGGAACGCCACGACCTCCCACTCTACGGCGTCGACACCGACTTCGAGGCTCGCGTCCTCGCCGCCTGCGCCGAGCCGCCCCTCGACTACGGCGCCAGCGACCTCCCCGACTGGGTCATCGAGTGCGACCGGATCGAAGCCCAATTCGCCGCTCTCCCCGCCACCTCCAAGACCGGCCTCTCGCTCAGCGCCGTCGTTCGGAAGCAAGTCCGGGAGCGCATCGACGCCGACGACATCCAGCGGATCCTCCTCGGCCAGTACGTCAACTTCATCGACATCCGCGACCATCAACCGGCCAGCGAGCTCAAGATCGGGCAGGACACCCTCCGACTCCTCGCCGACGCTCGCCACGCCGTCTCCAAGGCCTCCAAGCGCTCGACTCGTCCTCTCCTCTACCACGAGTGGAGAGCGGCCTTCGACGTCTGGCAGCACATTCACGCCCGATGGTTCCCTCCCGCCGTCGACGCCATCAAGGATTACCGCGCCTTCCTCGAGCGCAAGGTCCGCAACGCCCCCGAGGACGTCGTCGCCCGCATCATTTGCTTCGACTCCCTCGTTCGCCAGGATATCGCCTCCAAGGGAGGTCGTTACGAGCACATCGGGGACGTCGCCGCTAGCAAGGGAGCCGACGAGCTCTACATTTCGACCGTCATCCTCGCCCCTTCCGCTCGACCCGCTTCGCGCCCTTCCAAGAACCCTACGACCAGCACCAGCTCTTCGGAGCGCGAGATCTGCATCAACTTCAACCGCAACGCGAGGCATCGTCACGCAGGCTGTCGCTACGACCACAAGTGCAGCGTCTGCGGAGGAGGACACTCGGCGATCAAGTGCACGGTTGAGAAGGATAACGGCGGCGCTGCTCGCATCGTTAGCGATGCCTTGGCGGTCGCTGGAGCTCGCCGAGGAGGAGGAGGGCGACAGTGAGTGGTGGGAGTCGGGAGACGCGGAGCCTTTCGCGAGGCTTCGCAGCGAGAAGGAGCTGCCCCCGACCAGCCCGCTCTCTCCCTCGCGCCCCCGAGCAGGGCACAGCACCAGCGCCCCAGCTCACCATCTCGCCGGCGTCGGACCAGCTCTCCGCCTTCGCCGTCACTTCCACTGGCCACCTCCTCACCTCGACCCGCCTACGACGCCTCTACTCTCCTCCACTCTCGACGCTCCTCCGGCGAGGGCATGGTAGCTTTGCCGCTCTTCGTCGTGCGGAGGGAAGGGGACAAGCCACGAGTTGTTAACGACCAGACGGCCTCAGGGCTTAACACCGGGACCCGCAAGGAGGACACCCCCGCCGTCTACGACACAGTAGTCGACTTCATCCGACTCCTCCGCCACCTCGGTCTCGACTCCCTACCTCCTCACGCCGTACTCTGGAAGACTGACGTCTCGGCCGCCTTCAAGGTCCTGTCGATGCATCCGCATTGGCAGCTTCGCCAGGCCATTGCTGTCGACCACGAGCAGGAGGACGGGAGCTGGGTTCGCCTCTTCCATGTCGAATGGAGAGGTGCGTTTGGCTCTCGAGCAACGCCGTACCTCTGGACGTCGCTGATGGGAGCCGTCCTCTGGATCCTTCAGCATCGCCGAGGAGTCGACTACCCCATGGCCTACATGGACGACGGTTACGGGATCGACCTCTCCGGCCGCCTCGTCGCCCACTACGTCGACGGAGAGCTTCGCTTCCTCCCCGCTCAGCAGGTCGCAACCCTCGCCGTTTGGGACGAGATTGGGCTCCCCTACCGAGCCAAGAAAGTCGTCTCCGGCCGAGTCGTCACCATCATTGGCATCAGCATTGATCTCGACCTCCTCACCGTCTCCCTCTCCGCTGCCTCCATTGCCGACTTCTCCTCCCGCGTCGCCCACTTCCTCAATCCTTCGCAGCCTCACGGTCGCTCCCCTCCCCTTCGCGCCTGGCGCAAGATCATCGGGCACGCCAGTTGGGCCCTCACCGTCCTCCCCTTCTCTCGCCCCCATCTCACCCCGCTCTACAAGAAGCTCTCGATCGGTGGCGAGAAGAAGGAGCGCGCCAACGCCGGCGTCTTCACCAACAAGAAGGTTATCGAAGGCCTTCGCGCAATCGTACGAGGACTCGAGGAGGACGAGCCGCTGTCGCTACTCGACCAGGGGCTCACGGAGTGGACGGAGGAGGACGCGGATGTCGTCGTCTTCACCGACGCCTGCCTCAGCGCGGAGGGGAGGGAGACTTTAGGACTAGGGTTCTGGTTTAGGTGGAATGGACGCCTTTTTTGCCTTCTACTCTAGACCAGACGCCCGCTACAAGAAGATCCAGTTCGCCGAGACGTTCACCGTCGCCGCCGCCATTCTCCAAGTCCTGCGCGCCCAACTTCCTTCCCTTCGTCGTCTCCTCATCCAAACCGACTCAGCAGCCGCGGTATACGCTTTCGACGGAGGCTCGGCCGACGATACCGCTCACCTCCCGCTCCGAATCCTCGTCTCCCGCTCCTTCGACCAGCTTCGAAAAGCGCAAGTCGACATTCGCGTCCTCCACGTCTCCGGCACCGACAACGACCTCGCAGACCGCCTCTCGAGGGCTCCCGCCTACGCTCTCAAGCGGGATTACGGTCGCCACCTTCACTACTTTGACCCGCCCGTCGAATGGATCGAGGGTCGCAGAGTTTGAGTCGTCGACCGCCCGCGGCTGGGGCTCGCTTTCCCAGTCGCGGAATCGTGCAGGGGAAGGGGGCTAAGGCTCCCATCCCTAGCAGAGCGGCTCTCGAGGCGGGCAGAGCCTCGTTGTGGAAGAGTGCGCTGGAGAAGTCGTCAGCCGTAGCCTACCGCCGCGCCTTCCGCCAGTGGACCGTCTTCTCCCTCTCCCTCTCCTTGTCCATCATCCCAACCGCCGATTTGCTCTCGCTTTTCGCTACATGGCGCCTCGAGTCGGTCACCTACACCACCGTCCTCGGCGATCTCTCTGGCCTAGCTTGGGAGCTGAAGCCTCGGAAGGGCGAGGAAGCGTGGCTCGTGGTCAGGAAGTCGCCGGAGGTTCTTCGAGCGCTTCGAGGAGGAGCCAAGGTCAAGGCTCATTCGCCTCGTCAGGCCTCTCCCTTCCTCAAGCCCGACGTCGACCGGAGGAATGGCGAAGCGAGAGGAATTGGTGCGAGCTATACTGAACTACGATGAAATAAGGGATGGTGGGCGTGGACCAAAATTCTCCGTAAGGGAGTCGCGCTGAAAGGAAGCGACGATGTTAGAAGGGGAAACGGCGAGCGCGGTGTGCTTCCAGCGCTCACCTGAAGGGAAGCGATGACGTGTGTTCTGTAGGAGAACGGTCGATCGACAACGACGAGGCTGCTGCCTGCGAAGGGGGAGGGGAAAAGGTCAGGCGGGAAGCTCGCGCTGCAAAGCTTCCTCAACGTACGGGCTCGACGAGCGCTGTAGTGCAACCTGAGAGGGAGGAGTAAGCGAGCTGTACGCTGTACTGCTGCTCAGGAGGACTTACGAGCTTGGCGAGGACGGGGAAACCGGTCAAGGAGGACCACGACGAGCGAGGAGAAGCGCAAGCCTGGTCGCGCGAGAAGTCAGCGCTCGAAGTTCTGCACGACCGTGCCCTCAAGGCCGCCTTCTCGTCCTTGACTTATGTCTGAAAGCCCACTAACACCTGCCAAAGCTTCTTTGCTCCGCTCCGTTCCTCCGCCCGCTAAGATACATCGGCTAGTGTAGTTCTCGCGGGACGAGGAGTAGCTGAAAAGAGGTGTGTGTTGCAGTAGAAGGTGGGGGAATGGCGAAGCGAGAGGAATCGGTAGTGGTAAAGGTAGATGATTCGAAAGATGATGACCTCTCGCGGAGCGTGCTGCTGCCGGGGAGGGAGGGCGGGAAGGAGGGAGAGTGGTGGGAGGCGGGGTGGGAAGGAGGATCCGAAGGCGCTGCCTAAGCTGAAGGCGCCGCCTAAAGCCGAGCTGCTGCTCGTCGGAGGGGAGGAAGGCCGTGCTGGCCGAGAAGGCGGTCGATGTCGCTTGGCGCAATGGAGGCGGCGAGGGAAGGGTCGAGGCGAAGGGTGTCGCGAACACAAATGGCCATGAGCAGCTCGGGCTGGAGGCGGATGTACGACTCCCAGGCCGAAGAGCTCCATCGCCCGAGTTGCCGAACGGTCCGGTCGTCGGCTCCTCGAAGGATGTACCAGGTTGCGCCGCCTGGTCGAAGCGAGTGCCCGGTGAACCCTCCGCCGGCGTGCTTCCGAAGGCGCGAGACGAACCACCGACGAGGAGGGACTGAGCCGTCGGCCTTGAGCCAGAGGGGAGCGGCGTCGCCGTGAAGAGCGTCGCGAACCTTGAGGTAGCGGGCGACGAGGCTGGCGGCGTCCTTCCCAACGTCGACGAAGGCAAAGTGGTAGTAGGAACCGGCGTAGAGGGGCGAGGCCTTCTGGTAGGGAAGGAAGACCTTGACTCCGTTGGTGGTGAAGGCGAGACGACTCCTGAGCATCCTCTTCTTGGGCGAGCAGAACCCCTTGTTGTCGGCGGCGTCGGTCACCTCCGCTGCTCGGCCGCACGCGAAGAAGAGGAAGACGACCTGCGTCGCCCGCTTCGCCATTCCTCCACCTTCTACTGCAACACACACCTCTTTTCAGCTACTCCTCGTCCCGCGAGAACTACACTAGCCGAGCTTTGCAGGGAAGGATTTGTGGCCTTTGCACATGAGATTTGCCTTGAGCTCTTAACTGGAGGGGGTAGAAGGGTGAATGTTGGCTTATAGGATTCCTACATCTTTAGTTGTAGTCTTTGTCTCCTGTCCTCTCTCTCCACCTCTCACCTCACCACCACCGAATTTTGAAGTCCCCTTTTGCCCTTGCTCCCTCCTGCCTCTCTCACTCACCGTCTCAGAACCTAGACTCATTACACTGTTTTTGTGTCTTGGCTTAGACTTGCAAGCTCCAACTACATCTCTCATTGCTTTCTCCCGCCCACGGCCAATGTAGCTTAACGGGCTGGGGAACGTAGCAAAGCAAAGTAGCTTTGGCAGGTGTTGGTGGACTACAGACAAGTAGCCAAGGATGAGAGGTCAGTCTCCGGTGCACAGTCGTGCGGAACCTTGAGCGCTGACTTTCTCGAGCGACCAAGCTTGCACTTTCTCCCTCGCTCGCTTTGGTCCTCCTTGGCCCATTCTCACTTTGTGACCAGCTAGTGAGCTCTCCCCTCTTGGCAGCAGTACAGCATACTGCTTGCTGACTTTCCCCTCAGGTTGCACTACAGCTCAGCGAGTTTGTACATTGTGGAAGCTTTGCAGCGCTCAGCTTCCTGCCTGACCTTCTTCCCTCCCCCTTCTACAGGCTAGGAGCAGTTACTGCGTACAACTAGAAGTCTTTTTCCATGCCAGCAGCATCACTGTCTATCATAGGTGAGTGTAGGAAGCATCCCCGCTTGCCGTCTCCTTTACAGGCTGGGTTTGAGGATGTGCCTGCCATTTCTGTAACAGAATAGATAGTGTTCTGTGTGGTGCTGCATCTCCTGCAGTGCACTGTTGGGCCGCTGAGCCTGCACGAGGGAGAAGAGAGGCCAGCGGGAGGAGAGAAACTGGCAAAGGTCAACCGCTGAGGGCTACAGTTGATAATGGGTATGTTGGCAAACAGCCTAGAATAGCAAAAGGTATCTTCTCCAGGACCGCAAGGAAGGAGCGGCAGCATTGCGGCAGAGGAAGAGTTGGAGCGCCGCCAAATGGCAGTTCAGCTCACGGTGACTGTCAGCTCATTCTTCCTTGACTCTGTAAGGAGTGACACTACAGCTGTAGGCTACCCACTGTACCTCAGGGGGGATGGGAAAAGCAAAGAAGAAGGCTCCTGGAGGGTGCTCGGCTCCACTCGAGCCACCGAGGTGAGCTGGGCCAAGGGAGGGTTGAAGGGTGCAGCAAGGGCAAGCTGTAGGAAGGTCAGACAGGCAAAAAGTGACTGAGGCGGGGCTCGAACCCGCGATCTCCGGCTTGTCCGTACTCGGAAACCGACGCCTTACCACTAGGCCACAAAGCCTTACCGAAAGAAAAATGGCTGCGTACAAGGACGCGCCTGCCATACATGTCGCGCACACAGAGATTATCTCGGACTTCCCCTCCCGCTCGCGAGTCGCGGCTCCGCACGCTTTAATTCTCTCAGTCTGAGCAAACAATGTTCAATGAGCAGGAATGGAAAGCTCAACACATGTCAAAAGGTACATTTCAGTGTCCATGAACAATGCTGGGGGGCCTGAATCCTATGCTCAAGTCTCCAAAGCTGCTCGCCGAACCCTTCGACTCAAGCCTTGGGCTCGGCCCTGCTGAGCTCGCCTGCTCACAGTGGGAAACCAGTAGTCTCACCCTGGCCTGGTTCAAGTGTAGTGAGAAGCATGTCACAGCACTTCTCCCCTCAACTTTGGCTTGGGTCATCAGTTAGCAGGCAGACAAAAGATCCGCTCGGTGATCCTCTCCCTCGGTCTTGCGGGTTTTGCGAGGTCTACAACCCTCTCAATCTCCCTACAGGATGCAAGAGCTACTACAGCACGTCTGAAGGCAAGTTCTATTGCCTCTCTGCAACCGCTTGAGCCCCGAAAATTACATCTCAGCACCCTCGGCGAAGGCGACCTCGGACTTCTCCCCTTCCCTCGGTGCAGCTCTTTCCCACGCTCAACTGGACTCGGGTAACCACGCTCTTACCAAGCTACATCGGCGTGGGATCTCAGCGGAGTCTGCCTGACCTTCCTCGCTCACTAGGCTTCCCGAGACAGCAGAGACGGCTCGGCAGCTCAGTTAGGCGGGCGAAGAGAGAGGTGAGCTGGCGACGAGAGACGAGCTTGGCTTCCTTCTCGCACCTCACCAGAGCAGCAACTACTTCGCTACAGCTCAGCAACCTCTGTAGGCTGCTCGGCTGCACTCTGTACTGTACTAGAACCCACCGCTGACCCTCCACGCCGCTGCAGAAACGCACCTCAGCTCTCCGTCACCTCCTCCCACGCTCGAGTTCTTACAGAAGGTACGAAGGGCTCGTTATCGCTCGCTGCTCCACAGCACTCGGCCAGGCGAGAAGGATGGCGCTTAATAACGTGGAGTCCGGGTCGTCGTAACTCCAGCGGGAGCGCGCGCGGGGAGCAAGGCGAGACTCTGGTCTGCGCAGGAGCGCGTAGCGTCAAGAGCAGCTAGCAGACGAGCACCTGCTGACCTTTGCTTTCTTCTCTTCTACCTTGTCCTGCTCTCACTCGCCCCGCCTTCGCCCATGTTCGACGATTCGTCCTTGCCGCTCCCTTCGCCCTGCCCACCGCCGGTCTCCTCGCTACACACTCCGCCGGACTCTCCAGACCCAGCCAACATGCCCGCACTTCCTCCTACTCCCTCTACTCAATCCCGCATCGTCCTCGTCAACCGACCGAAGGCTGCCATCTCGCCCGACATTAGCTCGGGGAAAGGGACCTTCTTGCTCGAGAAGAGCGCGCCCGTCGACAAGGAGCTCGGCAAGGGAGAGTGCTTGATTAGGACCGAGTGGGTCAGCTTGGATCCTGCTATGCGTGGTATGTTAGATCTCTCTCCCCTTGCTTCGGCGACTCGTATCTCCGTCCTTTCGCTTCGTTTCGCAAGTGCTGACCCTCCCTTCCGCTCTCCGCTCGGCTCGGCAATCAAATAGGATGGCTCAACGCTACGCGCTCCTACATCGCACCCGTCGAAATCAACGCCGTGATGCGAGCAGGAGGAGTCGGCCGGCTTGTCGCTCTCGCAACCGACGCCGAAACGACGGCTTTGGCGCAGAAGAAGGGATTGCAGGTCGGCGATTGGGTCTCGACGCTTACAGGATGGCAGGAGTATGCTAAGGTCGGGCTAAAGGAGGTGCAGAAGATTCAGTGAGTTGACGAGGGCCGAGGGCGAGGGGAGGGGACATCGCCGAGCGAGAATACCGAGCTAACGCGCCGCTCTTCCACAGGGTGTCGGACAAGATCTCGCCTTCCTATTATCTCGGTGCGCTCGGAATGCCCGGACAGGTGAGCCGTCGCCGTCTTTCGTAAGCGCGCGTCAAAGCTAATCTCGGCGCCGGCTCTCTCTTCACACCCCAACCCTCTTTTCACAGACAGCCTACTGGGGGCTCACAGACGTGTGTGATATCAAGAGTGGAGAAACGGTTGTGGTTACGGGAGCCGCTGGAGCTGTGGGAAGTGTGGTATGTGTCCGATCCGTTCGCTTGTGCCCCGTTCGGCTTCCTCGCTTCGGTCATTCTTTCAAGGACGATTTCCCCAAGCTGACTTAGTCTCTGGCCGATCGCAGGCTTGCCAAATCGCCAAGATCAAGGGCTGCCGAGTCATCGCCGTCGCTGGTGGAGCCGACAAGTGTCGCTGGCTCAAGGAGGAGCTGGGAGTCGACGCTGCGCTCGATTACAAGTCGAAGGACTTCAAGAAGGAGTTCAGGGAGACCGTGGGATACTTTGATGCTGTGAGTGTCTGCTTTTACGACCGCTTCGACTTCGGCGCTGGTCGAGGGTTCGAGCTGAAGGCTAATGAGCCCTTCTCTCCGCGCAGATGTTTGATAACGTCGGTGGGGAGATTCTCGATTTCGCTCTTACCCGCATGAAGAAGTTTGCGAGGATCGCTCGTGAGTCTTACGGTCGCGTTCTTCGCCGCCCGAGCTTTTTCGCTGACGCGTTCGCCGTTCTTCCCCTTTCGCGCGCTTCTTAGTCTGCGGAGCCATCTCGTGAGTATTATATCTCTCGACTCGCTCGCCCTCACCCTCACTCTCCATCAGCGCTAACCCCTCATCTCCGCCTTCTTCCCCCGCCCCTCCCTTCGCTCTTCCTTCTCCTCGCGCAGCGCCTACAACGACCCCGCTCCTCGTGGTCTGCAAGCTTACCTCAACCTCATCTCTCAATGCGCCAAGATTCAAGGGTAAGCTCCGCGTCTTCGGTTCGCCTTCTCTCGGCCTCAGCTGATCTTCTCTCCGCCGAGCAGCTTCATCGTCTTCGATTACGCCAAGAGGTACAAGGAGGCAGATGGTGTGTTTGTCTCCTATAACCTCTTCTCTAGCTCCCGCTGACGCTCTTGCCCAACAGCCGAGCTCGCCTCCTTCGTCAACTCGGGCCAACTCAAGATTCGCGAGCACCGTCTCACCGGCATCGAGAACTGTGTCGAGGGCTTGTTGGGTCTCTTCGAGGGAGTCAACACGGGAAAGATTGTGGTCAAGATTGGGAGCGGCGAGACGAAGCTTTAGAGGGCTATGGCGCGTAGAAGCGAGGGAGGCGACGACGGTCGGATTTGGGATAAGAGGTTGGAGGCTGTACTAGTGTACGACTGAGCTCGGATTACCTACACACGCAATCTTTGGCACCTCACGTATAGCGAGCTGAATGCCCGTGCGAAGGCGAACGCGAGCTCAAGCTCGCGCCGAATCTCAGTCACTCGCCGAGCTCGTCAAACAGGCTTCAAATCAGTGAAAGCGGATCTTTTCAGGCCTTTGCTACAGCTTCGTGAGTCTCTTACTCCGATGTTCTTCTCTCGGAGCCGCCTGCGAAGCAAGGAGGAGCGTCAGCTTGTCTTCGAGCCATCGCTCGGCGTTCGCAGCGCGGCGGACCAAGCGAAGGGAGAGGCTCACCTGCACCAGTCCTTCTCATTCTCAAGCGAAAACAGATGCAAATCTCCCTACGAGTGAGTCGACCTGCGGTTCTTCTTGCACCTGCAATGGAGGGAAGAGAGGAAGCGACGGTAGAACGGCAGGAGACGAAGGGGCGAAAAGCTCGGAAAGGTCAACCCCGAAGCTCAGACATAGCTGCAGTTCATCAGCGAGATCACTCACCAGCTACGATGATGCGCCCAATTGTCGCGCTGATGCATCGGGCTGCAATAAGTGGCCCAGCCGCATCCCGAGCACCTCAAAACCTCCCCGTTGCTGCCGCACACCGCGCAGAAAGCTTCTTGTCCCTGGCACATCATCAGATATGCTTCGAGACGCCCTTTTGGAGTCGTAGGATCCACCCAGCGCTCGAAGTTGGCGATCTTGTCCATCAAGAATCCCTCGACTGCTCCGCGACCCCTCCCCTCCTTCTCCCAAGCCCCTTTCAGAAGCGTCTGCACGTCGTCCGAAATCGTAGGAAGACGGGGTGCGATTCTAGTCCCATCATACTGCATCGGAGGGGGACGTGGGCTCTGATTTTTCATCTGACGAAGCGCCGCCTCGATGCCGAGGATTCCGCTCCAGAGGTTGTTCATTCTCGAACCTTCCTCGATCGCAGAGGTTGCTGCAACGTGAATGCCGTATCCGAAAGGGATTTGAAGTATGCGAGTCCTGGCGGTGACCTTGGCGACCTCGATGAGGGTGAACGGCGACGGTTGTAGCTCGGTCGAGAAGGTGAGGGCGATAGAGGGGGCTGCCGAGGAACGCAGGGAGGCTTGGAAGGTGGGCGATGGAGTAGAAGTCGTTGGGTCGTAGACGATGAGCACCTCGACAGATGCCGCGGGTGAATCCTCAGCGAGCCAAGAAAACAGCTCGGCGAAGCAGGAAAAGTCGCAGAGGTTCGTCGGGGTTTGACAGAGGCTCGTTCGTTTAGTAGCGGCACAGTGAACGATGGTGATAAAACTCTGGGCGGCGGAGGAGACGAGCATGCCCTCGCGAAGGAAGCTCTCGTCCATGAGGCCGTAAGCGTAGCCGCTGAGGAGGGCGAGATGAAAGGCGCCGCCGCGCGGGAGGAAGAGGTTGTCGCTAGGCCGAACGAGGGGATCCGAGGTGCTGAGAGTACTCCGCTCGATCTTGATCGCCATGTCGGTAGAGGGAGAGAGAGTTGAAGGAAAGGGGCGGGGAGAGGGAGAGGAGAGAGCAGGGAGGGGAAGCTCGGTCTGCAGCAAGCAAGAGGGTCAGCTTTTCCTCTACACTTTTCGCCCTCTCCTCGTCCAGCACCTCTACTCACCTGTAGCTCGACCTTTCGTTGCTTGTTGACGTCTCAGCAGCAGCAGCAGCGCTCGACCCTCGTCCTTCGCTTCGACGTGTTCCAGCGCCCGAGCGCCGAGAGATGGTGATGGGAGAGCTGGGCGAGGTGAAAGCTGTAGCGAGTTCTGTCCTGTAGTTTCTCCTCAAGCGAGTCGGAAGGCGAAGTAAACGAGACGAAGTGAAGAGGCGGGAGGGAGAGCGATGATGGGCGAGGTCGATTTCGCTTCTCTTCCTTCGACCTCATGTTGCTCTCGCTTCTGGGGTCTCGTCGCCTCTTTTTGTCGTGTCAAAGCACGTTCGACTCACTAATATGAGAGCGCGCAGGAGACCGGCCGTCAAGCTCAAAACTCGCCTTCGGCGATCCTTTCCCTTCGCTGCTTCCCTGAACGTTGCTCTCTAAGCTTCAACATCCAGACATCTTTCTACATCGTGTTTAACAGCTCTAGGCCTGAATGACGAAGCTACTCTTCTGCTTGGGATTGAAAGCGAGCTCATCGTACCAGAACGGCGCTTCGAGTCGTCGATGGTAGCCGATATCGCAGTACTAGGGGGAAGAGGGGGAGGTCAGCTCAATCCTTAGCGTAGATAGCAACAATCAACCACTCACCGAGTACTTGACCTTGGGCAGGTCAGCAAAGTAGCCATCGAATCGCTTCTCGAGCCCCGCGTTCAAGCTCGAAACGCTGCCGTCGGGGAAGACTGTCTTCCATGGGTTGCGGCAAACCTCTCCAACGCACGTCTTGAGTACAAGAAGCAGCGCGTCGAGGCGGTGCTGCAGCTTGATGAGCGACTCGGAGCGAACCGCCGTCTCGGCGAGGTTGATCATTTGGTCGGGGTCGGCCTACGAGAGAAGGAAACGGTCAGCAAGGAGCGGCGAGAGCATGAAAATGGTAGACTCACGTTAAGATCGTAGATCTCGTGCTCTCCAGTGCACCAGACCGCGTAGGAGAAGTTGATCTCGTCGCCCTCGACGACTCGGACGGCTCGGTAGGTCTGGTTGGTGAGGACGAGTCCCTCTGTGTGTACCGGAAGAGATCAGTTTAGCGAAGAACAGAGACGAAACAAAGCTACACTCACGTCCGTATTTTCCCTCTCCGACGCCCTCGACCCAGTACTCGGCGAGATGGTGCTGCTTGACACCCTCGGCGTCGATCGTCTTGCGCAGCTCCTTGGTAATGGGGACGAGAGCTCCATCGTTGTCGTAGTCGCTTACGGCTCCAGCAAGGTGAAGGATCGTAGCTCCAAGATCGGCGAGCGAGTAGACCGAGGTCGAGTCGACGAGTCCTTTGGGCACCGTAGGACCGCGAACGACTGAAGGGGGAAGGTCAGCGAGCACCGAAGAGACGAGGTGGAGCTAGCAGACGAACCGAGAGGGATGTTGATGTCTTCTTCGTATGGTAGGGTCTTCCCGGGCTGACGACGGTGACCGGCGTTTGCCTCGAAGCCGTTGTCACTGTACAGGAGTGAACGTGAGCATAAATCAAAGCGAGGTCCATCAGCAGTACGCACGACGTGTAGATGATGATAGTCTCGTCGAGCACGCCCTTCTCTTCGAGCTTCTTGACGACGCTCTCGACGAGCTCATCCACCGCCTGCAACGACCTCAAGCGCTGACGGTAGAACTCCTCGATGTACTCGACATTAGTGACGTTGAGCTTCTCGAGCTTCTTGACCCACGAAGCTCCGCTCGGGTGGTCAGGGTTATGCGAAGCCCGCGAGTAGTCGAGCTTGACGTCCTTGAAGAGGTGTTGGTGGCGAGGGGCCGACTGAGGCATGTCAAAGAGGATTTGGTCGGTGTGATCAACGATGCCGATGTGCGAGTGAGGGGCGATGGGAGCGACTGTGAAAGAGAGAAGGGTCAGCCCGATTCGCAACCGAGCTGACCGAGAAACTCACCTCCGATGAAGAAGGGTTTGTCAGGGTTGGCCGTCGCCTTCTCGATGTGACCAAGAGCGCGCTCGGCTACCAGATCGGTCGAGTACTCGTCAGGGTGATAGACGACGGGCTCGCCTGTTCGGCGAAGAGGGTCAGCGGCAGCTCGCCGAGGGCGGGAGGAAGGGCCATATGTACCGTTGTGGCTGAAGCTCGCGTTCCAGTAGTTGTAGGTTTGAGGGTCGAGAAGCCAGTCGGTTTCTGCGAGTTGGGGAGAGGTCAGCAAGTCGGTTCTCCTTCGCAGGAGGGGCAGCCTTACCTGTCCATCCCTCGGGCTCGAGACGGTCGAAATTGCGGACCGTGTGACCATTCATGAGCTTTCCCGTGTAGTAGGTGCTGTATCCAGCGTCTTGTAAGAAGCTGGGAAGGTAGCTGGGAGATGGCGAAGGGTCAGCATCGTCCGCCGAGCAGGAGGGGGATGAACCACCAACGAGGGAGAGCCTCTACTCACTGTCCATTGTAACCCTTCTCGTTGAACACCTCCCACCCTCCCCATGGGGCCACTACCGAGGTGATGTTGGTGTTGTGCGCCGCCTGAGCGCGAAGGAAGCTAGTTCTCGAAGGGCAGCAGACCGAGACTGGGGGAGTGCAAGGGATCAGTAACCAACGTTAGATATACCGCTACAGCTGCTGGTAGACTAGGCCGTCGCCGCTTCACCAGAGGCAGGCTGAAGTGCATCTTCCGCCGAGTAAGCGGGAGGCTACTCACTAGGGGCGTAGAAGCGCGAGAACTGTGTACCCTGGTCCACAAGCAGCCTCTGAACATTCTGCATCGTGCTGATCGAATCTTGCCGAGCATCCTGGTCGTCGACGATGATGAAGACGATGTTGGGCGCGCGAGCGACGGGAGAGGGAGAGGAAGCGGCAGCCAGCAGAGCTGGGGCAGCGACCAAGCTGGCTAGGAGGGTACTTGTCGAGAGCAGCATTGTGGTAGAAGGCGACGAGCTCCCATACCGAGCTCTGCTACCGAATTGCAGCGGCCGAATCGTCGACGCCTTTGCAGAGATCGAAGGCGCAATGCGGGCGAGCTTGACAGGGCGAGAGATCACGTGATGTAGAATGAGGGTACAGGTCGAGCGGTCTTAGCTGTTGATGTACAGAAGACGAAGAGGGCACAGAGCAGAAAGCGAGTAGAGGCAAGGGCGACGAGTTCGCCGAGAGAGCTCTCCTACTTCGCGAAAGCTCGGCCTACGGAGTCAGATGTATAATAGACGGCCGTCCTTTTGTGCAGTACTCCTTCCAACCTAAGTCAACCCTACCAGTCGAGCTTCTTAGCCTGCTTGGCACTGTAGGAAGGAGAGCCGAGTCAGCGACCGAGTCCGAGGCGAGCGACGAGAGCAGCGCCCTACAGAGGAATCTTTCCGCGGTAGCCGATACCTGCTCAATCAGAAGAAAGGGAAGGAGTCGAAGAGAGTGAGTGGAGAATCCTCAGAGCCGACTCCGCAACGAGGAGACGTACCGTCGAGCCAAGGCCACTCCCTCGACC
The DNA here is from genome assembly GCA_019775505.1 of Leucosporidium yakuticum. Classification (NCBI taxonomy): domain Eukaryota; kingdom Fungi; phylum Basidiomycota; class Microbotryomycetes; order Leucosporidiales; family Leucosporidiaceae; genus Leucosporidium; species Leucosporidium yakuticum. Next base: position 157,947 of record JACWFO010000006.1, on the reverse strand, counting down.
GCCTCTCCTCGAAGGCAGCAATCTCCTTCTCGTGCTCCAGGGTAAGGGAGATCTCGTCGAGACCGTTGATGAGGCAGTGCTTGCGGAACTGTGAAAGAAAGAGATCAGCTCGTGCGTGAGGAGGAGAAGAAAGCCTCAAGGTGGCGCTCTAACCTCATCGACCTGGAAGGAGTACTCCTCGCCGTTGGAGCGACGAACGACCTGGTTAGGGAGGTCGACCTCGATGGGGATGCAGGCGTGGGCGTCCTCGAGGAGCTTGGCGATGATCTCCTCGGACAGAACGACGGGCAAGGAGCCGTTCTTGTACATGTTCTGGTGTACGGAGCAAAGATCAGCCAGCGCTTTCAAAAAAAGGAAGCTGAGACCACTCACGTTGTTGAAGCTGACGCGAAGAACGAGGGGAGAGGGAACAGATCAGCCGGCGCCTCAAAGAACGAAAGCCAAGTCTACTCACATGTCGGCAAAGGTGGAGGCGATGACGGTGCGAATTCCGAAGTCGAGGAGAGCCCAGGGAGCGTGCTCACGCGACGAACCGCATCCAAAGTTGCCGCCCGAAACGACGAGGATCTCCGACTTGCGGTACTCGGGCTTGTTGAGGACAAAGTCGGCCTTCTCGCTGCCGTCGGGGTTATAGCGGAGCGAGGCGAAGAGGGAGACTCCGAGACCAGTGCGCTTGATGGTCTTGAGGAAGCTGCGAGGGGGGCGAGGGAGGTCAGCGGCAGCTCTCTAACTCGAGATTGGAAGCCAACAAAAAACTCACCGAGCGGGGATGATGAGGTCGGTGTCGATGTTGGCGCGCTCGAGAGGAGCAGCGGTACCCTTGATCACGCCGAACTTGGGCATGCCAGCGGGAATCGAAGTGGTGGGCGCCGAAATGGCGGGAGCGGCGGCCGACTCGGCGACGCCATCACTGACAGCGTCGGCAGCCTGCGAGGTGCTTTCCGGGGCAGGGGCGACATCCTCGGCGGTGACGGCGACGGGCTTGGGGCTTCCCGAGCGAGACGAGGTGGGAGCGTACTTGCGAGCGTCGGTGAGGTGACCAGCGATGGCGGCGGCGGCGGCCATGGCGGGGGACATGAGGTGAGTCCTTCCTCCGGGTCCTTGCCTGCCCTCGAAGTTGCGGTTCGAAGTCGAGGCGCAGCGCTGTCCGGGCTCGAGCATGTCGGGGTTCATACCGAGGCACATGGAGCATCCAGCCTCACGCCAGTCGAAGCCAGCGTCGGTGAAGATGCGGTCGAGTCCCTCGGACTCGGCCTGCGACTTGACGAGACCCGAACCGGGAACGATCATGGCGTAGACACCCTCGGCGACCTTGCGACCGTTGGCGATGCTGGCGGCGGCGCGCAGATCCTCGATACGCGAGTTGGTGCACGATCCGATGAAGACCTGTTGTAGAAGAGAAGATAAGCCCGCAAGATCGAGCAAGCAGACGAAGGAAGGACTCACGTTGGTGATCTTGACGTCCTCGAGCTTCATGCCGGCCTCGAGACCCATGTACTTGAGAGCGCGCTCAATCTGGCCGCGCTTCTCCTCCGAAGCGGCGTCCTCGGGGCGGGGGACGTTGCCAGTGATAGGAGCGGTATCCTCGGGCGAGGTTCCCCAGGTGACGGTAGGGGCGATGTCCGAGGACGAAATCTTGACGACGCGGTCAAAGTGAGCTCCCTCGTCCGACTTGAGGGTCTGCAGATTCATACACGTCAGTATCGAGCTCGAGGACGACTCTCACTTGCACTTACCTTCCAGTAAGCGACGGCGCGGTCCCAGTCCTCTCCCTTGGGGGCGAGAGGACGACCCTTGAGGTAGTTGAAGGTGACCTCATCGGGAGCGACCATACCAGCACGAGCTCCTCCCTCGATAGACATGTTGGAGAGCGACATGCTGTGAAACGAACAGCCGAGTGAGCCCCCTCGCCTCGACCTCGGCGAGCTCGTCAAACCACTCACCGACCCTCCATCGACAGCGACTCGATGGTAGTTCCGCAGAACTCCATAACGGCTCCCGTTCCTCCAGCGGTTCCGATGGTACCGATGATGTGAAGAGCGACGTCCTTGGCGGTAACGCCCTCGGCGAGGGGGCCATCGACCTGGATGCGCATGTTGAGGGACTTGGACTGTCCGACAGTTTGAGTAGCGAGGACGTGCTCGACCTCAGAAGTTCCGATTCCGAAGGCGAGAGCGCCGAAAGCACCATGAGTCGAGGTGTGGGAGTCTCCGCAGACGACGGTCGATCCGGGAAGGGTGAAGCCTTGCTCGGGGCCGATGACCTGTGGAGAAAAAGCGTCAGCGAAGAGTCGACAAATAAGAGTAGCATGATCAAACTCACGTGAACGATACCCTGTAGCAAAAGGAAGGAAAGCACGGTCAGCAAGACATCCTCTCGGCTGTCATCTCAAGACCTCAAGGGCGACGACGAACCTGGCGCTTGTCGGTCATTCTGCAAAGAAAAGACCGTTAGAAGACTGCAGACAGACTGTGTAGGCTCTCTACGCACCCGAAGAAGTTGAGGCCGAACTTTTGAACGTTCTCCTCGAGGGTGACGACCTGGAGGCGGGAGTCGGACCTGTGAAGCGAGCTTAGTCAGCTACAGCCATCGAGAAATCGAGTTCGTGATGAACTCACTCCTTGATGAAGCTGGCAGAGTCCTTGAAGGCCTTGCGGCTCTCGGTGGGGACGTTGTGGTCGACGGTAGCGAGGGTGCAGTCGTTGCGACGAACGGTGCGGCCAGCCTTGCGAAGACCTTCGAAAGCCTGCGGCGAGGTGACCTCGTGAACGATGTGTCTGCAGCGATACAATCAGCGTCAGCTTGCGAACAATGTCGGCGCCGAATGCGTCTCGCATCTTCCGAATGCAAGTCTCAGGAGAGGCGGCGAAAGGACTACTCACCGGTCGATGAACATGGTGGCGGTTCCGTCGCTGCCCATGCGGACAACGTGGTCGTCGAAGACCTGCAGGGAGAGGAATGGACGTCGCGTGAGTCAGGCGAACCTCTTTCGCCGTCTCGGCGATGGAGACAGAGTACGAACCTTATCATAAAGTGTGCGAGGTGCAGACTGTAGAGAAAAGCGAATGTGAGCTCTGCAAGTCCATCAATACAGCCCTGCTTGATCCCAAACTCGAGCGGAAGGGCGCAGTGGCCTGAGCCGAGCTCTGCCGGCGCATCCCATCTCTTCCCTGACACCAGATTAGACCAAGCACTGGTGTAGACGACCAAGCTCCCTTCTTACTGCCTTCCAAGCCCTGCCTGCCCTCCTAGCCCTTCCCATCGGCCAGGAAGGCGAGTGAGATCAAAACAGCTGAGCCACTAGATCGCCTGCGACCTTGATCGTGTTGAGCTGCAGTTGAGCTCTGGGGGCATCCAAGCCGCGAAGACGAAGCGGCTGCAGCACCCAGCGCGCTTGGCTGCTCCTCGTCGCCACCTCAAGCACATCCAGCCCAAGCGCAGGTGACGAGCGCCCTCCTCCTTCTGTAGCTTCCCTGCCAGCCCAGAACTGCTCTTGCCTCGATCCTAGAGCTGTAGCAATCCATCTGAGCGCCTGCTACTTACAACCATGATGAGCGAGTGTCTGAAGCGAAGGCAAGAGCCGTGAGCCTGTGAGAGGGCGTCGAGATGAAATTGGGCCAGGCCAGGCCGGCGCGCTGGAGCTATCGGCGGAGAAGAAGGCGCTGGGAGAGGATCGGCCTGTCAGCAAGGAGATAGAGCGATCCCGGCAGAGCAAGCATATGGGGATGAAGCGGAGTCAAAGATGAAGGTCCGAACCAAGCTCCGAGCCAAGCCGAGTCGAGTCGAGTCGAGTCGACCGAGCGGGAGGTTGTCCGAGCAACTGTAGTCTTTCAGATGGATTTGCGAGATGCCGAAGAGCCGAAGATGTAGCTTCAGTGCTGTGCAAGGGCGGTGGCCCGCGCTTGACCCTACAGAACAGCGCAAAGAGGGCGTCGTCGTCGTCGCCGAGCTGGTTCCGCCGCCGACCGCTCACGCCTCTTGATGATCTGCAGCCTTCAGTAAGAGTCGACCAGTTCAGTAGCTCAGGCGGAGAAGCGGATTATACCACCCTCTCAATTAGTGCTTTACAAGACCGTTAGAGACCGCCTCAAGAGAGCTGGGCTTCCCCTTGAGTCGAGCGACCCTTCGCCGAACTCGAAGTCTTCGCTCTTGCTTGACCGCCGGTGCTGGAACAGAAGCCACAAAAATGTAGAAAAAACTCGAAGCGTTCGTTATATCATGTACGAGGCAGGAAGCCAGACTCTTTCACCCCAACGGCTCCAAATCTTGTCCTCGCTCCTCGCCGAAGCCGGTGAAAGCTTACTCTCCTTCACCTCCATACTCTGGGGAGATCTGTGGCTTTACCCGATTCTCATGTACTACCACTGCTGTAGCCCCCTTACTTGAACAGCAGCACGATCAAGCAGACGTCAAACTCAGCGGAAGAGGCAATTGATCAAGCTCGGCGCGGCCAAGGGGCGACTGTAGGCTTCTCCTGAGCATTTTGCTCGCTCCCACTAAGTTGATTTTCAAGTTTTGGAACCTTCTATGCTCGTCCCGTACAGCTGTGCTACCTCGATGCAATCCGATTCTGCAGCTGAGCCCATCGTCCGAGGACGATCGAGCGTCCGAGACTCGAGACGGCGGTTGCCCTTCGACCTCAATCCTCGTCTAATCCAGCAACGCGCTCAGCTACAGGCCCGCAAGGCGGCACACGACTCGTCAAGCTTCCTGGAGCAAGGACGGAACGCCTCCAGCTTTCGCCAGCGCCCGCCGCCCCAGTCCTCGCCCGCCCTTTCTCTCCACCTCGACTCTCGACAGGCATGGTCGAGCAGCTGGCGCTCCTCCCCTTCCTGAGGGCTTCGCGCGCTCCGGCAGCAGTACTCGCATTAGCACCTTTGCAGTCAGCCCTCACCGCCCGTCAGCTGCCTCTGGAAACGCCAAGGGAGCTCCAACCGATGTTGAGACGGCTCAACGTCAGCGTCAGTTCGTCTCACGACGATACGGAACCGACTTCGGCGACGGCAGTCGCAGGGCATGATACTGGAGACTACTTCAGTGTCATGCCCAACGTTTCGGAACCTCCGCATCAAGAAGCGAGCTCGCTTCAACTCGCCTGGCAAAACAAGGCGTTCGCCGAATGGTTCGAAGAGGTCCAGGAGGGGGATGGTAATCGTCGAGGGAGTCATTCGAGCGAGGATACCGTCATGGAGGACGACAGCCCGTCAGGAAAGCCCTCAACTTCGAAATCGCTCGACCTCTCGCTCCTTCCCCTCGCCGCCCAAGACCACCTTATCTCGTACCTCCTCGACACGATTGAGATGGCAGACGAGCCTCTTACACCAGGAGTGTCACCACCCACTGTCGAGCTTCCCTTCTGGTCGTTTTCGGCGACCCTCCTTCCTCCCTTCGTCATCCTCACCGGCGTTGCTCCGCTCCCTGCCCCTTCCGCTTCGACCGAGACGGGCGTGGCTCGCCTCTTCACCTCGTCTCTCTCCTCTGCTATGGTCACCTCACCCAAGCTGCCGTCCGAACTAACCCTTTCCGACGACCCCTACCTCGCTGCGCTGGGAACCACAAAGCTCGGCCGACTCATTCGCGATTATGATTGGAGCAGCAGTAGGTCCTCCGTCGTTCTCACGTAGACTCGTACTGACGACGTGAAACTTGCAGGTCTTCTCGGGCCCATGAAGTCTTGGCCGGCGGAGCTTCGGACGATGGTCTCGTCGATTCTCGCCAGCCCGAATCGCGAGTGCATCCTTTGGGGCGAGCATCGCGTCATCATTTACAATGATGAAGTAAGATTCGACTCTCGAACTTGAGGTTTGAGAGCGTCGCTGACTTTCTCACTTGCAGTACGTCGGCGCCGCAGGCTCGAAGCACCCCGAGCTGCTCGGCAAACCCGCCGCGGTTGGCTGGGGCGAGATCTGGGATGGTCTGGAACCTATTGCAGCGCGTGTGATGGCTGGTGACTCGCCTTCGCTCTCATGTCGCTTCTCTAGCTGACTCTCGCTCTCCCAGGCGAAACGGTCTCCTTCGTCGACCACTTCTTGCCGATGAAGCGCGAGGGCTTTATCGAGGAAACTTGTGCGTGAAGGCTCTTTTTCGATGCTCTCGCTCCTGCTGACCACGTTGTATCGCAGATCACACCTTCTCCTACCAGCCTTTCCGCTCGTCCGAGACGGGCGAGGTCATCGGTATTCGCAACCTCTCCATGGAGTAGGTGGACCTCTCCTTGATGTCTACGTTATCTGACTCGCTTTTCTTCTGTAGATCAACCGCCGCCGTCATCGCTGCTCGGCGTCTCGCTACCGTTCGCGACCTCGTTCAAACCACCTCCCTCGCCCGCACGGTCCCCGACTTTGCCGACTTTGCTCTCGAAAGCATCTCCTCCAACGCCTATGACCTTCCCTTCACTTTGCTGTACACGGCGGAGCCCGTTCAGCCAAAGCCGAGCTTGCGTGAGATTCGGACGGGCGTCGAGGATCGGCTACGGCTCGGCGTTCAAGTCACCTGCTGTGTAAGTGCGCATTTGCGTTAGTAGGAGAGGGTGTTACTAATTCGTTCAACACTACAGGGCTCCCTCGGCATCCCTTCCGACCATCCTTACTTCGTTCAAGAGGCCACCATCGACCTCACCCCGCCGATGTCACGTCAATCGTCCGCCAGCGGTTCAGGATCCACCGCCACCGCCATGGCTGACGATTCAACATCACCGAATTGGTCATGGCCGTTCGAGGAGGCATGCTTACGCCGCGAACCCGTGGTGGTCGAGCTCGACTCGCTCTCCGATTCGCTGGAGCCGCGAGGATGGAATGACCGTCCACGATGCGCCGTCGTCATCCCCATCATGGTCGACGCCGCTCAGAGCATCCCTCAAGCCATCCTCGTGCTCGGTATCAACCCTCGCAGCCAGTACGACGACCTGCACGCGACCTTCTTCAACCTACTCGCTCGTCACATTGCCGTCGGGCTCTTCGCGGTCATGGTGAGTTGTTGAGCCTCCTACTCGAGTTTACACTGCTGAACGGCGTCTTTATCTTCGCACAGACGGCCGAGATTGACGCCAAGCGCGCCGACGACTTGGTTCGCCTCGACAAGGTGCGCTCCCTTCCTGACCTTCGCTAGAACGAGTGCTTACTCGAATGTGCTGCTCAGGCCAAGACGAGCTTCTTCTCCTCGATTTCGCACGAACTTCGGACGCCACTCACCCTCATCCTCGCTCCTCTCGAGGATGTGCTCAAGAGCAAAGAGCAGCTGCAAGCCGACCATCGTCAAAAGCTCGTCCTCGTCCAGCGGCACTCGATCCGATTGCTCAACATGGTCAACAAGCTACTCGACTACTCTTCGCTGGAAGGAGGCAAGCTGCAGGTCAAATTCCGGCCCGTCAAGCTCGGCGCAATGACTCGCGACCTCGCAACACTCTTCCGCGACGCTGTCGAACGAGGAGGTCTGCAGTTCATCGTCGATTGCGATGACGACCCTCCAGATACGGAGAGCATGTACGTCGCAACGGATCTGTGGGAGAAGGTCATCTACAACATCGTCGGAGTGAGTTCACGGCCTTTCCTTCTCGCGTTGAACCTTCTCGCCGCTAGAGTTTAACGCTGATGTACTTCCACCCTACAGAACGCCGTCAAGTACTGTCATCAAGGGTCGATCGAGGTCACGCTCCGCTCCTCCATCGCCGAAGCCGTGCTCTCGGTGCGCGATACGGGAGTCGGAATTCATGCCGATGACCTTTCCCGCATCTTTGAACGGTTCGCTCGAGTTGAAGGAACTGCTAGGACTACGAGCGGGACAGGCATCGGTGAGTTTTGAAGCTCGAAGCAGCCTCCGGCGCGAAGCTGACCCTCCCTCGTTTCCGTTCTCCAAGGTCTCGCCTACACCCTCGAGATCGTCAAAGTACTTGGAGGACAGCTAGAAGTCGATAGTGAACCTGGAAAGGGCTCGACTTTCGTGTGAGTCGACCTTTCTCCTACCGCCGAAGGCTTTAGCTCATCGCTTGCTTCTTCGCAGTGTCCGCCTTCCTCGAGGATTCACCCATCTTCCCATCGCCCAAGTCGTTCACGAGCCCGAGGAGGAGGCGGTCATGCCTGTTCCAACGGGTCGCAGTCTCGCCATGGTTGACGAAGCCGAGTCGTGGCGACACGACCGAGAATCTTTCTCAACGACCTCGAGTCATGGCGGCGAGGCGCTCACCGAGACGAGCTCCAACTCGGGAGGTCACTCGTCGAACGAAGATTTCGTCGAGTCTGCTCGTAGGTCATTTGTGTGACGAGCATCTCGCGAGAAACGGCTCCGCCTGACACTTCCCTCACTCGCAGGCCTCCTCAACCTCTCCAACCGCACGGTGCTGGTCGTAGAGGACTCGCCAGATCTTCGCGCCTACATGTCGAGCATTCTCTCCAAGTCTTACAACGTCGTTCAAGTCGCCGATGGGCAAGCGGGACTCGACTACGCCCTCGCACATCCGCCATCGCTCATCGTTGTGAGTAGTAGTCAACGCCTTTCCTTCCTTTGCTTGATCTCGGCGAGGGTGCTTGCTTTGATTGAGATGCCTTTGCTGATCTTGTGCTTCCTTGCTCTATCTCACGCTCGCAGACCGATCAAATGATGCCGAAGCTCAACGGCTACGAGCTCGTCGCCGCGCTCCGAGCAAATCCTGCAACGGCGCTCGTCCCCGTCGTAATGGTATCGGCAGCGGCTGGTACAGAGGTGCGCGCTGAAGCCCTCGAGCGTGGTTTGGACGACTACCTCTGTAAACCCTTCCAAGCCCGAGAGCTCCTCGCCCGAGTCAACACTCATCTACAACTCGGTATCATGCGGATAGAGTTGGAGAAACGAGGTGAGTTGCCTTCCTCCTCCTTCCTCCTCGCCTTGCCTCGCCTCACCGCGCCGCCTCCCTCGTCGCCTTCCCTCCTCCTCCCTACTCCTTCCTCCTCTTCTCCTTCCTTTTTGTTCTCGGAATGTTCGCTGCTGACCTCTTATCTCAATAAAACAGTTCAAGAGCGCACCAAAGCCCTCATCGACTCAGAGGCACAAAATCGAGCCCTCGCCGACCGATTCTCTACCCTCTCAAGCGTATCCCCGGTCGGCATCCTGCAAGCCAACGAAGAGGGCGACATCGTCTGTGCGTCTCAGCTCTTCCTTTTGGCGTCGAGCACTGCTGACCCTCTCCTCGCGCAGACGTCAACCCTCGCTTCTTCGCCATCTGCGGGCATCCGCCCAGCCGTGCCGTCAAGGATTGGCGCGATGCCGTCCTCGACGCGGATCGACCAGCACTCGACTCGTTCTACGACGCTGCTCTCACGACTGGAGCGGATCATGCGGTCGAGTTTGAGAGTTTGGAGGTCAGGTTCAAGCATCGCGACGATGCTTGGGGCCAATTCGGTCCGTGATTCGGTCTTGACTACCCAGCGCTCGTGTAGCTGATCTCTTTCGTTCTCGTAGACGTGCGCTCATTCCAAGATGTCGGCGGCAAGGACGCTGTCGTGCTGTGCTTGAGCGACCTTTCCCGCCAAAAACGCGCCGAGATCCTTCACATCGAGACGGTCGAAGCTCAACGAGCCGAGGCGGAGAAGAACAGGATGCAGACCGAGCAGTACCTCGACCTCAGCTCGCACGAGCTTCGCAATCGTAACTTCAGCCCTCTCCTTCGTCGCTGAGGCCATTGCTGACTGACTTTGCTCCATTCGCAGCTCTGAGTGGTGTCGTGCGTTCAACCTTGTGCTCCGGTTCATTGTGTCCTCGTCTAACCCCTCTCCCGCGCAGTGGCAAAACGCCGAGCTACTTGCTACCTCCCTCGCCCACATCGCCAAGCTCCTCGCCGACCTCGAGGGAGGCAAGGAGATCGAACGTAGCACCCTCACCAAGGCGCAGAAGGAGATGCAGGAGAACCTTGATTCAGTCGAGTCGATTCTCATCTGTGCTAGTCATCAGGGTCGTATCGCCGATGGTGAGTTGTCTGCTTCTCCCCGCGATGAAGGTCCGCTGACCTTTTTGAGTTCGTCACAGACATCCTCAACGTCTCCAAGCTCGTACGAAGCGTTCACTTCCGCGTTGAGCGAACGCGAGCAACTCTGCTGACCTCCTTCGGGTGCAGAACATGGGCCTTCTTTCAGTCGTTCCAGTCCCCTTCGATCTTCAAGCTCGCATGGCGGAGGTGTTGAGGATGTTCGAGACGTGAGTTTGAGCTCTGTACGTTTCATTAAGAGTTGACGCTTACTCCTCCTACAACACCGATAGCGAGAGCAATCAGAAGCAGATCACTTTGCGACTTTCGGTCGGCGAATCCATCCATCGTCTCGGCTGCCAGCACATCATCGCCGATCCCTCCCGCCTCGCTCAAATTCTCCTCAACTTCCTCTCAAACAGCATCAAAGTGAGCCCTCGTCTCTCGTAGGCTCGGTGATGCGTTTCGGCTATTAATCTCGCGCACTGCAGTACACGGCCGATGCTGCTCGCCGCCATATCACCGTCCATCTCGACGCCTACCCTCGCCTACCACCAATGAGCCCTACGGCGATGCGTGTCTCTCAGCCGGAGGAGCTCGCTCTCGACGATGGTCGTCTTTGGATCTCCGTCGGCTGCGAAGACTCGGGCAAAGGTCTCAGCGCCGCCGAACTCAAGAAGCTCTTTGCTCGCTTCTCGCAAGCCAACCCCAAGTGAGTGTCGGCGCCTCTCATCCTTGCTTCAGTGCTTTGCTGACGCTCTACGCTCGACAGGTCCGACCAATACGGCGGCTCGGGACTCGGTCTGTACGTTTCGAAAGCTCTCGTTGAGCTTCATGACGGCTTCATTGAAGTGGAGTCAACGCCAGGCCGGGTGCGTACCTCCTTTTAATGCAGACCGAGCTCTTCAGCTGACCTTATTCTGCTACAGGGCTCCGTCTTCCGCTTCCTCATTCCTGCCGCCGTGGCTTCGCTCACCGTCACGACACCACCTCTGCCCAGCCTCTCGCCCCTCTCGATGGTACCCCGTCCGAAACGTGCAGCATCAAGACCTACTTTTGAGCGGCGCGAGAGCTCAAAGAACCTCCGAGCAAACGGCAGCAGCCCAGTGCCGAAGCACATTCTCGTCGTTGAGGGTGAGCTCGCGCCCTTCTCCTCAACTCGAGCAGCAGCTGACTTACTTCCTGCCTCCTAGACAACTTGATCAACCAGAAAGTCCTCACTCGACAGCTCAAGCTCGCCGGGTACGCCGTCTCGGTCGCCAACAACGGACGCGAGGGACTCGATCTCCTCCTCGCCGAGCGTGCGCTAATCTCTCATCAGTCGCTCTTTACAAGAACCTTCGCTGACAATTATTCTGTTCTTCTTCTTTCTCACAGAAACGAAGCAGCCCAACCCTTCGCCCATCGTCGTGGCGCTGATGGATATCGAGGTTAGTTGCCTTGCTCAATTCGGACCGTCTCGAGCTTCCGACTAACGTTCTTACCCTCCCCACCCAGATGCCCGTCATGGGAGGCATCGAAGCTATCACCCTGCTTCGAGAGATGGAGAGTACGGGCCAGATCGCCAAGCACTACGTGAGTTTGATGCCGAGCCGCTCTCCCTTCTCCTTCCGCTCGTAAGCGTTTCGCTGACACCGCATCCGTCCCTCCTTACATCGTACTCTCGTCCTTTCCTTGCCCCTTCCCCTCAATCAGCCTGTAATTGCGGTAACGGGTACGTTCTCAGCCCAATACGAAACCGAGGGGAAAGCTGACCGAAGTGCCCCCCTTGCCGCAGGCAACGCTCGCCAAGGCCAACTCGACGCCTGTATACAGGTAAATCGACGTCGCCGAAGTGCTAGTGTAACCGTTGCTAACTCTTCTACTGTGCTACAGGCCGGATTCACCGCGATCTCGACCAAGCCTTACGTCTTCGTCGACCTGCTCGCCACGCTGAAGCGCTACACGGGCGAAGGGCCGCTCCCGCCGCCTTGAAGGAGAAAGCCGAGTACTCTTATTGCACAGCATGTTGTAGCTTAGTGTAGACTTACAGCGCAGTAGAATCAAAATGGACTTTATCAAGCACCGGAAGGAGTCGAGCTCGGGCGAAGGCGCGACTGAATAGATTAAATACAGCCCTCTATGATTTGCAGCTCAAACCCAATACAACACCAAACCTATCTAACACCCTAAAGAGCCACGGCGTGTATCCTCGTCCTTCTTAAGGGGCGCTCCCTTTCCTGACCCCTCCCGCTTCCCTCAATCGTCCCTCGACGGCCAGCTGGATAAGGTTGAGGACGGCATCACGATCGTAGGGCTGCAGGGAAGATCGAAGGTCAGCGAGACAAGGCAATCGTGGTCAACGGCGACTCACCTTGATGGTGACGTTGTCGAAGCCGGCCTCCAAGCAGTGATCAATCTGCGCTTGACGAGCGTTACCTGCAAGGTGGATCATGGTCAGCTTTTCACTACAGCGAAAGACATCAGCGAGCTATTAACGAACCAGTGACGGCGATGCACGGCTGATTAGGTGGAAAAAGAGCGAATGAAGGTCAGCGCCGAAATCGGAGAGTCGGCGGGGGGGGGCGCGAAACGGCAAGGGACTCACGTAGCGACGAGGGATCTCTCCCGATGCTTCCCTCTTCCTCAACTCCTTGATGGCAGTAAGACCGCTGTGCGTGGAGAAAGATGAGCGAGTCAGCTCGACTCGGCTCGGGTTGACGGGGAAGGCTGCACTCACTCCATCACTGGCATCTCGATATCCATCAAGACCACCTCTATAGGTCTATGATCGGCGTCAGTGGCGCTGCAGTCCTTGGCGATGAGGTCGAGCCCCTGCTGTCCATCAAAGGCGACCGAAACCTCGTGTCCGGCGATCTTGAGCTGGCGAGTGAGAACGCGCGAGTTGATGAGGTTGTCCTGCGGTGATTCGAAACAAAGTCAGCTAAAAACCGACGATAGGATAGGAAGGACTGACTTCGACGACGAGAACATGGCAAGAGATGGGCGGCTTCTCGACCTCGGTGGAGGGCAGCTCGGGTTGCGCAGGTGTAGCGACTGGGGCTGAGGCGGCAGGCGCTCGAACCGGTCCAGAGGCTGAAGGTGCTCGCACTGGTCCACTCGAGCTTCCAGGTCGCGACTTTGTTCGTCTGCTGCTGGTCGACGAGGAAGGAGGCGCGGGCGGCGAAGGAGCGAGCTTTGTTCCGGCGGCGAGACGTTTCGTAGGGATCGCGAAACGGAAGGTGCTTCCCTGTAGTTCAAGAAGAGTCAGCGGCGCTTCACGACGAGCGTATGAGCGGCTCACTTGTCCTGGCGTTGATTCGACCTCGATGAAGCCGTTGTGCAGCTCGACGAGCTTCTTGCTCACGTAAAGGCCGAGTCCTGACCCTCCGTACTGGTCGGACCTGTCCATCGTAGAGCGTCAGCAAAGCGCAGAAGTACGGCTGAGAACCCCGATACTCACTTGGGGTTGGCCTGCGAGAAGCGAGCGAATAGCTTCTTGAGCTCGTCTTGGGTAAGGCCCTTGCCCGAATCCTCCACGCCGCACATGATCCACACCGTTTCGGGATCAGCGGGGGTGTCGACGGCGATGTTCTTGTTGATGACTCGCATGGCGCGTTCGGGCTGAGGAGGAGCAGAGGGGAAGGCGTCGAGATGAATGGTGATGAGTCGGCGCTTCGACTCGGTCGTGTACCTGTGGAAAAGGCGAGGATGAGCCTTCGCACTCGAAAGAAAGGGGGAGAGCAGCGGAACTCACTTGACTCCGTTAGTGACGAAATTGATGAGGCACTGGTTGAGGCGACCGGGGTCGGCGACGACCGTCTCGGCCTTGAGCTGCTTGAGCGAATCGCCTTTGCGGAGCGTGAGCTTGATAGCCTTCTGCTGGCACTCGCTGTTGGACAATAAATGGAGTAAGCTTATGGAAGAAGAAGGAGCGCAGCAAGCGACGTACACCATGAACATGTGGACGACCTCCTGGACCTTGGCAGCGAGGTCGAAGGCGACGGGGTTGATTGAAAGTAGTCCCATGTTCTGCAGCGGAAGAAAGTAAGCTCCCATTCGCGATGGAATCGAGAGATATGCCTCACGAGCTTGCTGACGTTGAGAATATCTTTGAAGTGGTAAGCAAGAGGTCAGCGAAGGCTCCACTGCTCGGGCAAGCAATGATACGAACCGTCGGCGATGCGCTGTTGATGAGAAGCGCAGAGGATGATGGACTCGATAGATTCGACGTTCTCCTCCATCTCGGCGAGAAGAGAGTCGAGCGTCTGCTCGTCGGGAACGTTACCCTCCTGCAGCTCCTCGAGCAGCTCGACAAACTTCTCGAGCGAGTCGCCGACGACCTGAGCGTTTTGCCATACTCCGCTGAGCGCTGAAGGGAGAGAATGAGGTAGAAGCGAAGGCGAGGGGCGAGAAATGAATAATGAGGTGAGAGGGCGAGGGTGAGCCGAGGAGGGACGAGTGATGAGAGCGAGCAGAAGGCGCATCAGCAAACGATCAAAGACCTCAGGGTAGATGTCAAACAACGACAACGTACGATTCCTCAGCTCGTGGGAGCTCATGTCAAGGAATTGATCCGTTTGACGGCGATTCTCCTCGGCGTCAGCAGCTCGGCGCTCGACCTCCTGAATGTGAAGCTGTTCGACGCGCTTCTGCGACGAGATGTCGGTGATGGAGCCAACGAATCCGCGGTGAATGCCGCTTTCGGAAAAAGGTCGAATCCTATCTCAGATGGAAAGGGCGATGGGAAGAGGAGGGAGACGGAGAGACAAAGTCAGCGAATCGGCGTCGAAGCGCGCAACGCAAAGAAGTTACTCACTCGAAGAGCACCCAGTTCTGGTCCTTCTTCCACCTGAACTCCATCGTCGTCGCTACCGCTGCAGGCTTGTGATGCTTCGGCTTGAGAGCGGTGGCTTCCTTCCAGACCTTCTCGACGTTCGCCTGATACTCGTCCATGATGCTCGAACGCCAGTCGGCCAGGCTGCCATCCGGGTCGACGCCGCTGATGTCGTAGAAGCGAGGGTTGGCGTCTGTTGAGCAAGGAGTCAGCTCTCGGCGCTCGCGCGAGAAAGAGAAGAGAGACGGCGCTCACAGTTGACTCGGCCGAACGGATCGGCCATGAAGATGCCGACGGGAGACAGCAAGCTCAAGGTCGAGTAGCGATCAGCGAGACCGCGATACTTGACCTCACTCTCGATGAGCGCCCTCGTTCGCTCCTCCACTCGGCGTTCGAGTTCCATGCGCATCTTGCCGAGCTGGAGATGGCTGTTGACGCGAGCAAGAAGCTCCTTGCCCTGGAAGGGCTTGACGAGATAGTCGTCTACGCCCGAAAGTAGCGCCTCCACTCGCGCTTCGGGTCCGGCCTGCGCCGAGAGGAAGAGCACGGGGATGAGAGCGGTCGAAGGGTTGCTGCGAAGGGCGTTGAGGAGACCGGCGCCGTCGAGACGGGGCATCATGACGTCCGACTGTAATGTCAAAGAGGGTCAGCTTTGTAATGTCAAAGCGAGTCAGCTACGGTCCCGGGCGAGTAGGCAACTCACGACGACGAGGGAAGGAGGCTCGCGAAGGCAGTACTCGAGCGCAGCTTGGCCGTCCTCCATCTCGACGACACGGGAGGCGCGACCGAGAAGAGCGCCAATGTACTGGCGAAGATCGGCGTTGTCGTCCACGAGGAGGATGGTGGAGTTGCGAAGGTCGAGAAGGTCGGCGGAGAGCACGAAAGGGTCCTCGGCGGAGGCGAGACCGGCATCGAGTGCGGGCTTGAACGCCATGGAAGGACTAGCAGGCTGTCCAGGTTGCGAAAGGCTAGCGGAAAGCTGAGGGTGGACCTTCCAGCTAGCGGCGTCTTCGATGATGCTTAGCGAGTTCTGCGCTCGGGGAGGAAGGTCGACCGGCTCAAGGGCCTCTTCTACGACTTGGGCTGCAAGCAGATGCGCATGCCCTCGACGGAGGGTGACGGTGAAGGTCGAGCCCTGGTTGACGGCAGATTCAACGTCCAGCTTGCCGCCGAGGGTCTTGACGAGCTCGAGCGTGAGAGCGAGGCCGATGCCTGTTCCTCCTGCTGTCCTGCTGTTGCTCTCCACGCGATGGAAGCTGTGGGCCAGCGACTCAAAGTCAGCATTGCTCGCTTTTCCGCTGCGAGACGCGCCTCACCGGTCGAAGATGTGAGCGAGCTCATGGTCGGCGATACCGCATCCCGTGTCGATGACTTGAACGAGCGCCTTGGCGCTTCCTTCGTACGAAACCTTGACGGTGATCTGGCCCTTGAGCGTGTACTTGAAGGCGTTGCCGAGGAGGTTGAACAAGACCTTCTCGAACAGCTCAGCCCTGCGGAGCGTAGCAACGCGTTAGTGCGATGTCAAGTATACCGCTTGGGAGAGGGACACGCACGCGAGGTAGACAGGCTTGTCTTCGAAAGGATCTGGTTGACAGTCGACGAGAAGCTCGATGCCCCCGCGCTCGATGGCAGCTCGGAAGAGCGAGGAGAGGTCGGCGACCATGGTGCCCAGTTTGACTGGTCGGAAGACCGTGTCCATCCTTCCTCCTTCGAGACGAGCTGTAGGAAGATGACGTTAGCGGTAGAAAGCGGCAGAACGGCGCGAGGAAGCTCACAAAAGTCCAGAAGCGTGTTGACCATGTTGAGGAGTCGATTGCTGTGGCGCTGGACGATGAGGAGCTTCTCGCGATCCTCAGTTCGGAGGGTAGTACTCGAGAGAACGTCCTCGAGGGGTCCGAGGATAAGAGTGAGCGGCGTGCGGATCTCGTGAGAGGTGTTGGCGAAGAAGGAGGTCTTGGCCTGCAGAGAGCGAGTCGGATTAGCACTCGAGCGAACGACATCTCAAAAGCCTCGGTCGACGCACCTTATCCAGCTGTAACAACTCCTCGGTACGTTGAGCCTCCGTCTCGGCCATCTGTTGTCGTCGAAGAGGAGAATGAGCAAGCGAGTTTCGGCGGCGATTCTGCTCTGCGACTTACCGTGACGTTAAGCAAACCGGTCGAGAGCGACTTGGAAAGGAGGTTGAGGAAAGTGGCGAAGACCTCGTTCCAAGGTCGACGAGGGTTTAATCCGAGAACCAAGCACGCCTTGGGGATGCTCGTCGTATCGCCTTCGACGACGATGGGAATGACGACTCCATGCTTAACCTCGCTGGGCCAGCCTCGTTGATGGAAACCCTTGGCGCGACCGAAGAGATCCGCGAGGAAGACGGGCTTGCGCGAAGAGCAGGCCTCTTGGAAGGGCCAACTTGGCTCGCCTTCCATGGAGCCGGTCGGTTGCGACGAGTTGGTGGCGCTGTTGGTACCGGTGCCGGTGTGTGAGGTGTTGGAGGAAGTGTCCGAGGTGCCGTGCAGCGATGGCTCGTGTTGCGAAGGAGGAGTGGTGTCGATGCGAGTGGTGAACTCGGCGGGAGCTGAAGGATGACCTTCGGGTACGCCGACGGTGCCCTGTAGATGAGAGGTCGCGATTGAGTTGAGCGAAAGACGTTGAAGATAGTCAGGCAGATCCACTCACCTGCAGAACGAGCTTGATCTGCGCCGAGTTCGCCGAAGTGTTGTTGGTGTCGGCGCGGGACTTGGATCCTCCTTGATCGCTGCTGCCGGCGGTTCGTTTCCCGAAAGTAGGAGTAGCGGTCTCGCAGGAGTAGAGGAGAGCAAAGGGTAGATCGAGCGGGTTGGTGGCGACGATTTGAAGCGCCTTCTGGAAGTAGTCTGCGAGGCGATCGGGAAGGGGTCAATTTCTCAGCAACGTAATGAAATTCGAGCAAGCGCACCTGTACTCGTGCGTGCGAGTTGAGTCATCTGCGCAAGATCCCTCATTGTCGCCAGGCGACGTTCGGCGATGACCCGCGCCGTGGTTTCGAACGAAGTATTCTGGAGCGGCAAGCGAGTCAGCGGAGGATACAGCGCGATAAGGAAAGGGCAATCTCACCTCGTAGCCGACGACGATGCCGTCGCGGTTGCGGAAGGGTACGAAACTCCAGGTGTGGTAGGTCTCCTCGAGGAAGCCGTTGCGAAGCATGGGAAGATGACTGTAGAGGGGAGGAAGGTCAGCAGCGTTCCCTCAAGATTCAACATTAGAGAAAGAGCTCACTGGTCAAAGTAGGAGACCGTCTCTCCTTGCATAACCCTCGCGGCGAGAGGACCGAGAGTATCCCAAAGCTCCGACCAGCCGACGGCGCCCGATACACCGAGGATATGAGGGTGCTTCTGGCCGAGCATGCGAGCGTACTCGTCGTTGTAGATGAGGACGGAGTCTTCGCCCCACCAGAGGGAGGAGCGGAAGGGAGAAGCGAGCGAGATCATGACCTGTGAGAAGGGGGTCAGAGAGAGCGTACGAGGACGAGGCAAAGAGACTCACCATGCTCCTCAACTCGGGCGTCCAGTATCTGATCCCTCCGAGACTCGTATTCTCCCAAGCGTGAGCGGCGATGAGACGACCGGTTGGCGTGCGGGAGATGATATCGAGGAAGTTGTCGACCGACTCGGGCGTAGTGAAGGGGTCGAGCATGGCGGCGCGTTGCTGCACCTGCAAATTGGCGGCAGAGAGGGGAGAAGGGGGTCCGTCGGAAGCCGGCGAGTCGGTTGAGTCGTCTTGAAGTCCACCCGAGTTCTCGGCGCGACCATCGTCGTCGTCCGAATCGTCATCCTCCTCGGCCCGACCGAAAGCGGAGTGGATCTTGCCCTCCTCATTGCTCGACTCGAGGTCACTGCCCGCCCTCAATGCATCCAACTCTCGATCCATCTTCTCATCCAACTCCTCCCTCTCGCTCTGCTCCGCCAAGGTATCGAGCTTATCCAACTCGGCCTCATCCCTCGCGTCCTGCTCTTCCTTCCATTTCCTGGCTTCCCTCTCCCTCGCTCCCTCCTTCTTCTCCTCTTCGTGCGTAAGCTCGCGCTCCTCACCCGCCTTGCCCGCCGTTCCCGACTCAGTAACGCCCTCGAGACCCTCCTTCTTCCTCTCGCGATCGCGCTTGGCTTTCCTCCGCTTCCTTCGCTCGACGAGGAAAGCCTTATGAGGATCGATGATCTCAGTATCGCGACCGAGAAGGAGAGCCGCCGCCCTGGCTGCTTCGGCGTCGACTTCGGGATCGTAGAGTGGCTTGCCGGTGTAGTCGGGGATGGGAGTAGGGACTTGATCGGTGGGGAGAGGCGGGGAGAGCTTGTCTGTCGTAGTAGGAATTGAAGGGGAGGGGGCGCCGCTGGAGGGGAGAGTGAACGTCGGAGATGGGAGGGAACTCGAGCTGTGCGAAGGAGCTCTCGTGCCGGGATGAGAAGGTGTGGGAGTGGGCGCTGAGGAGACTGAGCCTTCGGGGAGTGGCTGAACGGTCACTGCCGAGGAGCCCGACTCTCGTGAGACCTGGCGAGGCAGGGAAGGGCGGTGGATCTTGCCATCGGACGAGGTAGAAGATGAGGTCTCCATGATGGGCGGGAGGGTAGTGGGAAGTTGTTTGGGTGACGAGGGAACGGCGGAGGTGGTATGGGAAGCGTCGGAGGAGGTGGGGCGTGAGGTGTTCGGCGAGGGGCGAGGCTGTTGGGGGGAGAGTACGGGGCGCCCAGCTGATCCTTGAGGGCGCGAAGCGGACGAAGTGGTGGACGCTTTGGTCGAGGGTCGCTTGCGGCTTGAGGCGGAGGAAGGGAAGATGTTGGTCGCGACGGTGGTAATGACGACGAGATCCTCCTTCTCCATCCACGTCGCGACGAGCTGGAGATTGTACTCGGCATCGACGTTGATGGAGCTGCTGACGCTACTCGCTCCCGAACCCGAGGAAGCCGAGTGCGAGGTAGCGGTCGAGTTGTAGGCGTTGGCCTTGATGTCGGGGTTTGGGTGGGCCGCGCTGGCTCGCATCGGCACAGCAACGCGGTTGCGACGGCGGGAAGAGCGGTAGTTGACGGAGTAGTGAGGGAATTTGAGGGTGAGAGAGATGGTGTTATCCGAGCGAGTGGAGGAGGAGGCGTCGGCGGATTCGGAGGGCGCGATAATCTGGACGAGGAGGGCGAGAAGCTTCTGAAGATCGTCGCGGCCGACGAGCGATACCAGATTGATCTCGGGGCCCTGGTCTTGTCCCTCCTTGACCTCTTTACGCTGCACCAACTGCTCCCACCGTTCGTTGGCCCACACCGGCCGGAGCAATCCCTCGAGATTCATCCCCATCCCTTTGCGACCGCGGTCGCCTCCCTCGCCTTGGTCCATATTCCTAGTAGTCCCGCCCCACTTGTCGCCTCCTTGACGCTCGACGGCCTCCCTTTCCTCCCGTTCGACGCGCTTGTCCTCGTCCAGAGACGCCTCAAGGGCGCGATCTTGCCTGTTGGTCGCCTTGCGAACGGCGCGCTGTTCATACATGGCGGCAACTGCTCCTTCGGCGGTTCGACTTGGATGGTGCGATTGCTGAGAGCCGCCCTCGAGCAGACTGGAATGGGTAGGCGGAGGCGAAGGATCGGGAGCGGAGTGGGCCTGTTGTCCGAAGGCGGTCGAGAGGATCTCCTCGGCGGTTGAGCGCTTGCTGTGGGAGCTGCCGGTGTGCATGCTACCACTTGAGCGCGAGCCCATCTCCGTGTCGCCTTGGCCGGCTGCTCGTTTGGCCCGCCTCTTCTGGTCTCTCGACGCGGCCGAAACACCCACGGTTTGACGAGTGGTGAGGGCGGCGTGGAGCGGCGAAGCTGGTAATGCGAAACATGGATGCGGATAACTCGACAAGAAGTCGGCCAGCGGCGCAGGCAACGGCGGCGAGGAATGAGCCGCCATTGCTGGATAGAGCGAGCTAACGCGAGAGCTTCTCGCCGGTCTTGAAGAGAGGCGAGGAAAGGATGGGCGAAGAGTGCCCTGCGGTACTGAGTTGCCCGCCCTAGAGGATCCTGTAGCGCTGTATTCGAAGAGTGAAGAAAACGAGGTTATGTGGCGAGGAGCAGAGCCGCTGGGCGCTGGCCTCGCTGGCGAGACTTCGAGAGAGTCGAGCCCGATCAAGGTTGCCCTTCTTCCCGTCCTCCAGCTTGGTTTTCTACTCGACTACAGCTGTACATACGATGCCACCAGCACCGACTTTGACGCCCTTCTTCCCCAGCCATTCACTGTTACCGTCGCTCGCTTCCTTCCCCTCCTCGCTGCCGTCTCTCAACCCCGCCGATTTCAAGCAGTGGTGGCTCTCCTCGACTACAGATCCTCTCCACCCGGCACTCGCTTTCTGTGCAGGACTCTCGGCTCTTGTTTGGGTGCTTGGAGAGGTCACTGGTGAGCTACATCTTCTTGCTACTCGACGGGAAGGCCCAGTCCTCCGCTTCAGCGATCGGCGACGAAACGGCGATGAGGCGGGTTATGAGCAAGCAGAAGCTCGGTCGGGGTGCTACAGAAGGCGCTAGATACTCTGTTGTATCCTAGTATCCTACTACTCGCTTGCAGCAGAGCTCACCCTTCTCACGGGTCAGCTCGAGAGATGGCGGGGCCGGTGACATCAGAGCGCGTGTTGGTGTTGTGAGCGCGTTGAGCAGGCTTCTGGAGAGCAGCTGACGGGTCGCAGAACTGCAAGCTGACTATTATTACACTCGACAGGCAATGGTACGCGTTTCGCCCTCGTCGTTACCCCTCGGCGACCCACTGAGCGCTCGCTCACCTTCTACCTTCATTCACAGTCTCCCAAGTCGATCGTCTGTGGGCCGTGCTCCCGTTGATGTACAGCGCACACTTCACCTTCTGGCCCAAGCTCACCGGCGCCGCTGGAGGTCAACTTGATCAAAGGATGCTCCTCGTCTTCGGCCTGCAAGTCCTCTGGAGCTTGCGACTCAATACCAACACTTGGAGGCGTGGATTTTTCAATCCGTGAGGTACCTATCTCTCTTCTCCTCCAGAACCTCGATGACTGACCCCTTCCCGCCTTGCAGCAAATCCGAGGACTACCGCTGGGAGGTCGTCCGAGCCAAGATCCCCGTGTGGGCCTTCAAGCTACTCAACCTCGGTTTCATCGCCATTACTCAGAACATCCTCCTTCTCGCCGTCGAGCTCCCTCAATACCTTCTACTCACCCTTCACCTCGCCGGAACGACCGCCTCACCGGTCGCGACCGCTCTCAAGACGGCGCCTCAAGGCTTTCTCAACCCCGGTCTCAATATCGCCGATTATGTACTCGCTGCCGTCTTTGTCGTCATTCTCGTTCTCGAGATGCTAGCCGACAATGAGCAGCAGAGGTATCAAGCGTTGAAGGCGAGGGCCGTGAGCAAGGGAGTTAAGGGCGAGAAGTTGACCGAGAAGGAGCAAGCGGCCGTCAGTCGAGGATTCGTTACCGGCGGTCTTTGGAGCTGGAGTAGGCACCCTGTGAGTCTTCCGCCTTTTCGCGCCGAGTCGAAACTCGGGCGGCGCTGATCCCTCTTCTCGACTCGCAGAACTTCGCCTGCGAACAATCGACCTGGTACATCCTCTACCTCTTCACTCTCCTTCCCTTCGCCTTTGCCTCCTTCACCTCCCACTCCCATTCTCCCACCACCGCTCTCAGCGCCCATCTCCCCGCCCTCAAAGTAATCACCCACTACCTCACCCACCTGCCTCAACACCTCTCCTCAGGAATCACCCACCTTCCCTACCTCCCTACCACCCTCCACGAGGTCGCCGAACTCGCTAGCTCTACCGTGCACGCTACGCTTGAGGCCCTGCCCGAGAAGCAGACGGTCGTTCACGCTGCTAAGGAGGCGTACGCCGTGTTGAGGCAGGACGAGGGCGTATACTGGAACTACAGCATCTGGGCTCCTCTCTCCATGTCGGCTCTCTTCTACTGCAGCACAGCTTTGACCGAGTGGATCTCGAGGCAGAAGTACCCGTCAGTCGTTTTTCGGCTCGCTCTCGTGGCTCTCGTTCTGAGCTGACCCTTTCCCTTCCTCTTAACAGCGTCTACAAGCAGTACCAGCGTCGCGTTGGCATGTTCTGGCCCCCCATCACTATCGTCAAGGGCGTTTGGCTCGCTTTGACGGCGAGGAGGGGAAAGGTCGATCGTGCGGTTTGGGGTATCGGTGGTGGAGAGAAGATGAAGAGGTTGTAAAGAGGTAGTGATCGTATCGGAGCTGGAGATGGGGTTGGAGATGGACGGAGGGAGATGAAGGGAGGGAAGAGGGAGGACCGAAGTAGAATCGCGCACGAGAGGGTGGCTGCTTACCGTTAGTTGGATCGAATGTAACAAATGTACTTGAGTGTCGTCTCAATGCTTGGCTCTCCTGGCGAACGGTGATACAGAGCGCGCGAGACGCTCGACCGAGAGAGGCTCGGCGACGATGATCGCCAGCAGCCCATCCCTTTCGCGACTCGGACGGGGCAGCAACCCTCCGAATACCGATAACTAGGTTTGTACTTGCAAATTGTATAGCTTCTTAGTCCCCGTTGGAACCCCCTCCGACTTCCCTCGCCCTCTGACCTCCGTCGCCGTCCTCGCCCATCAATCAAGCTGCAACTGCTGCACCTTCTTCAGACCTTCAGCTGCGCTAGGGCGAGCGCTGGGATCATCTTGAGTGAGTGACTTGATGAGAGCGTCGAGATCCGTGTTGCGAGTCTTGGAGATCTGCGAGTCGAGAGACAAAGAGAAGAAGCGCGGGTCAGCGACGGCGCTGGCGCCCGCGAGCACTCTAAGCGCAAAGCACAACACTCACCTCCGCCAGATACTCAAGCAACCTTCCCAGCCCCCACAAGTCCACCGCCTTAGGATCAACCCTGCCCCCAGCGCCGAGCTCAGGTGCTCTCCATCCCTCAGCGGGCGCCTCGATTCCCTCCGATGACATGAGGACCTTCTTGCCTTTGGCAGCAGCGAAGCCGTCTCCTTGATGCGATTGGTGGAAGGCGGTGAGAGAGTAGTGGTGTCGCTGTGGAGAGGTAGCGCCGAAGGAAGACGAAGCGGTGGAAAGGGGAGAGGTTGAGCGGACGATGGCGCGAGGGGAGAGGGAGAGGTGGGAGATGTGTTGCGAGTGGAGGAAGGCGATGGCCTGTAGTAGAGAAAGGGGGTGAGCGCTTGTCGAGAGACGAGGGAATTAGCCGACACAACTCACGCCGACGATATCTTCGACCACTCCGAGCAGCTCGGTGCGCTCGAAACGAGAGATGTCGGGCACTTCCCACCTCTCAACGAGCACGGCTGTCCACTCTTCGTTCATGGGTACGATTCCGACGAGTGGAATGCAGGGAATGACCTTCTGAGCCTTTGCCTTTGAGCGCAGACCGGCCGAGGAGAGGTGCTCGAGGGCGTCGAGCTCGTAGGAAGAGTCGTCGTCGGTTGGTAGGATGAAGAGGGAAAGTGGAAGCGAGTCGGAGACGCGGTTGGCGACGAGATCAGGCTGCGAACCAGAAGAGGTCAGCTTCCTCGCGCTCTGCGCCGAGCTCGCCAGCAGCGAAAGGCTCACCCAGCTACTCTTCTCGTCGATGGCGTATCCCCTCTCTCCCACAAATGCCCTCACCTCTTCCCAATCTTTCATCCCCCACTCACTAACATCCACTCCATCGCCGAGCTCGCACTCCTCCTCCGGTCCCGGGAACACTCCGACCCAAACGTCCTCTTCCTTCCCTTCCCTCCTCTTCCTATCATCCTTCATCGTACGAGGTACACTAAAGTTGAGTGTCGGCTCCCGAAGGTGTTGCGAAGGTGGTGGTCTATTGCTCGAGGATGCGTAAAGCGAGCTTCGCATTGCGCCGAGAATGGAAGGCGTGCGTTGACGAGCAGGACGAGGACCGGGAACGAGACCACCGATAGTTGGAGGAGGGTTGGAAGGAGTGCTGTCGGAAAAGGCGCTGTTGGGGGAGAAGTCGAGCAAGTCGACGAAGGAGCGTCCAAAGACTGGCGAAGGGAGCTCGAGAGCGCCGAGTTGAGGTGGTAGAGTGGTAGTCCTCTGTGGTAGAGCTCTCCCACCTTCTTCATCGTCGCTTCCGCTCTCGTCGTCGCTGTCTTGAGGGGGAGGTGACGAGCTGAGCGCGTCCAGGGGGTCGTGCGCTGGTCGGACAGCAATGGCAGGGGCTGTAGGCTCAGAGATGGACAGCGAAGGGAAAGAATGTAGCTGTGTAGGAGTTGTAGGCGATTCGGCCGCTGCTGGAGCTTCCATCGTCGAGTGAGTCGTGGCAGGAAGGTGAAAGCGAGGAGCGCGTCCTTTCGAAGCGGCGGCGGAGGCTCGAGCGCAGGGGTCAACGATGCTGTCGAGTATGGTACAGCAGTGTGAGGGAGTTCAAAGTCTCCTCTGTGCTTTCTAAGTCTTTTTGCACTCGTTGCAGCGAAGTCGGCCCGGCTTCGGCGTTCGCTTCGTAGGGGACTTCTCGCTAGTCCTGTACAGCTTGAAGGGGTCGCAGCAGAGCAGCGTGATAGACCCCATTCAACGACATCTCGACAGCTCTCAGTCCACCCTCGGATACAGAGCTTCCCGAACGACGGCTCACAGCGCCGAAGTCCTTTCGCTGCTCGGTCCATCTTGAAGCTCTCTGCGCTCTTGATCTAAGTCTCGGTGTTGCGAAATATACAAGGGTCTAATTCTAATGCGTCTATAGCCTCCACTTGAGCCCAGTCTGAGCCACGTTGGCGGATGCAGGGATGTCGGCGGCGGCGAAGGCAGTCTTGATGGGCGTGATCGAGATGGCGCCGCCCTATAGGAGTAGGAAGGTCAGCAAAGAGTCAAGAGGAGAGTAGTATAACGGCTCACCAGAAGAGCGTGAGTGTCGGTGCCCTCCTTCTGCGATTGAGCGAGGCGTCAGTAGAGAGCTCGGTGAGGCTACGCTAGAGACTCGGAGAAGAGACTTACCAATGAGCTTGCTGGCGGGTTCAGCAATGCGGTAAGATCAGGCTCGAATACGAACTTGAGCGGTCTGGTAAGATGGTCGACGTGGATCTTGAGGCGATCCTCATCTCCCTCCTTGACCTCAGCGCTCCCGTTCGCGCCCAAGGGGAGCGCAGAAGGCCCACCCTCGTCCTCGTGCGGTCCAGGTGCCTCTGAAATGGACTTGAAGAGTCGTTCGTACGAGGTGAGAGCCATTGTAGTCCATTGAACCTCGGGCGAGGGGTCAAGGATGGACGGCATGAGCTGTAGAGATCGAAGCACGGTGAGCTGACGATCAAGCTAGCTATGGAAAGAATCGACGCTACTAACGGGTACGTTGACCGAGTAGACCTGCGCCTTGTCCTCCCCCTCGCCAAAGCCGAGCTCGTACAGGCGCTTGACGACCTTGCAAGAGGCGGTGGCAGCAGCGCTGATGAGATCCTTCCCGGGAGGTCGGTAACCAGCCATCAATCCCCAACTAAGCGCGATGGAAGGGACGCCAGAGATAGCCGCTGACATGGCCGCGCCGAGGGTTCCGCTGCGAAAGGGCGAAAGTCAGCCGAGGCCGATTCGTAAGAGCGTATAAGGCTCACGAGGAGAGAGCGAAAGCAGTAGAAGCATTTTGACCGTGATTTGGCCCTGTGATGACGAGGTCGAACGAGCCCGGAGGGTAGAGGGAGTGAAGGGCGATGTTGGAGCAAGTTGCTGTCGATGGGAGCGAAGGGTCAACTCGCGTAAGCAGCCTCGGCATGTAGAGCTACACACCTGGAGTACCGTCAAGCAAGATCCACTCTACATGCTCTCCCTCCTTGAGCGGCCTCGGCAGATCGGTCCTCACTCCCTGCGTCCCATCCGGTCCTCGAGGGTAGTAGTACTGTCCCGTAGTCTCCTGGCTGATCAAGTACGCCTTGCTGACCCAACTGCGCTGCGACGAGGGAACCACGACCTTAACTTCCCAGCCTGAACGCGCCAGCTCTTCAGCGAATGCGTAGATGAACGGCGAGTGTCCAGGCTCGGGAGGGCCGTCGTCGTTGGTTAGGAGAATACGGGGAGCACGTCCTTTTGAGTTTCCTGGTGCTGCCATGCTGTTGGAGATGTGAGGAGCGAGAAGCAGGAGGGAGAGCCAGCTCAGCGCGCAGTGGAACTCCCGTTTGAACGCTTGAATTCGATTGCGTCATCCTGTAGGTCATCAATTCTTGCAGCCGACGCAGTTTCGGTAGCTTCTGCAGCTGTACAATGCCTAACTCTTGCTCTTCGCCCGAGATCCGCTGCGAAAGAAGACGGTTGCGCCGAGAAAGGAGGTCTTGCGCCGAACTGGCTGTTGGCAGTCAATCAAGAGACCTCGGGCAGGGCCACTCCATCCTAACTACTATCCTACAGACAAAAGCCTCTCACTTCGGGTCTAGGGAGCTTAGAGCAGCGTCGGTGAACGCTTCGCAGGGCAGCAGCTCTCGCTGGCCTTGTGCAGCTTCGATTAGGCGTAACAGCACAGCTTTGTGCTCAGCTGTCGTTCCAGGAGGCTCTCGAGAAGCTCCCGACCCTCGCTTCACCTACAGAGCCGCCCGAACGACGGCTCACCCTCATCGCCGAGCGCCCCTCGCCGCTCGACCGGTCTTCCCTGGAGGCTGAAAGGCTGCTATGTATGTCTAGACTCACACTCTGCTCCAAAAACTCTCTACAGCCTGTCCCTGACCCACCCTCACCTTGTTTACAGCACTGCACCCCGCTCAAGCCTCGAGCTGTCAAGTCGACGTGTTTGAGCGCCCGAGCGTCGTGGTGGTGAGGGCTGACGAGGGCTTGGAGTGCTCTGGAGTGTATGTAGGTGTTTTTAGAGATTTGGGAAGGTGTAGGAGAAGTCCGAAGAAGTAGAGCGGGAACGGCGAAGCGAGAGAAGCGACGAGCCAGAGTCGAATCGTCTCTTGCTCTTCTGCCATCACCTCGTCTCAGAAGCTCTCTCGACCTCGTCCCTCGACTACAGAGAAGAAAATCATGCCTATCAGGATAGATCACACCTTCCTACGAGCACCTCACCCTCTCGTCACCTCCGCCAGCTTCGTCTTGTTCGAGCGACCAAGACCCGTCCTCGACTTCATTCCCCTCACCATGTGCTGCTACGCCCTTCTCGAGCCAGCTTCAACTCTCCAAGCAGTCATCGCCGACATCAACGACGAGACGGTGGTCATCATCGCTCACTGTTCGGCGACCGGACGAACCTCGGTCAGCCACGCCATCGCTAAAGACACCGACTGGTCGCTCTATGCTCAGCAGCTCGCCTGGCTTACCAAGGAATCGAAGAAGGAGGTGAACATCGTTGTTGCTGCCCTGCCGATGGAGCGTCGCAAGCTAGTCGACCCTCACCTCGAAACGACCCTCCGCTCAGTCGCCACCAAGGTCAACATTCCCGTCACCCTCACCAGTACAGCGCTCTCTCCTCTCTCGATGGCAGTACAGGTCATCAGGGATGAGGGACGCACGACCTTCCTGGAGTTTGCGCGGGATCAGGTCTTCGACCGATTCGCCAAATACAACGAGCTCGGCGCCGAGCCGAAATGGCGCACGATTTGCCAACTAGCAGTGTATCAGCACTACGTCAACCTCAATTACGGTAAACCCAACCCGCTCTGGATGATCTACGACGGACAACGCAAGCCTCGCATTCCTTCCCTCTCCGACACTGCTCGCACTCTTCTCAAGCTCGCGGTAACGGACGCTGGGAAGGTATCGAGACCGGCGGTCTTGGACGAAGACGCGGTGCAGTTTCACGGTCTACGCATCATGGGCAAGACACAGACATCAATGCAGAGGCTTGGACATATCGTCGGTTCTTTCGCTGCCCAAGGGAGTTGGTGCGCTTACTGCGGCAAGTTGGAGGGACTTCGGAGGTGTAGCGGATGTGGATGGGAGACGTACTGTAGCTTGGAGCACCAGAAGCTGGACTATGGGGATCACAGGAGCTGGTGAGCGTTTCCCCTTTCCTCGAGTCTCGACCGAGCGCCGAGCTGACTCTCCTTACGCTCACGCAGGTGCATGAAGAACCGCAAATCGACCTCGAGCTGAGCTGCTACTACTTCGCGTTGATCGGTCGTCGTGAAGGTGAGCTTCATCTTCGCTCCTCGCTGAGAGCCGTCGCTGACTTCTTTCGGCGCTCGCAGGTGGTCGGCCGAAGCTTGGATACCGCGCTGTTGAGAGGATGAGCTGTACTACCTCGATTTCTTGAAAAAAGGTCCTTTCCCTCCCTTCCATTCCGAAGGAGTCTGGTGGCGGAGAGGGCGCTGCGAGCGAAAAAGATAGCTTTCGGCGAACGACCAGCGAGCTCGGTCGAGCAGCCGTCGCTGAGATAGGGCTCGGGAGCGCTCTTCGGATCGCAGAATCAGTAGATCTTGCTGTGATCCCTGACTGACAGGGAGATTGGAACGAGAGGTGTACCTCTGCGAAAGGGAGCGAGGAGCTTGCGAATTTCCCTCCCTTAGTCGCTTCAGTTTCAAGCTGTTTCTAACCCCTCCAGCTCCAGGGCGACAACCAGGGAAGGTAGAAAATGCAGTGAAAGAGAGTCCAGCTGAGGACGAAGCCAGCACAGACGCTTCAGCAGCTGCAATCCCTCCCTCTTCGTTGCTGCTCGGACCCCTCCTCGCAACGGCGTCAGGTTGGCTCTTCTTCGTCAGAAGGCGAGCTGCCAAGAGCATGCGAGCTCTAGTGAGTTGAAGAGATATCACAGCTGGCCAAAGAGCTCACTCAGACGAGCGAGAGCCAACGAGAGCCCGCCCAACTGAAGCGAGAAGCGAGCCGACCTCCTTCTCCTTCCTCCCATTCACTGCTCTTCAGCTTTTTTCCCTCTCCCCGTCTCTCGCCTACAGACGTTAGAGATGACTCTCCTCGTCAAGCTGCTTGTGACTGCTGTGCTCTCGGTTCAGCTCGTCCTCTCCTTCCCGAGAATGGGCAGCGACGCAGCGTCGACGTCGTGCGTTTGGTCTCTCGCCGCTGATGAGCTGCAGCTGACCCTTCGAGCGCATTTCAAGCAGAACTCTGTTCAAGATCAACTCCTCTCTCGCTCGTTCAACAGGATCAACCGCCCTCGCAACAAGCGCCAGTCGGGAGACTCCTTCCTCAACCTCCCCCGTGCTCACCATTCCCGGTCTTCTCCAGCCGGTGAGTCGTTGGTCTATGGCTTGGAGCCAAGTGGATCGATGGACTGACCCCCTACCTGCTCGCAGGTCTCCGTTCTGTACCTTGGAGGCGTCACCGTTGGTCGCAAAGGCTTCCCCGACTCGGCTCACCCCTTCCAAAACCCTCCCTCGGGAGCTCAGCGTGGTGAGTAGCCTCGGTCGTGCTTCTTCGATGTAAAGCTCATCGTTCCCCTCCTGCTCGACCCACAGGCGGATGCCCTGGTCTCAACCTCCTCGCAAACTACGGCTACATTGCTCGTTCGGGCATCACCAACGTCGGAGAGCTGCTCTTCGCCATGCAGGAGGCTATGGGGTGAGTTCTTGCTTGTTACCGAGGGAGAATTAGATAAGGTTGCTTGCGGAGGAGGGGAGCTCCGAGCCGGAAGGATGGGAGTTCGGCGGAGGAATTAGAGCTGACCTCCTTCCTCTCCCCTACCTCGACGCTTCGCTCCTGATCTCGCTGGAGCCCTAGTCGCCCTCTCCTTCCGTGGAATGACCGACCCCACGACGCTCAAGATGTCTATCGGCGGCACCGATTCGCGCACCAGCGGCATCATGTCCTGGCTCTTCGGCGGAACCGTTCCCGGTCTCTTTTCTGCTCCATCCCATTCGAGGTATGAGCATGATGGGTCGCTCGCCTTCGACGACGCCTACTTCACTCCTGGAGGAACGACGAGCCAGTTCAACGGCACCCTCTGGAAGCAGCGTAGGCAATCGGCCGACAACGACTTCAACGGCGTTGTTCAGCCTCGATTTCGTTTCGCGTGAGTCTCTCTCTTCTATGGTACACTGAGAGGATATCAGCGATGGCTGTTTGTGATCTTGGCTAGACTCAAGGCCACTGGGCGAGCTCTTCTTCGACTTCGGCGATCAACTCGCCGATACTTTGGCGCTGACCTTGCCTCTTCTCCGGTCACAACAGAGGCTCGTTTCAACTCGTACGACTACTGGGTCCAGAACAACCCTCAGTGCGCTTGGGTGAGTCGTTGAGAGCTCTCGATGGCCGCCGAGCAACCAGTTCACTCGTCGCTCCTCTCGCTTCAACAGGTCATCGTTAGCCAACTCCTCTTCTATGGCGCCGAGAACCTCCTCTGGCTGCACTTCCCTTCGTCCAACACGGATGGAACCGTAGGTCCCGCTACCGCCGCCGCCGTCGAGACGTTCTCTGGCATCCTCGAGTCGCCGGCTGGCGTGTTCTCCAAGGTGCCCGAGAAGTTCCCCGTTGGGATCGATGGCAAGTGGTATCGCAGGGGTGTTCCATTGACTGTAAGTATGCTCTGAAGTGCAGGAGAACGATCAGAGCTGACCCGTTCATCTCCACCAGCTCGCCGAGGGAGTCGCCGCCTTGATCGACACCTACGCCGCTCACCCAGGTGAGTTTGTTCGCCTTGAACCCTCGCCTTGCTGATTCTTACCGCCCACTATATCCCTACAGTCGCGTTCGGATGAAACAGCGGCACCACCAACTCGTTCGTCGCGCAAGGAGACCTCTCGGATTCCATCAGCGGCGAGATCACGGTCGAGAGCGTTAGCTGCCTCATCCTCACGGAGGTGAGTTTGCCGTCGTATGGCTCTATACTACAGCTCTTGTTGACCCACTCGCTCGCTCCCTCGCAGATCGCTGAGAACGTTTCCGCCTCGGTCGGTGCTCTTCTTCAAGCTACCGTGGGCAATCTTGTGGACGCGCTCCTTGCTCCTGCCTTCGAGGGCCTGAGCTGCTGAAAGGTTAGCTCTTCAAAGTGCTTTATTTGTCAATGCATTGCTCGTGTTTGCTGCTACACCTTTCCCGGGAGAGGACGCCCTCGAACTGGTCAAGTCAACCACGCGCGCTCGCGCTTCTCAAGTTGTGCGCTGGTCCCCTTCCCTCGATTTCGTCTCTGCACTTCGACCCAGTTAGCTACTTCTTAACCTCGACTTCTCCTTACCCGAGAATGCTACGGGGAGCCAGGCTTCGGCCACCTCGGCTTCCGCCAACATCGCAAGCTCGGCTTGCACTGGGTCAGCTTCTCTCTTTTTGCCTCTCTCTTCGGCGAGTGCAGGGAAGCCGTTTTTGCGCTGCTTTAACTGGCTCTCCCTCGCTTTATGTAAGCGACGAATGGTTCTGGAGAGCGAGGCGAGCAGTTCGAAGGTTCGCCGGGAAAGGGGAAGCGGGACCAGCCTCTCGAATGACGGTCTGTATCCTCACACGGAGTCGTAAAAATTATCAACTGAATCCTTTGCAATCTCATGAATCATACGTCGTCCTCAGCTCATAAACGGGGGTATAATGCTCTCGCGGAATCATCGCCGAGCGCCGACCGAAGTCCTCGTCCTCCCACTCTAGGCGAGAAGAGCCAATCCACCAGCGAGGAGGAGACCTAGTCCACCGGCAACGACCTGCTTAGCGGATCCCGAGTCCTTGGTGGTGGAAGTAGCGTCGGCGGCCGAGGAGGAGGCGGTGGCCGTTCCAGCGACGTAGGTGATGGCGCTCTGGTTGCCGTAGGAGGTGGTGCAGGCGGCGTTCCAAGCTAAACAAAAGGTAATCAAGATTAGCTTCAAACTGAAGGGGAAACAAGAGGAGCAAGTAAACGAACTGTCGACAAGCCCTTTGCCCTCGGTCGAGTTGGAAAGGCATCCGGTGCAGTCGAGGAGCAGATCGGAGGTGGAACTGGCGCAGACACAGTCTACACCTTTCTGAGCGGTAGCCTCATCAGTAGAGCTGAAGTCGGGGAGGCAATCCTGAATGTGGAGGCGAGGGGGGTCAGCTCCGAGTCGGCGCCGAAACGAAGAAGAGCGAAGAGCGCACGTCGTTGTAGTGGCTGATAAAGGGCGAGCAGGCAGAAGTGCACTCTGACTGAATGGCGGAAATGTTGAGAGTCGCGTCGTCTTGGGCTTGAACTCCGGCTGTAGCGAATGCGTGAGTTCAACCCCGACCGAGGACCGAGAAAGAGGGAAGCGGTCTACTCACCAGCAAGAGCAAAAGTAGCGAGGGCGACAAGGGAGAACTTCATGTTGCTTTTGAAGAGATGCGGACGAGATGTGAGATGTAGGAAACGAAGAGAGCTTTTCCTCCTCCTTCGTCCTTAGTCGCCTCCGCACTCCGTCGACCCCTCACCGCTCGGGCCCGACAGACGTTTGCATGAAGCTCCTTTACCGAGCTACTGTACCGTGATGCAGGAGGTAGAATCGGAGTCCGTAACGCTGGGCCAGAGGAGCGAGCAAGAGGAAAACCGAAGGCGAAGGAGAGGAAGCGCCGACTCCTTACCGAGCGCCAAACTCACACGAGCGACCGAAAGATGGTACAACATCATTCCACGTGCAATGCAATAAACACATCACCTCCTAATCCCTCTACTCCCCCCGGAAGCGACAACACCCTTCTGCACCCTCACCCCCGGCCCCGCCTTCCCAGCTTCAACCTCCAACCTCGTCCCCAGAAGCACCTCCTTCCTCCCTTTCTCAAACCTCTCAAACTCGTCATCCTCGATCCTATCCTCCTCAACGTGTAGTTGGACGTGCACTTGAATCCCTTCGATCGCGGAGAGAGAGCCGAGAGGGAGTGGAGAGGTTGAGGTTGAAGTTGGACGGGGGAAGGAGGGAAGGGAGCGGAGGGAGGTGATACTCCGAGAGCGGTAGGCTCGTTTTGAGGAGGGGTACGAGGTTTTGGTATTAGCGTGCGAGTCGAAAGCGACTGAAGCCATTGATTGTCGACGATCCTCGGAGCCGTCGTAGGGGCATCCTCCGAGCTCGGCGCCGAGAGTTGACTCTGCCCCGCCGCCGCCGTGGAGGGAGATGCGGGTTGGTACGTGGGTTGTTTGGGGGTAGGAACCGATTACGCCTGAACTGCGGTGCGATTGAAGCTTGTCGGGCAGGGAGAGGGTCGTGAAGAGGGAGAGGGCGTAACAGGCGGGGAGGGGGACTGGGAAAGAAGGGAAGGGTTAGCGTGCGCTTGAGAGGACGGAGAGCGGGAGAGACTTACGGAAGAATGCGTAAGCTATATCACAAGTCATGAGATCGCTGCCGTTGTAGACGAGGGAGAGAATGGCTCTGCGCGCGCGCCGAAACGAGGAGGTCAGTCATTGCCGAGGTCGGATTCCGAGCCTCAAAACTCACCCGGGGACAGCGATGACGGTGGTGTAGGCAGCCGACTGAATGGTAGTGTTGATAATGATCTTGAGAGCCGAGTCGGTTGAGGGGTTGAAGCCGGCGAGGCGGGATCGAAGCTGGACAATATCTTCGGGCGGCGGCGAGAGGGTCAGCGCCGAGGCAGGGCGAGCGAGGGAGAGGACGACGTACAGGTGATGGTGATGATGGTGTCGGTGCACGCTGAGCAGAGGAGCCAGATGACGACGCAATTGTTGAACGTCGGCCGAAAGTTGGATTCAAGCCACGGGTTTTGATAGTAAAGGATTCCCCAGCTGCGAGGGAGGAGGGGTGTGAGTTCGGTCGTCCTCGCGGTAGAAGTGAGTCCTATCTCCACTCACATCGTCGTGCCCAAGCTCCCGAGAAAGCTGGTCGAGATGAGCAGCCCGGCCGAGCAAAGGAGGAGCCATCGGTGCCACTCTTTCCTCATAATCTGTAGCTCTTTGCCGTGTTAGCTCGCCTTCAACTCTTGAGAATAGTACCAAGAACCCACCCGCGAAGCCCTATACACCAACACACTCTGCACGACGCTCCCCACCACTCCAACGAGGACCGGCTCAACCGACTCAACCTTCGTCCCCCTC
Organism: Leucosporidium yakuticum; assembly: GCA_019775505.1. NCBI lineage: Eukaryota > Fungi > Basidiomycota > Microbotryomycetes > Leucosporidiales > Leucosporidiaceae > Leucosporidium > Leucosporidium yakuticum. The sequence continues at coordinate 123,406 of JACWFO010000006.1, read as the reverse complement.
AACAAACTCCCCGCGTCCCTCTGCTGCAGGGTCCCAAAATGCAATAAATCATTGACATGCAACCCCGCGATGAAGATAGTGAGAAGGACGACGAAATAGATGATTCGTTTGAGCAATCGGGAGGTGGAAGACCAGGAGGGACCGGGGGAGGTGAGATGGTGGGTGATGGAACAGAGGAGGATACCGACTAGGAGGAGGTGCGCGCTGGAACCGAGGATTACGGGCCCTAGCTGTTGGGTGGGAGAGAGACGAGGAATGATTAGCGAGCGATACGCCGCGCGTTGGAAGACGGCGCTCAGCTCGGCGATGAGCAAGGGGGAAGGACTGACCAAAGCCATCGACTGAGCGTCTGTAGCTATCTCGTCGCTCATTGTTGCTGCTCTGTGGTAGTGGCAGGAGAACAAGGAAGAGCTCTGCTCTGTCTGGTTGTAGATCAACCTTCGGCGCAACGAGGGCAGCCCCAGTCCAGCCTCGTCTCGCAGGCACTCACAACCCGAATCGAGCTCTCCCTCCGCCTGCTGTAGCTCTATCGCTTGACCCTGGTTCTCTAGGAGCAAGAACCACGTTACCACGTCGTTGGGAACCTACTCCTCGTGCTCTCTTGCTCCTCTCCCTCGTCAAATCCTTCCCCTGCTGAGCCAGAGGGAGAGATGCCGCCTGGACCTAGCGGTTCGACGTCGCGTGAGATGGAGCTGCCACAGAGGGAGCAGACGCCTGTGTGCTTGATGTGGGATTCTGAGGTGAGTTCCTTTGGCCATCTCTGTAGGCTGGTAGAGAGGCAGACGAGCTGGGAGAAAGAGGAAGGGGAGCGAGAGCTGGAGGGATGCGTCAACAATGGGAGGTGCTGCAGGGCTACAGAGCGGGCGTAGAGCTGTAGGGGAGCAGCAGACTATTCTGTACCTTCTCACCTCCGTGACCGCTCACCAACCAACCGCTTCCCCTCTCCGCTCGTCCTCGCTCACCCCTCCTCCCTCTCGCTCAACAGAACGTCCGCATCCCCTCCGACATGCCCTCACCCTTCACCGCCTGCTCCCTAATCCGCCAAGTAGCCTCCACTTACGGTCCAATCCGCTGTTTCAAAGCCTACATGGAAACCGAGTTGGAGAGAGGGGAGCGCAGGACCGCGACGAGGAGTGCGTTGCAGAGTAGTGGGGTTACTATTGCTGATACGCCGCATAATGGTGGGAAGGAGGGTGAATTACTTGCTCTGTTGTTGAGAAACAGTGAGACGAAGCGCCGAGCCGAGCTGACCTTTGCCCCGACCGAACCGAAACCTCGCCCTCGCCGAACAGTCGCCGACAAGCAACTAATCGTCGACCTCTTCACTTTCGCCCTCGACCACCCTCGCGCGACCTTCGTCCTCATAACCGGCGACAAAGATTTCGCCTACGCCTGCTCAACCCTCCGAAATCGTCAATACAAGATGATCCTCCTCTCGCCCGAGACGGGAGTTTCAGAGAGCTTGAGACAGAGTTGTGATGAGATGGTTTTTTGGAGGACCGGGGTGTTGGGATTGCCGCTGAGGGGTGGTGGTGGGTGAGTGCGCGCGCGCGGTTGGGGCGCGCTGGCTTGAGTTGGAGCGCCGAGCTGAGGACCTCCCGAACTGACCCCCCCCCCCTTCCCCTACTTGGATTGAGCAGACAGAGGAACGACCAACAAGTCGCTAAACGACCCAAGATCAACTACCCACAGCAGCACCAGCAATACTCCGGCCTCTCCACCGTCAACTACACGTACCAACACCCTCCTCCCCCCGGCGCTCGTCCAGCCCTCCCCCCTCCTGCCGACGCCTCAACCCGCAGCGGCCATTCCTACCGCCCGCTCCCAACCACCTCGACCTCGACCTCCACCTCGGACAAGGAGAAGGGCAACGGCAAGAAGACAGCCGAACAAGCAGCCCGAAGTCAGAGGAAGAAGGAGAGGAAATTGGCGAGGCGCGCGGAGGCTGCTGCTGTCGAGGAGAGGGAGAAGTTAAAGGGAGGGAAGAGGAAGATTGAGGTTATTGAGTTGGGCTCTTCGTCCGAAGAAGAGGAGAGAGTAGAGGAGGAGGAGGATGAAGAGGGGTTCGTCCTCCCACCTTCCGCCCGACTCGCTGCCGCTCGAGCACAAAAGGCCAAGGTCAAGCCCGAACCGAGGCCACCTCCGAAACGAGCTCCCATGGCGCATGATCCCCTTCCCTCTACTCTCACCACCACCAACCCCTCCGCCGCCGCCTCAACGAGCAACCCCAACCCCAACCCCAACCCCAAATCCAAGCTCCCCCGCCTCGCTCACTCGCCCGCTGCTGCACCTTCTTCGGATCTCATCGTCCTCCCCTCCTCCTCCTCCTCCTCCTCGGCGAGGAAATTACGGCCTTCTTCCTCCTCTGCTTCGGGCTCGGGAGCGGGGGCGGGGTCGAGCAAGGGCAAAGGAGAGGCAGAGGCAGGAGGTTTGAGGAGGAGGTCGAGTCTGAGGTTGAGTAAGAAGGCCGGTGTCGAGTCCGAGGATGAGGGTGAGGGGGAGTATGAGGATGAAGAGGTCGTCGTCTCCCAGCCTCCTTCCTCGGCGGCGAACGGGAAAGGAAGGGCCAAGGCGCCGGCCCGGAAGGAGGAGAAGGAGAAGGGATGGGTGGACAGTAGTGAAGAGGAGGGGGAGGGGAGTGGGGAGGAAGTGCTGGAGATGTTGGTTAGTCGGGTTGGAAGGGGGTGATTCGTTCGGCGGAGGAGGAGGAGGGGGGTTCGGCGTTGAGAAGGCGCTTGGGTGTCTGTCTGTCTGTCTGTCTGTATGTTGTTATGTAGATTTCGCAACACTCTTTCCTACCGTCCTATGTACAACACCCGAGCCAGCGAGCCTCTGCTTCAATACTCAGTCGGTCGGTCAGTCGACCCCTGCCTCGGCCAATCCTCTCCCACCTCTCTCCCTTCCCCTCTCTCGCGACTTGAACGCATCATGGCCGGTCGAATCCCCATTGGATCAGCTCTCCTCTTCACCGGCGCCGTAACAGGGTTAGGGTACGGGATCATGTACCGTATGTCCTTATCTCCCTGCTTTGCTACAGCACTTTGAACTTGCTAACCTGCTCCCTGCCCTGCCCTGCCCTCCCTTGCTCGCCTCACGCGCTCGCTTCCCTCTTGGCTCCCTACGGTCGCCAGTAACCACCCCAACAGACCAACAATTCTACGATTCCCTAGCTCCCGATTTGAAGCGCAAAGTGGATGAGAATCGGGCTTTGCAGAGGAGGGGAATGGAACAGAGGGAGGCTTTGGAGAGGATAAAGGTGCGTCTCTGTCTTGTCTTTCGCTGGCTCTGTAGGTGGATAGGGTGAGCTGATGGGTTGCATGCGTGGGGTCGGGTGAGCAGAAGAGCGCGGAGTTGGATAAACCGGTTTGGGCTGCTGAGGAGGGGAAGAAAGTCTAGCTGGGAGCGAGCAGCGAGCAGGAGCAGGTGAGTCCCAGTCCCCCTTCGACGAGTACGAAGCGAGGGGAAGCGAGCTGACGTGTTGATGTATTACAGGAAGGAGGATTGTACTACTGTACTACTACGAGCTGTACCAACGCCCATTCGCCCATTCGCCATCTCCAATTTCGTTTCGTTCGCTCGAGCAGGCGCCGAGCAGCCAGCGCGACTTTTGAGGATCGAGAGCCCTTGCAGCTCTCCTGCAGCTACTCAGCAGCGTGCTCGACGCCCTCTGATGGGCTGCCTGCTTCCCCGTGCTCCTACCCCTTCGTCCCCGTCGAACTCGCCTCGTCCTTTTCGGTGTCGCCCTTTCGAGGTTTGATGAGCGAGCGTGAGGGATCAGAAACCGTTCGAAAGGGGCGGTGGGTTGTTGATGTTGTGCGGTGGGCTGCGAGGAGGCTTTCGTTGAGGAGGGGGGGGAGGGTTTCGGCGCGCAGGAGGAGGGGGGAGGTGAGTCCTGCCGCTCGTCGAGGAGAGAAGGAGAGGGGAGGAAGAGGGCTGATCCCTTTCCCATGCAGATGGTAGCGTGGTGTTCGAAGAGTAGTGCTCGCGGTCATGCCAACTCGAACGTCCTTTCATCCTCCCTCCCGCCTCTTCGCCAACGCCGAAAATCAAACGCCGAGCGTTGAGGTTCAATATTTCGCCATACGAACGTTCTCCGTTCATCAGCTTCCCAACCGACCTTTCCACCCCTACCCGCTCGCTCCCCACCGCGCTTCAAACTCCATCCTCCGCCTGCTGACCTGCTCTCGCCTCGCCCTTCGACCTTCCGGCCCTGCTGCACGGCATAGCACGCCTTGACAAACCAGAGAAGCGTGGAGTATCTGTCGATTTTGCTTCCCGCTGGTGTGCGAGCGAGCTGAAGGTCTGCTGTGAGTGATTGGAAGGAGAAGGGAGAAGGAGGGGGGTTCGGCGCTCGTCTCGTCTCGCTCGGTTCTCGGGTGAGGCGCAGAGGAGCAAGGGAGAGGGAGAGCGACCAGGGAGATTCCTGCTCTGCTCTGGCTTCTCCTTCAAGCCGTGCAAGCCCCGTCGAAGCGCTGCCTCCGCCTCAGCTTCGTTCGCCGAACACCCCTCGGCTGTCTCCCACACTCGCTCACTCCAGTTGAGTCGAGGCGAAACGGTACTACAAGATTTACAGCACTATAAACTACACTTATCCTCCTCCTCGTCGCACAACAAGCTACATAACCCTACTCTTCTTCCTCTCCAACGGTTCGGGATCATGCGGAATCCTAAACATTCCTTCCCCCTTCTGCATCACCTCCTTCAATTCCTGTACCTCATTCAGCTTCTCAACGACCCCATCAACAAACTCATCGGAAAGAGGGATCGAACCCTTGCGTTGATACAAGTCGATACCGGCCGGCGAGAAGATAGAGCTGGAGAAGAAAGTGACGACGAATTCGGGCGAGGAGGGAGGGGCAGAGGCGCTGGCGGCTAATGAGGATGGTGGGAGCAATCTGTAGCCTAAAAGCTGCCAGTGCGAGGTAGCTACCATCAACCAGCCCTTCCCGCGCCTGTGAACACACCCCACCCGTCAGCTCGGCGCCGAGCACTTCGCCTCTCCGTCCCAAAGCATCAGAACTCACCACTTCCACCTCGCCCCATTCCCGCCACCTCCCTCCAAGCGATCCACCCCCCTCACCGTACTGACCGCCTTTCCCACAGGATCACTCCTCTTATTGTAAGCAACGAGATCGTCGAAGGTGGTTTGAGGCTGGGAGGGGAGAGCGGAGTAGGTGATTGTGACGTTTTTTTTGTCACGCCAGAGGGGGAGGGTGGAAGCTACTCTGTTGTTGAGTTGAACGGGAAGGGGACGGGGGTTTAGCTACAGAGTAGAGAGGGCAAAGAGAAGGCGGGAATGACGCAGCACGTACACTTGCCATGAACCCAACAAGCTCTGGTAGGGTACAGCTTCGGGAGAGAGGCAAGGATCATTAGAGTTTGGTGGATGAATTTGGATCGACGAAGGCATGTTGCACAACAGCGACGATAAAGGCGGAGGGAAAGAGCGCAACGGGGCGCGACCAAGCTTAGACTCGAACCACTCGCTCGTACGAAGAACGCGGGGGAGTTCTGTACCCCTTCAACTCGGCTCAACTAGGCTAGGCGCTCAGATTAGGAGACGTTAGAGCTGCTCACTGCTGTACTACAGCTCCCGCCCTACAGCGCTACTAGGATGACCTCCTCCGCTCCCTCCTCAACCACCTCCCCCTCCCCCGAATACAGCAAAGAAGCCGGGTACGCCTCTGTCTTTCTGTACCCTACTTACCATTCCTACTAACTCGCTCCCTCGCCCGCTCGCAGAGTAGACGAATCCACCGCCCTGCACGGCTCCTCACTAATCATCGGCGCTTCCACCGTCGTTGGCTTTCTTGTTCTTGCTCTAAGTGGACTGGTGCTCGCGCTCAAGGTGGGGAGATGGACGAGGGAGAGGAGGGAGAGGAGGAGGAGGGTCGATGTACTCACTAGGGAGGATTTGAGAGGGAGGTGAGTGCCAGCGAGGGAAGCGAGCCTCGAGTATATAGGCAAGGCAGGGAAGAAGGAGGAAGCTGATGAGAGGTTTGATGACACACAGGAATGAGAAGAGGAGGGGTAAGAGGGGTATGAACGCTTTTGAGAGGGAGGAATGGGAGGGAGTACCCGCTTGATTCGGGCTTTCCACTTCCCCTACACTCGCCTTTTCGCTTGTATTCGAGGAGGAGGAGGAAGAGTGAGAGGAGATGGAGATGGACTAGGTGAGCTCCCCCCGCCCCCTCTTGCGAGCGGGAAGGAAGCCAGGTGGAGAGAGCTGAACCTCGGCGCCGAGCAGATGGACGCTGGAGGACGTGTATTGAGACGTGTTGTGTCCGTGACGTTTGCCTTTCATTTTGTTGTAGACTGTAAATCCTCCTCTCCCCCCTCCTCCCTCTCCTTCTCCCTCTGCCATTCTCCCGTCGAAGGGCGAGCGCTAACCCTCGACTCGTTTCGCAGATCCCGCTTCCCTCTCGCTCGCTTTTCGTAGAAGCAGAAGCAGCAGCTGTTATCGCATGTCCGCATCTACCACCTCTTTCGCCCTCTCGTTCTAGCCTCACACGACCTAGAGGGAGAGCAGCAAATCAACCCTCGATTCCCCTTCCTCGCTCTACTCGCCCCTCATCCACCTCCGCCTCCAACCCCATCGCCCACCAAACAACTCCCTACAGCTCTACAGCCCTACAATCCTGACCAACCCTCATTCCCACTCCCCCCTCCCCGACCCCGAAAGAGGCAGAGGGTTCCAACTCCGATGCTCTTGCGAGGTTCGGCGATGTCGTTGCCTCCTCCTCTGTTCGTGTTGCTGGGGTTGTTGCTGGGGAAGAGGGTGTTGCTGGATTGGAGGCAGAGGAAACTCCTGAGAGCGAGGGGGCGGCTGATGCAGCGGAGGGAGGCGGTGACGGGTTGCCCGGCTCAGAGGGCTTCAGATCCTTCCTGACCGAGGTTGAGCTCTACGAAAGGGATCCCACTGCCTCGGAGGTGGCGAAGAGGGGAGTTGCTGTTGGTGCTGGGAGTTGAAGTTGGAGTTGGAGGAGGGAGGGGTCGGGCGAGGAAGAGGGGTGGAGAGGGAGAGGGCGTAGGCTCTTCTCCGTCCTCCCTGTGCCGAGCTCTCAGCGCCGCCGAGGGGAGGGAGGGGAGGGGGAGCCAGGTATTGGGGTGAGAGCGGCTCTTGCTCGTGGTCGTGCTCGTACTGATGCTCCTGCGTGGCGTGACGGTCGGCGTCGAGCTCGTAGGAGGAGGAAGGAGAAGAGGAGGAGGAAGGGACCACCTGAATCTCTGGCAGCGAGTTCGAGTTCGGGTTCGGGGGAGGTGGGGATCGCCTCGACCACGGACTTGGCGCAGGCGAGGGCGGAGGCGGGAGGGAGCTAATCCGCACTGGTGGCGTCGTTTCGAGGTTGAGTGACGGCGGAGGGGGAGGAGGGGGAGGAGGGTGTCTCTTGCGCGTCGAGTCCGAGGTCGGGCTCGAGGATGAGTGGGAGTGGGAGGCGAGCGGCTCGGCGTGTGAACGAGTTGAAGCGAGAGGAGGCGAAGGGTGAGGGTCGACGGGGAAGGTACGCCTCCTTCTCTCCCTTGCCCTTTCCCTGCTGCTGCTCCTTGAAGGGAGAGGGAGAGGGAGAGGGCCGGGCGAGTCCAAAGCGAGTTGGACGTACCCCTCCTCCTCCTCCTCGGCTCCTTCTCCTCGCTCAAGAACGTCAACCCCTCCCGCTCCTCGGCGATCGAGGGGCTCGTCGCCAATCCTTATCGCTAGACCTCTCATTTCGAACCCCTCCCCATCCCCTGCTCCGCCGCCCAAGACCGTCACCGACGGACTTCTCCTCCCCTCTCCCCTCCCCCTTCCCGCAAGTTTCAACGCTCTCAACCCCCACCCCCCTCCTCCTGCTCCAAAATCAAGCACCCTCCCATCGGCGCCTCGATGCAGCTCAACCAAAGTCGTCGGCGCCTCCAGAAAGGAGTGAAGAGCGAAATAGATGCGACCGAGGAGGATTTGGGTGAAGGAGAGGGAGGGGAGGAGGTTGATTAGGCTTTTGAGGTGGAGTGGATTGTATTGGAACGTGTGAGGTGGGTGAGGAGTTAGTGTGGGTGTAGAGGGAGAGAGGGAGGGGAGAGAGAAGACGAACCGATACCCCGGTTCGGCGGATTGGAGGACGAGAATGACGTTAAGGAAGTTGATGAGGCACATGCACTGTCCCTCGTTTCCTCGTTAACTCTCCCACTTCTCAGCACTCGAAAGAGGACGACTCACCAGCGTACAAACTCCCCATTCCCTCCTCATCACCCTCATCACGCTCCTTACTCCCCCTCCGATCAAACCGCCGAGAGCTCGTTCGGAAGAAGCGTGTCGCCAGGAGGCGTAGAGGATTAGAAGGAGGATGAGGTGGTGGTACAGGGAGGGGGAGATGAATGCGAGGGAGAAGAGAGGGGAGGAGGGAAGGAGGAGACAGAGATGCTTGCTTGCTTCGGCGTTGAGGGGGAGGTAGGCCGCTGCTCTCCATCCGCTGAATTAGCTACTCTCCCGCGCACAAAGAGAGAAAGGGAAGAAACAAACGCACGCTGCACGAATAAATCACCAAAGCCCTGTACCCCCAAATCCACCACCGCGAGCGCCGAAAGTAATCCTAATAATCGCCGAGAGTTGTGGTAGAGGCGATAGATCCGAAGAGCCATTGTGAGGTGCACGAGGAAGGAGGTGAGGGTGAACCTGTTTGAGTTTTCCCCCGTCAGCGAGGAAAGCGAGCGAGGGGAAGCGGAGGGAGAAACGAACCCGAATGGGAGGTAGCGGGAGGCGTTGCAGGCGAGCGGGGAGGAGCGGGCGATGGTGAGGAGTATGACGGAGAGTACCGCTTGAACTAAGGCTAGATATCTGCGCTGTACCCCATCAGCTTCCCTTGCCCTTCTCCCTCCTCGCCATCTCACGCGCAACTCGTCTCAACTCACCGGCTCGCAAGAAACACTCCTCTCACGGTCCTCCCTCCCGGGCTACAGCTCTCCCTCCTCCCGAGCCGTCCCCTCCTCCCCCGACTCGAACCGCACCAGAGGGAACGAGCTTCGATAGGGAGATGGCAGCCCCAGTCCCAGAGGAGGAGGGCGAGGGAGGAGTATAGGATGATTAGGTGCAGGTCGGAGAGGGTTAACAGGGAGGAGGCGGTGAGATGCGTTTGGAGGAGGAGCGGTGGCAAGGGAGTTGGCATCAGAGACGAGACGAGACGAGATGAGCCAAGAGGGAAAGAGGGAAAGAGGGAAAGGAAACGAGGAAAGGTTGGCTTTCGACTTGAACCTCGTCCAGGAATCGAGCGGGATCGGCAAGCTGTACCCGAGTAGGAATGGTCCCGCAAAGACACGAAGCAGATCCGACTGTTACATGGGAGCCTTGGACTCCGGAGGAGAGTAAGGAAGCTATGTGAGTTCTCAGCCTGAGCGCGAAGAGGAGTACTCGGCGTTGAGGGCGTGTTGAGGGGGTTTGAGGGGCAGGATTGAGATGGCTGAGAACTCAAGTTGGAGGGACAACTACCAAACTACACTTCAGCTTTCGAACGGGACCATACACCCCTTCAATCGCGCTCCAACCCATCGCCGAGCTGACCCTCCCCCGTCTCCAGCGCCGGTCGTCACGAAGACACCTCCTACCTCGTCTCGGCCTCCATCATCCTCACCCTCCTACTCTTCACCATCTCCTTCCTAACCCTCTCCGTCACTCTCATCCGATTCCTCAAATTTCGGCGAGAGAAAAAGAGGAAGGAGGAAGCGTTGAGGAGGGTTAGAGAGCTTAGGCCGGGGGAGGGATGGGTCGAGGGATTGGTTAAGAGGGAGGAAGGGGGGAAGGGGAGGAATGTCTGGGAGAGGAGCGAGTGGGAGGGAGTTCCCGTGAGTTTTGAAGTTGAGGGAGCTCGGCAATGCTGAATGGGGCGCCGAGCTGACGAGCGCTTCTTCGTGCAGGCCTGAGACGCGCAGAATTTCGGAGGAGGTGTAAGAGGATAATTTCCAGCCGCTGCATGATATTACAACTCAGAACGACTCTCCTGCAGCGCCAGCCGAGCGCACCGGCTCCTTGCGAAGCTCGGCCGTCTCTCACAACAGTTCTAACGACCTACAATCGCAATTCTCTCGCCCCTTACTCCAAATCACACTGATCCCCAGCTGAACGCCCGCCTTGGCAAGCTCAAGGGTTCTCCCCCGTCAGCCCGCCGACCCCCGACCGGCTACCTCGAAGCGCCTGAAGAGGCCGGCTCAGCTTCGAAATCGACCTCTCCCTCTCGCCTTTCACTCGACACACTCGACAACATGGCAGAAGTGAGTCTTTACGCTCACTCGCTGTACTACAATGCTGTTGCAGCTTCCGCCGTCACCTCACGCCATCCTGCACCTCTTCCCACTCGTTTGAGCGGGAGGGGAGGCAGGACGCGCTGTGGGGTAGCTGGGAAGCGGCCGCTGTGCTCGACTAGCAACGACGGGAGGAGGTGGAGAGGATAGAGCTACAGACAGAGGAGCTGTACCGCTTTATCTCGGGCGGGAGGGCTGAGCACCAAGCCCTAGGCGGTTGGAGCTGAAACCGCCGTGTCAGGCGGGTTCGGCATCTCTGCTGGGTCCCTCAGCAGTCCCGTCCGGCTGTACTGCAGTGCAACAGGTCGTAATCGACTGTCTCTACCTCACACTGCTTTCCCGGTCCTCTCATCTCATCGCTAACCCTCCCTCTCCCTCCGCTCTCCCATCTGCAACAGCTCTCCTTCAAGAACAAGATCATCATCGTCACCGGCGCGGGCGGAGGGCTCGGCAAATCCTATTCCACCTTCTTCGGCTCTCGAGGTGCCAAAGTCCTCGTCAACGATTTCAGCAAAGAGGCGGCGGATAAGGTCGTCAAGGAGATTAATGATCAGGGAGTTGGAGAGGCTGTGGCTAATTATTCGGATGTTACTAAGGGTGGTGAGATTGTTAAGCAGGCGATGGAGAAATGGGGGAGGGTTGATGTGCTTATTAACAAGTGAGTTCGTGGCTGTAGAGGAGGGAAGAGGGAGGGAAAGCTGACGACGAACCCCCACTTGACAGCGCCGGCATCCTGCGTGACAAGTCGTTCGCTGCTATGAGTGAGAAGGAGTGGGATCAGATTCACGCGGTTCATGTTAAGGGATCGTACGCTTGCTCCAAGGCGGCTTGGCCTATCATGCGCAAGCAGAAGTATGGAAGGATCATCATGGTTCGTCTTTCCTCTTCCTTCCTCTCCCTCGAGTGAGATGGGAGGAGAGCTGACGATGATGATGATGAACACCAACAGACTGCCTCCGCCGCTGGTATCTACGGAAACTTCGGTCAAGCCAACTACTCTTCGGCGAAGATGGGACTCGTCTCCTTCGCCAAGACTCTGGCTCGTGAGGGCGCAAAGGTACATCTCTCTCCTCCTTCTTTCTTCCTCCCCTACTGACCCTCTCCGTCGAAACACACAGTACAACATCCACGCCAACGCCATCGCGCCCGTCGCCGCCTCTCCCATGACCGAGACGATCATGCCTCCCGAGATGCTCAAGTCGCTCTCGCCCGATATGATTGTCCCTCTCGTCGCTTACCTCTGCCATGACGCTACCGAGGAGAATGGTCAGCTCTTTGAGGGTGGTGCCGGTTGGTATGGAAAGCTTAGGTGGGAGAGGAGTAAGGGAGTCGTCTTCAAGACGGATGATTCGTTCACTCCTGCTGCTGTGCGTTCCGGCTCTCTTCCTCCTTCCTTCTTTCTCGATGCTGAGCTACAGCTGACCCCTTCCTCCCCTCGCAATCGCAGGTCAAAGCCCGCTGGACCGAGATCAACGATTTCACCAACCCTACCCACCCCGCCAACATCACGGACGCCGACTACCTCTCCTACCTCGAGCAAGCCAAAGCTCTCTCGACCAACAAGCAACCCTCCCCCGTCCGCTTCGACAACCAAACCGTCATCATCACCGGCGCTGGCGGAGGACTCGGTCGAGCCTATGCTCTCATGTACGCGAAATTGGGAGCCAATGTCGTGGTGAATGATTTTAGTAAGGAGGCGGCGGAGAAGGTTGTAGAGGAGGTTAAGGCGTTGGGCGCGAGGGCTATTGCGGCCGTTTGCTCGGCCGAGGAGGGTGAGAAGATTGTTAAGATTGCGGTTGATATGTTTGGGGCTCTTCACGGTGAGTGTTCACTCTTGATCTCTACGACTCTTTCTCCTCGCCGCGCTCGCCCTGCTGACCTCGCCTCTCCCCTCCAACAGCCGTCGTCTGCAACGCCGGCATCCTCCGCGACAAATCCTTCGCCGCCATGACGGACAAGGAATGGGACGACTGTTACAACATTCACGTCAAGGGAACCTACGCCGTCTGCAAGGCCGCTTGGCCCGTCTTCCGCAAGCAAAAGTATGGAAGGATCGTCAATACCGCTTCCTCCGTCGGTGTTCATGGTAACTTTGGTCAGGCTAATTATTCGACGGCCAAGAGTGCTATTATTGGGTTGACGAAGACTTTGGCGATTGAGGGAAAGAAGTGAGTTTCGAGGCGATTGTGGAGAGGAGGGAGGAGCCGAGCTGACCGCCGGGCGCCCCCCGAATAGGTACAACATCCTCGCCAACTGTCTCGTTCCCAACGCTGGAACCAACATGACTCGTACTATCGTTCGTCTTTTCCTTCCTCCTCCCCCCGCCCCTCGCTGACCGGTCTCCAACTCGAATCAGTGGCCCGAGGAGATGGTCCAAGCCTTCTCGCCCTCCTTCGTCGCTCCCATCGTCGGCTATCTCACCTCCGACTCGAACGAAACGACTCAAGGTCTCTATGAAGTCTCGGCGGGATGGTGCGCTTCGTACCGCTGGCAGAGGAGTTATGGATTCGCCTTCCCCGTCAACAAAAAGGTTAGCCCCGAGCAGGTTAAGGAGAAGTGGGAGGTTATTACTAGGTTTGATGACAAGGCGACGAACCCTAGTTCTACGGCCGAGAGCTTGGAGTCGGTAAGTTCCTGCTCTTCTTCCTATCTCCGAGCGACAAGAGCTGACCGCCCTCTCCCCGCCGCAGATCGTCGAGAACTTTTCCAACGAGGGCGACTCTTCCTCCTCTTCCTCGGGCGACTCGAACCCTTACGCCGACTCCTCTGACCCCGAGATCGTCGCCAAGGCCAAGAAGGAGGCCATCGAGACGGGCGAGTACACCTACTCGGAGCGCGACGTCGCTCTTTACAACCTCGGCATTGGAGCCACGGAGAAGGAGTTGGACCTCGTCTTTGAGGGCGATTCCGACTTCCAGGCAGTCCCTACTTTTGGTGTGATCCCCCAGTTTGCTGTTAGCAGTGGATTGCCTCGTGAGTCGTCTCTTCTCTTCTCTCTCTCTCTCTCCTCTGCGCCCCACTGACCCTTCGCCCCCCGCTCTACAGTCGACTGGCTCCCCAACTTCTCGCCCATGATGCTCCTCCACGGCGAGCAATTCCTCTCCATCAAAGCTCCCATCCCTACCTCCGGCACCCTCGTCTCGGACGCTCGCTTCTCCGAGGTCCTCGATAAGGGAAAGGCTGCTGCTGTTACTTCCATCACTACTACGAGGAACAAGGAGACCGGCGAGGTCGTGTTTGAGAACCAGAGTACCGTCTTCATTCGTGGTGCTGGAGGGTTTGGGGGAAAGAAGACGGGTGGAGGTGAGTTTCTTTCGGCGCGGAACAAGTCGACGGGAGAGAGAAGCGAACCTACGCTGACGCGCCTCTTTTTCCGTACAGACCGCGGTGCCGCTACCGCCGTCAACAAGCCTCCTTCGCGCAAGCCCGACCATGTCGTCGAGGAGAAGACGGTTCCCACTCAGGCCGCGATCTACCGTCTTTCGGGCGACTACAACCCTCTTCACGTGAGTTATACTTCTCCTCGCATCTCGGCTTCTCCCCGCTAACGCTCTCTCCTCTCCCCCTCTCCCTCTTGATGCTCGGCGCCCTCCAGGTCGACCCCAACTTCGCCAAGGTCGGCGGATTCGACCAACCCATCCTCCACGGACTCTGCTTCTTCGGCATCTCGGGCAAGCACATTTTCCGCAAGTACGGCGCCTTCAAGGACATCAAAGTCCGTTTCGTCGGTTCCGTCTACCCTGGAGAGACGGTCGTCACTGAGATGTGGAAGGAGGGTGACAAGGTCATTTTCGGTGAGTTTGCTTGTGCTTTTGAGAAAGTAGACGATTTGATGCTGATGCTGTTGAACTTGCGCGCAGTCACCAAGTGCAAGGAGAGGGGAACTACCGTTCTCGGCGCCGCTGCTGCTACCCTTGCTTGAGCGGCGGAGGTGTGATTTGCTCAAACTCTGAATGTCAAATACTAGTCTTTTGAAGTGCCCTATCGCTTGTCGTTCGTTCGCCTCCGAGAGCCTTTCGCTTCGTCCCATCGTTATCTTCGCTCGGCGCTCGCTCTCCGGCTTCTTTCCCTCTTCGCACTCACTTCTCACGCCTCCGGAAGTCACTCTCGTTCACCGTTTCACACCCTAGCACCATTCACGATTCCCTCCGTCCTCGACCATCCCCTCGCAACCGTTGCGCAACCCTTGCGATGGCCCTGCGACCGCCTTGCGACCGCCTTGCGAGAGCCCTGCGACGGCCTTGCGGGATCCTTGCGGCAATTGCCAAGGTCAGGAAACAAATTGAGGTGCGCTGGAAAGTGGTACAGGGAGGTCGAGCGTGAGATTGGAGATAGACCGAGCTACAGAAAGTAACTGAGCGAAAGCTGGGAGCGGAACATGGCTTCGACCGAGCTCGAGAGCCGAAGCGAGCAGGGATTGGGAAGAGCCGAGTCGAGCGAGAGGCGAAGCATGAAGGAGAAGGAGAGCTCGCAAGCTCAGAAAGGGTTGAGTAATGGTCGTTTCAATGCACATCAAAGTACGACACGCGGGATTAGCAAGCTTTTCTCTTCCCCGACTCGAATCGGCCGACCTGCTCGCGAAAGCCGATCAGCTGTCCTTCTTCACTCGGGGAAGGAAGAGGAAACTACCTACCTCTCACCAATCCTCCTGCTCGGCTTTACTCCTGCAATTAATCGCCATCGCCGAAAGCCTAACGAGCAACTCATACCATCCCGTCGCATCGGTCGCATCCCTCCCCTCCTCCATCGCGCCCGTCGGCCACTCAACCATGCTCTCCTGCTTCCCACCCTCACCACCTTTCAATCCAAACACCTCGCACCCCCTCTCCGCCATATCCAACACCTCCTCTCGGCTCTTCCAGAGGCAGACCGTCACGGCGATATTGTTGATGCCGTCGCTGGTGCGGTAGGCGGGGTTGTGAGGTGGGAGGATGTGGAGAGCGAGGTAGATGATGGGTGAGGCGGAGGGGGAGAGAGCGTTTTGGAGGAAGAGGGGAGTGACAAAGTCGGAGCGGAGCTCGAGGCGGAGGAGGTGTGGGAGGTCCTGTGGCGTCGAGGTGAGGAAGATCAGCTCTCGCCGTCGTCTCGGAAAGGCGCCAGCACTCACCAAAAGGATAGTGTCAAGATTGCCCGTGAAGCGAATTTTATCGCCGAAGAGAGGAGCAAAGGTGAGCTCGACGAGGTTGACCAGGGAGGGAAGGAGGGTGGGCAGGGTGAAGAGCTTGGTAGTGGGATTGTAGAAGGTTGATTCGAGGGGTGAGGGGGTGAGGTAGGTGAAGACGTCGAGATGGAGGCTGTTGAAGGTCGAGACGATGAGCGACTGAAGTTCACGCGAGCTCGTCGCGAAACGACTCACCACCTCAGCTTCGGCAAGCACTCCAGCACCTCCTTCAGCACTCCCACGCCCATCACCGAGTTCTCCCAAAGCAACAAGCTTTCCAGCCCTCCTCCCTGTTCGCCATCCGGCCCGAAAGCAACTCCCAACTTCAAACATCTCAAGAACCTGTCGGCGACCGAATCGCTCACCCTCCACTCTCCTTCCTCCTCGTCCATCAATAACGCCCTACTCGACTGCTGCATGCCGTATCCCTTCTCCAATAGGTTGAGACCACTCATCGACAATCGTTTGAGCGAAGGACAGTGCGCCATGAGGGAGAGGGAAGGGTGGACCTGCTCGGCTAACGGGCCCGAGGTGTCGACGTACAGCGAGGCGTAGTGGTCGAGTTGATCGAGGGAAGTGATGCGATTGTTGGAGGGTAGGAGGGAGGCGACTTCGTCCATCGAGAGGTGGAGGGTGAGGATGCCGGGGACAAAGGACTGGAGCGCCGACAGTTGAGGGAGGATGGTCGGGAGGTGAGTCTTCCAGGCTTGGACCCATTCCTCGGTGGGGTGGGCGGATCCAGGGTGAAGCACAAATTTCTTGACGAGACCGGCGAGAGTAGAAGCGTGGAGGATGGGCTGAGCCGAGCACCGTTCGGCGAAGAGGGCGAGAGCTTCGAAGTTGACGAGGACGGGCTGGGCGTAGAAGCGAGGGAGGAGGTGCACGTAGAACGACTTGCAAACGAGGAGGAGGGAGAGCATGTCCTTGTGGTAGGCCTTGGTGTAGCTGTTGCTGTAGGGTCAGCTTCCAACTCGCGCCGATCCTCCCACTCTCACGCGCGAGAAGGAAGCTTACCCGACCAGCTTCTCCAGCGTGACCACATCCCACCATCCGTGCTCGCGAGGGTCGTAGAGAGGCGACTTCTCCTTCACTACATGCTCGGGGTGCTGATCCGTCGCGTCGTCGAGAATGCGGTGGAGAAGTTCGAGCGGGAGGGAGAGGAGCGGCGAGGGAGCTGGTTGGCTGACTGGTGCTGGACACGGTGACATGCTCCGCCTATGCTTCGCTGGATGATTAGGGTGTCGAGGTGAGGTCGAGGCGTCCTTCATTTGCGCTAACGCTGCTCGACGCGCTTTTGCTGCCTTGTCGAGAGCTTGAACGGGCGGAGAAAGGTGTAGGAGGGTGAAGCGTGTATGTGGCTCTTTGTTCGAGCTGTCACTGCTGCCGCAAAGCGACGTGCGCCGAGTCGAGCGGTTTGGGAGGAGGGAGAGCTGTGCTCCAAGTTGGTCGCGCCCTCTGCTCTTTCTCCGACTCCTTCCGCTCAGCCAAATCCTGCTCTCTTCAAGCTTCTTTGCCGCCTAGTAGACCAGTCTGCTCGCTCGTCTGCTCTTGCTCGATTTCTCCCCTCGCCTCCTCGTCACGTGTTTTTCGCCACTGCCGGCGCCCGTCGCTCTTTCTCATCTCTCGCCCTTCTTCAGCTTCCAAGTAGCTGGCTACGACCTTGAGCTTGGCTACATGACCAAACTACGAGGCTACATGACCGTTGAATGACTTCAAGTCTCCTCTCTTACAGCACTGGCGTTCCGCGCAGTTCGGTTCCCTCGGCGCCCATCTTGAGCTATCCCTAAAGCGACCACTCATCAGTATCGCTTGGCTTTGGCATCAGAGCGGCTCGATCAGTCACAGATGCAGTCTTCTAGCATAATTCGTCGCTTCCGAGCTGCTGCTGTAGGCTGTGGCGACCCATCTCGGCGCTCGTTTGAGGCGCTTCGGAGGCTTCTCGCTGGACCAGGCAGTCTTGTAGTTCTCTGTAGAGCTTCCTACAGCCTTTGTGCTCCCGGTGAGTCCTTTGTACACCCTCCGAAGCGCCTTCAAGCTCACCCTTCATCCATTCATCCCTACCAGGCACTTCGCCGAAATATCGTCCAGCCCCTCCTTCGCCGCTCTTGGAGGCGCCTTCCTCTTGCGCCGAGCCGCTGCCACGCTCACCTCCTCCACATCATCAATGCAGCCAAAAGGTTCTATTCCATCATCCGCCTCGCTAAATCCCAGCCCGCCACTGTCCTGGTTCGATGGCCAAAACCCTCGTTGAAATGTTCTGCTCCTCTTCCTTCCTCCTACCACTCTCGAGCCCAGCATGCTACCCTCAACAGCAGCTTTCATCCTCTCCTTACTCGCCAGTACAGTCGTGGCTGTCCCTAAGCCCGATACCGCGGTGTCCAAGGTCGGCTCGGCCATTGAGGCCTCCGACGTCGTCGCTCGTTCGCTGAATGAGGAGACCCACACCTTTAACAAGCGACAGACTTGCAAAGCCAACATCGACTGCCGTTCGCTGCCTGCTATGTGGGCTGCTCGGCCTGTCTGCAAGAGCGGAACATGCGTTTACGGTGAGCTTCCCCTTTCTCGTTCGCTGATGGTCGAGGGACGCCAGCTGACTTCTGCTCGTCGATCCCAGCATGCAACACTGGCTACACGTACAATGCCTACACCTCCAAGTGTCAAGCCAACACTGCTACGCCTCGTCAAGCCGGCGCTTCCGTCTCGGCATCCTCGGCGACGCCTACTTCGTCCGCTCGCCCGACGACGACAACTACTCGCCCTCCCACCACCACTACTCGTCCTCCCACCACTACCACCACTACTCGTCCTGCTACAACGACGACGACCACCCCCGCCTCGACGTCGACGCCTCTCACGACGGCTCAGCAACAGGCCCTCGACGAGCACAACCGCTTCCGAGCCCTCCATGGCGCCGTCGCCCTCAAGTGGGATCCTACGCTCGCGGCCGCTGCTACAACGTGGGGAAACAAGTGTGTATTCGAGCACTCGCGCGGAGCCGTTGGTCCTTACGGCGAGAACTTGGCTGTGAGTTTCCATTTCGCCGAGGGGATGATTCGGTCTCTTCTCTTCGTGTATGAACGCTGACGAGCTCGCTGTTTGTCTACAGGCTACCGCTGGTGGAGGAGCGACTCTTCTCAACCGCATCAAGCTCTGGGAGGATGAGGCGACCGACTGTAAGTCCCCCCTTCGGCGATGGCGAGACTTCCTCGCACGGCGCTGCTTGACGCTGTACTCATTGACTCTGTATTGATCTACTCTGTACTCTCTCCAGATGATCCCGCCAACCCCGTCTACTCGCACTTTACCCAAATGGTGTGGAAGTGAGTCCAACATCTCCCTCCCCTCTTTCGCCGAAACGCCGACCGAGCTCGGTCGGCGTTTCTCAGCTCTCATTCGAGCCTTCCCAGCTTTCATTCGAGCCTTGGCTGACCTCTTCACGCCTACAGGGCTACCACCACCCTCGGCTGCGCCGATGTTACCTGTCCCCCGGGCACCATCTTCGACGCCAAGTACGGCAACGCCCAATTTTTGGTCTGCGAGTACGCTCCGCCTGGAAACGCTGGAAACGATGATGTAAGCTTTGAAGACCTACATGTCGCCTGAAGTCTTGCTGAGGCTCCCGTGAGCCGAGATCCGAACGCCGAGCTAACCTTTCCCCCCTCTTTCTCCTCCACAGAACTACCGTTCGTCTCTTCTGACTCTTCACACGATCATACGAGCCCGTACTGACCTCCCGCTACTCTACAGGCCTCAACGTGCAGCCCTAAGCCCTTCGTCGACCATCGCCGACGCTCCCTCATCTCGGCGCTCGACAGCCTCATGTACTTACTATAACACAGACTCGACTCACTTGCATGAAACGAAGATTTTCATACTCGTATCCCTTTGCTTCGAGAGATCAGCGAGCACAAGGCCGCCGCCTTGCCACCTCGGCTTTTCTCGCTCGCTTCAGCTCTCGAGCTCGGTCGGGACCAGCTTCCGCTCCCAGCTTTCGCCCAGCTACTTTCTGTAGCTCAGTCTACCTCCCGTCTCACGCTCGACCACCCTGCACCACTTTTCGGTGCACCTCAATTTGTTTCCTGACCTTGGCAATTGCCGCAAGATTCCCGCAAGGCCGTCGCGGGGCTCTCGCAAGACGGTCGCAGGGCTCTCGCAAGGCTGTCGCGGGGCTGTCGCAAGGTCGTCGCAACGGTTGCGCAACAGTTGTGAGGGGAAGCACGACGAGGGGGAAGTCGCGGATGCTGCAAGAGGTGAAGAGAGGAGGGAGCGTGACTCGTGGAGGCGTGAGAAGAGAGTGCGAAGCGGGAAAGGAGGAGAGAGAGCCAGCGCCGAGCGAGGAGGCGAGGGGACGGGAAGGGCTTGAGGGTGAATCGAGCAGAAGCAGCGCTTTTGGAAGGTATATCTAATACGCTACAGCCAGCGGCAAAGCAACCTGATCTCACAGACGCTCTCAAACGGCGAACAAGACAGCGCCGAACGAGGCCTTGCGCCGAACTCGGGTTCGAGCGTCTGCTCGCTTTCAAGCAGCGCCTGCTGTAGTGAAGCATCTTAATGGAATTCAATGTGCTATCCTAACCTCCCGTGGACGGCCTCGTTGCCTTGCTTCAGCATCAACCAGCCCGACCGACCGAGCTTCGGCGTTGAGAAGCTCGGCCTTGACTGACGACGAGGTCGGCTTGCAAGAGCTCAAAGCAGCTACAGCGCGTTCAGTACGAAGCAGACATATGCGCTCTGCGCTCCATCTGCTAGCAGGATGCACGATGAACTTCAGGAAACTGCGCCAAGCGGGTCGAACCCACTTCTCGGTCCTCACCGTCTTGATCGTGAACGGCGTGCTCAAACGACGAGCAGAGGAGAGCGGGAAGGGAGGAGGGGAAGGACGAAGGCAGGAGATTGATGTTGTACAGCTTCCCGACCAATCTGGCAGCTGCCGAGACGGCTGTGCCCTTCTGCTCAGCTCAGCCGAGCTCCGACAAATTTTGAAAGCGAGGCCGCGGCCGCCCTCCACTACAGCTTCGCGTTTGCGCGCTATGGGCAACGACCCAAGGGGCAGCTACAACTCGTGAACTCAAGCAAGATGTACCTTATCAGAGCCGCGAGTAGAAAGGCGAAATCCTACCTCTCAGCACATCTCGAGTAAAGCCGACTTCGATTCCTTCTGCCCGCAGTGAGCTCGCCATTCTTGCCCCGGATTCGCTGGAGGTCTTGATCAGCAGGACGTCTGGGTCGCCACTCTTTGCTTCCTTCCTTTCCTTTCTTCCCTTCCCTTCCTTCACCTCTTCCCGCCTGCACCGAATCGCCGAGTTTCGCCCCTTGGCCCCTTGAAGGCTTCACGCTCGAGCCCTCTCTCGCCTTTCTTCCTCCTTCAACCTCACACGACTTCGCTCTTCTCGTCTCGTCGCCCGATGCAGACCATCACCACCACCAACACCACCACTTACTCGCTCCCTTTGACGGGAGCAGTCACCCCTCCTTCCCTCGCCGCTCTCGCTCAACAACCACTGCAGCCGAGCGGCATCCTCGACCAGGCCACCTACCCCCGCCAGAGGCTCACCCCCGCTATCGGCATCCAGTTTGAGAGTGGATTGCAGTTCAAGGAGCTGCTTGACATGGAGGATAAGGTCAAGCAGGCTGCTCTCTTCAAGGATCTTGCACACGAGAGTGAGTCCCCTTCGCTCCTTCACGCGACTTTGGGTGTTTTGAAACTGGCCGGGTTCGAGATGCCGAGGGCTTGGAAGCTGACTTTTTCACCCTCTCCCCGCTCTGCTTACACCAACAGTCTCGCTGCACGGTGTTGGATTCTTCCCTGCTCAGGACCTCGAGGCCGACGACTTGGCGAGGATCGCGCTCCTGCTCGGCGAAGCTGCTGGAAAGCCTACCGACTCGGTTCTCCACATTCATCCCACGCAAGAGCTCGGGGAGAACGGATTGCCTGTAGGACAAATCACCAACGTCGCCGACAAGGATGGCAGGCAGATCTCGTTCGCCGACGAGCGCTCGACCTTCGCTTCCGCCGGATGGCACACCGGTGAGCTTAAAGCGCGCGTTCCTCTTGCTTGAAGGTGCCCCGTACTCACATCTAATCATCTACAGACATCTCTTTCGAGCCTCGTCCTGCCAACTACTCGCTCCTTCGCATGGTGAGTTTCGGCGATCCGGGACCTCCTTTCGCCTTCTCTACGCCTGAAGCTGACCTCGTTCGTTCTGCTCAATAGCACACCCTTCCTTCTACCGGCGGCGACACCCTCTTCTCCTCCGCCTACGCCCACTACGACGCCCTCTCGCCCGCCATGCAATCCTTCCTCTCGACTCTCACCGCAACCCACCACGCCGAGATGTTCCGTGAGCAATCGCGTCGCCACGGCTTCAAGCTTCGCACCGACCCTCGTGGATCGCCTCACAACGTCGGCGATGTGTTCCGCACTTCCCACCCCGTCATTCGTACCAACCCGACCACCGGACTCCAAGGTCTCTTCGTCAACCAGTGCTTCACTTCGAGGATTGATCAGCTCAACTGGGATGAGAGTGATGCTCTTTTGAAGTACCTCTTCACCCTTCAAGCTCAGACTCATGGTGAGCTCCTTTCGACCTAACCGACTTCCCATCGCCGAACTCGAGCTGACCCTTTCCATCTCTCTTCGCAGACGCTCAAGTCCGTTACCGCTGGGGAATCAACGACCTGGCCATCTGGGACAACCGATCCACCAACCACTGTACGCTCTTGTCTCCCCCTTCTCTCGTTACTCTGATCGCTGACTCCTCCCTCCGAACAGCGGCCACTTTCGACTACTCAGCTCTTCGCAAGGGAGACCGCGCCGTCTGCTGCGGCGAGCAACCCTACTACGACCACAACGGACTCAGTCGCAAAGCCTACATGGACCAGCAGGTCCGCGATTAAGCTCCTCATATCGTCCCTCAAATACGCTTCCCCTTTCTCTCCCTTTCGTTCCCCCGTCACCCCCACCCATCAGTATGTTGTGTATACCTCTTCCTCGCTTTTCTCTCTTTCTCGATCCCTTTCGTTATCCCTCTTCATCTTTTCAACAACCCATCCTTCGTAGCTGTGCCCCACTTTTTTAGTTCAACCTATTGCTCGCTGCAAGCAGCTGCTTCACTGGACTTTGGAGAGGCCGAGAGCGAGGTGCGAAGTCGAGAGCAGCGAAGATAACGGTTGGCGAGCTTGACGAAGGAGAACAGCGAGCGTGATGAGGCTCGAGAAGTCCATCGCCGAGAAGAGACAACCTCGCTGCTATTCGCCGACTTGAGCTCGCACTTGCCTCTCATCTCTCGAGGGAGAGTCAGGCGTGAAAAAGTGATAGCGAGAAAACGAAAGCACTACAGCAAATCTTCGGAATCAGCGCTCGTCTCGCCCCTTCGGAGGGGGCAGCGCCATCAAGCATCTCTTTCCTCCTCCCCTCCCCCGTCGCGATGACCTACACCACAGTACCAGCTTACTTCTTGACGGTACCGATGATGATGTGCGAAGCATACTTCTCGAGGGTCTGCAGCGTGGGAAGAAGGGAAAGAGGAGGGTCAGCGAGGCCCGAGAGGAAGGCAGCGAAATGCACTAACTCCAGGGCTATGGACCATCTCGAACTCTTCTGTAGCGTCCTTTCCGGCATACAAGACGATCGCCCTCTTACCCCCAGGGTCTGGTTGGGTGGCAGGTAGGTCAGCGAGAAGGCGAGGACAGCGGCGAGCAACACTAACTCACGGTCGGCGAGGAAAGGAGTAGCATTGAGAACCTTGCCATCAAGGACGACCTGTGATGTAGAAGATGAGTAGTCAGCTACCGTCCGAGCTTCCGCTAGAAGGAAGGAGCGAGCGTACCCAGCAGTCGCCTTCGGTGTTGTGCTTCGCGACCTCCTCCATGGTGTACTCCTTCTGCTCGATCTTCTCGGGCTCCTCCTTGGCCGGCTTGGCGGGGACAGCAGCCTTGGTCTCATCCGTCCTGACCTGACCTCCCGACGACGAGGACGACGAGCCACCATCAGCCCAGGAGAACTCGAGGTGAACCTTCTGCGTCTCGGGGTCGATGCGAATGGTGGTAGCCATGCCGAGATGTCCACCGACTTGACCGAGACGAGAGGCGGCGGTCTGACCGGACGAAACGTTCTGAAGGAGGTAGGAGGCGGCAGAATCGCCGGCGACACGACCGAAGACGACGCAGCCGAGGAGGGAGGAGCCTCCGAGTCGGTTGGCTCCGTGTACACTGCGAGTGGAAACGAGTCAGCGTCGAACGGCCAGACCGAAACGCCGAAGCTCACCCTCCGACAATCTCTCCCGAGGCGAAGAGTCCAGGGATGGGCTTGCGAGCAGTGTCGAGGACCTGAGCGTGAGGGTTCGTCTCGATTCCTCCCATGGTGTCTGTGAGAAGAAGGTCAGCTCGTGCAAACGCGCCGAAAAGCGAGCCAACTCACAGTGAAGGACGGGGGTCATGAGGGCGACGTTGAAGGGGCCCGACTTGAGGCTCCAGTCGGTGTTGGAGAAGCTGTAGTGTAGCGATAGGGTCAGTATTAAGTAGAGGACTGGTGAGAGACAGCCACCACGCACAACTTTTTGCCGAAGGGATCGGTCTTGGGATCCTTGACGACCTTGGTGTAGTCGGCAAAGACCTGCTCGAGCTTGGAGGCGGGGAGTCCCATCTCCTTGGCGAGCTCCTCTCCAGTCTCGAAGCGCTTCATAAGACCACGGCCGCAGTAGTGCTGTTCGAGGCGAGTCGAAGTCAGCGCCGAGCTCGGCGACGCGATCGAAGGGCGAATCTCACCTTGCAGTGCCACTCAATCTCCTTGGTAGCTTGACCGTTGAGAATGAGGCGGACGGGGAACTTGTCGTTGTCCCACATGCGTTGCTTTGGCGAGGGAAGAGAAGGGAAGGAGAACGACAGATGGAGGTCAGCTTCCGCTTTCGAGCCCCAGTATCAAGAAACCGACCACTCACAGTAACGTAGTCACGGTGACCGAGCTCATCAGCGAAACGGTTGCCCTCGGCGTCGAGAAGGAGACCTCCAACACCACGAAGCGCCTCGGCGGCGAGGAACTTGACCTTGGCGTCGGGCTCCTGGGGGTCGACAAGTCCCGTAGGATGCACCTGGACCTTCTCGAGGTCGATACCGTTTCCTCCAATGTCGATGACCATCTTCTGACCATCTCCCGTGCAGTGATCGCCGTTGGTGGTGGGGAGGTGAACGAGCTCGGGGCGGTACTTCTGGAGAAGACCCTTCTTGTCGAAATCGGCAGCGTACCCCCCGGTAGCAAGAACGACGGGACCGTAAGCCTTGTGCGAGCCGCCGTCGTGAGTGTACTCGACGCCGACGACGGTGTCGCCCTCCTTGATGAGCTTGGTAGCGGCGGCCTTCTTGAGAATCTGAACGCGCTCGGGCTGCTTCTCAGCAATCTCCTCGAGGGCCTCCATTTGAGCGTACTGTTGGTGTTCGGAAAAGTTGATCAGCGAAGGGAGCAAGACCGCCGAAGGACGATGTGGGGGTTGCGCCGAGAAGACGAAAACTCACGGTGATGGTCATTCCGGGGAACTGAGCACCTCCACGGTGAGTGCGCTCGAACGAGTGTCCACCGAGACGGGAAACCTTGGAGAGGTCGAGGCTGCAGAGCAAGGGAGGAAGGTCAACTTCGCGGTACTTCAACAGGCCGAGCTCGAGCGTACCCAAACTTGTCGGTGAGCCAGTTGACGGCATCTCCCGAGCGACCAGTGAGTACCTCGATGAGGTCGTCGCGGGCGAGGTCGCGAGCCTGTATCAAAGAAGCGAAGAGTCAGCTTCGGAAAGCGGCAGACGCACTCCGGCTGGCCCGTTTAGGACCAGCGTCGGCTTGTAGCAGAGCAGGAGCTCGCGAGGAGCAGTGCAAGTATATGAAGATACATACCGACTTCTTGGTGTCATCAAAGAAGGCCTTGACGCTGTCCTTGATCCCGAGAGCGGCTTGCTGCAGGCGCGGAGGGAATCAGCTGGGAACTTCAAGAGCTCGACATAGCAGCAACGTACAGCCTTGGTACCAGCTCCGTTGATTCCCGAGGTAGCCTTGGTCGAGTTGCCGCCGAAGAAAGGGTTCTTGTCGAGGACCTAAGAGAGCGAATGACGGTCAGCTGCTCGCGCTACGATGCCCAAGGTCGGCACAGAACTACTCACAAGTACGTTGGCTCCCCTCTCTACGAGTGTGTGTGCAGCCGAGAGCCCTTTGCAAGAAGACGAGCCAATGGTGAGCACGAGAGCTCACAAGCGGCTGCCCTCGCCAACTCACCTGAGAGTCCACCTCCGACGACGATGACTTGAGGTGCCATGCTGTAGTTGTAGTGCGGTAGAAGTGCTGAAGAAGAAGTCGAGGCTGCTGTAGCGAAGCACGGGGCAGAATGGGTCAACCTGGAGCCCTTCGAGCGACGACGAGCCTGCCTCTTCAGCGGGGAAGCGGGGGGACGAATCGCAGGGCGAGAGATGTAGTGGGGTAGAGGCGAGTGCTGGGCTGCCGCTGTGGACTCACCTGTTGTTGGACGTCGAAGTGTTGGAGACGCTCGACTAGTGGTTGGTCGAAAGGCAGGCTTCGAACTGGAGGCGCGGCGGGGCTCTCCCCCGGCGAAGTCGAGCTGCCGAGCTTCAATTTCAGCGCCAACCGCGTGCTTCTCGTTACATCGCAAAGGTTCTTTTAGTTCGTTAGCTTTGAGTAGGCTCTACTCGACTACAGCAACCCTCCCGCTCTCCCGACATCTCTCTCCCCCCCTTCATTGGCTTGCGATTCGCCTTCTCGCGGGGAAGTGAGGCCGCCTGAGGTGAGGGTGAAAGAGCTGTAGTAAGGTAGTAGAAAAGAAGTTTTGGATCTTGAGACGTCCAAGGAAGATGTTTTGTGGAGCAGAAAGAGACCTCGGTGAACGCCTCCTCTCGCTGTTCTCCCCCGCCGAGGGACCAAGACAGCAACCGAGGGCTCGTTGCAGCAGAGCAAGGAAGCGCCGAGGGATATGTCATACACGAGGAGGAAAGAGCTTCGTGCCGAGCAAAGCGAGCCGTCTCACGCGCCGTCGTCCTCTGCGAGAGGGAAGCGGCCGAAAGTCAGTCTTCATCCCTTTGCTCAGAAGACAAACGGCACCTACTATTGTTGAGCTCGCAAAAGTATAGAAGTTGTTCTTGCGACAGCGGCTCGTCCCGCTTCTGAAGCAAGATGCACCTGCACGGCGAAAGAAGAGAGGTCGGTGTGATCTCGGCGAAGGCTCGGCGCATACAAAGCTTGGGGTTGAAAAGGGAATAGGGCTTCGTCGCCCCGGCCAGGTCATCCATAGTAATTCCGGCATCATCCCCTAACTGCTTCCTTTCACGGCGGAGTCGAGAGCTTTCGAGACGAGGTGATGGTAGAAGAGCAAGAGGCGATTCGACTTTGGCTCGTCGCTTCTCTCCCTTCGCCGTTTCGCTCGGCTCTCGGGAGACTTCTCCTACAGCTCCCCGAGTCTCTAACAGATCCTAGGTGTACACCAGAGCACTCCAAGACGTCTCCAACCCTCACCACCGCGACGCTCGGGCGCTCAAATACGTCGACTTGACAGCGCGAGGCTCGAGCCGGGTGCAGTGCTGTAAACAAGGCGAGTATGGGTCAGGGAAGGGTAGTAGAGGGACTTCAGAACAGAGGGGAAGTCTAGACATCCATAGCAGCCTTTCAGCCTCGAGGGAAGACCGGCCGAGCGGCGAGGAGCGCTCGGCGATGAGGGTGAGCCGTCGTTCGGGCGGCTCTGTAGGTGAAGCGAGGATCGGAAATTGTGAGGAGCTCATATCAAAGGAAGCAAGACTCATACTGCTCTGCTGCAACCTTTCGAACCTGCACAACACCAGCGAGAGGCGTTCCCTGGCGAAGCGAACGCCGAAGCTGAGCTGCTGCAGGAGATCGGAGGACAGTACGCGAGTGCGCTCTCCGCCAAACAATTCTCAGGAGGATCCGAGCCCTGCTCGGCGTCTGCTCAAGAGTACAGTCGACCTTCGGCGCTCGCTTCAAGCTTCGCAGGCCTCCGCCGAACTGCTCGATTAGAGGAGCAGGAAGCTGATCTTGATCCGCTGCAGCTCAATGATAGTCACACATGCCCTCTACCATCTCTTGCGCGCTGCCGTCGGACAACCCCTGACTCGCCTTGCGACTTCGGCAACTTGGAGACGCGTCGCTTCTTGCTCTCCAACAACTTCACCTGCTCAGCTTCAACTTTGCGATGGGAGGAGGACCAGCAACACCTTCAGATGTAGACTCGCTCGATGATCGCTCTGTAGGTCTTTAGCTCGCTTTGCTCGAGTAGGAGCTCCACCGCCTCCTCGCCACTGACTCCTCGTTCGCTCCTGCTCGCTCGCTGCAGTCGGAGGACGCCGTTGAGGTTTCCCACAGAATTACAACACGAACAGCACAGGATCCGCTAGGAGCACGAGCTTACGAGGGAGGCAGTACCTGGGGAGAGCGAGCATCATCTTATGACGGCGAGGAAGGGACTGGCGAGCCCAAACGAGCGAGGTTGCTGTAAGTAGTCGCTCGAGGGGTTCCCTGAAGCTTGATATTGACCCTCTCACTGCTCATAGCTACTCGAAATCCAAGGTCTACCTCGTCAGCCTCATCTCGCGCTTCTCGAGGCTCCATCAACAAGCACGCTGATCTCGTTCTTCCTCGCCTACAGCATCCCACCTCGTACCTCCGCGATAATATCCCTGGCTTCATTTCCATCGTACAACTTGGCACCTCAACCGACTACCTCTTAGCTTGGATCCCCGAGGCCTCTATTGAGGGCACGCCCGACTACGAGAGCTACGTCCTGGTCGAGTTGTCGAGCGATTCAGAGCGTGCGTTGTCGCGAGATAGCTTACAAGGATTACGACTAACCCTCCACCGCTCGCAGAAACTACCCTCGTCACCCCTCCCCCACCTTCCTCGGCTCACGCCTTCTCCATCCCCATCCGCACCCTCTACTCCCTTCAGATCCAACCTCCCACCCTCTCCGCCTGGTTCGGATCCGTCACCTTCTCCCTCTACGGCGGCGACGTCTTCCCTCCCCTCTACTTCCACGACGAGGAATCGCGTTCCACCGTCCTGGACCGAGATCGCCGAGCAGCAGCTCTCGGCGCTTTGGGAGCAGATCGACGAGAGGGAGGAAATGGAGCCGGAATTAAAGTCCCTCCTAGTTGGGGTGGAGAGGCGCTCCTCGGTCAGCTGAGGCAGTATGCTCAGATTGTGAGGAGTCAGCTCGAGCCGAGTCTCTTCCTCGTCAATCCTTCGAGATCGGATCTGGAGGTGCACTCGACGGCGTTGTTTGAGGATGAGGCGGTACCGAGTGAGGCGATGCAGGGTATGAGGTTGAGGAATGGGGATGCTGAGTCCATGTCGGCGGGGGAGAGGAGCAGGAGGGAAGGCAAGAGGAATAGCATCTTGCATCAGAGTCTTGATGCTCAGGAGTACCCCGATGAGGTCGGACCCGGGATGGACAACTTTACCTTCAACGTTCTTAACTCGTTCAGCCGAATCACTCGAGGGTGAGTTTGGCTGCTCGCTTTTCCTCGCCGCCGAAGCTGATCTTTCCCGCTCGCAGTGCTCGAACGGCCGCGCAAACTGCGGCTCAGTCTGTCCTCTCTCACCCTCTCGCCAAACCTATCCTCAAGAACATCCCCGAGCCCATCGCTCAGTTCGCCACCGCACCAGGAGAGCTCACTCGCCTGCAAGAGACAGCCGGCGTTGGCGTGAGTGCTTTCCTTTGCCTTCGTCTTCGGCGATTCGAGCTGACGTAACTTCGCCTCCCAATAGGCCTACGATGCTGCTCGAGTCTACTTGGCCAAGTGGGCGAGGGTCGTCGCTGAGGAGGGAGAGCGAGCCCGCCGCGCCGAGGTCGTCATCAGCGGACCAGGCGGACGAGCAGAGGATACCGAGGTCGGAGCGTTCGAGGTGCTCTCTGTGAGCTTACGATTCATCAGACTCGCTACGACTTTCGCTAACCCCCTTCGCTTCCCAGTCGACCTACAAGATCACTCGACCGAAATCGACACGAGCTTCGGCGACACCCATCGTCGACACCGAGTGGGCTGTTTGGTTCGATGACCATGGCAAGCTAATGTTGACCGAGGAGGAGGCAAAGAAGCGCATCTTCCAGCGCGTGAGTGCTATCGCCGAGGCTCGCTCCTCTTCTTCTTTCTTGCTGACCCGTAATGATACACAGGGACTCGCACACGACGTTCGACGAGATGTCTGGCCTTTCCTCCTCAACGTCTTCCCTTGGGACTCGAACACCGACGAGCGAAAAGCTTTGAGGAAGGAGAAGACGTTCGTCTCGGCTGTCTCGCGCTCCTCCGTCGCCCTCGCTGACCGCTCCCGTCTTCAACAGTGCCATCTACGAGTCGCTCAAAGCAAAGTGGGCTAACGACGAGGAGCTGCAAAAGACCGACCGCTACGCCGAGGAGTCGCATCGAGTTGGTCAGTTGCGCCTTGCCTCCGCCCTCCCTCTTCGGAGCTTCGCACTGACCTGCTACTCACCCTTTGCAGAGATCGACTGTCGCCGTACCGACCGCACTCACCCCATGTTCGCCTCCGACGACGAAGATTTCAACCAAGCCGACTCTCCTCACCCACCTTCCAACGCGCACGTCAAATCAACGCAAGAGATCCTGCTCTCCTACGTCTTCGCCACCGAATCACGCGACTATGTCCAAGGGATGAGCGACCTCTTATCCCCCATCTACGTCGTTTGTGAGGGAGATCAGGTCATGGCTTATTTCGCGTTTGAGACGTTGATGGAGAGGATGAAGGGCAATTTCTTGAGGGATCAGAGTGGTATGAAGGGACAGTTGACGTTGCTGCAGGGGTTGTTGAGGACGATGGATGTGCAGCTGTATAAGCATCTCGGTGATTTTGTCGTCTTGCCTTTCGATCCCAATCGTCGAGCTGACTTCCTCCTTTGATTCGCAGAGGAGTGCGGTTCCCTCAACCTCTTCATGTGCTTCCGATGGCTCCTATGCAGCTTCAAGCGCGAGCTTTCCTTCGACCAAACGCTTCAACTTTGGGAAGTTTTGTGGACCGACTACCTTGGCACCAATTTCCATCTCTTCGTCGCTCTCGCCATCCTTGAGGCTCATCGGGACGTCATCATTCGCTACTTGCGCGAGTTTGATGAGGTGAGTTGTCCTGCTCTCGCTCTCCTCTCGGACCTCGCTGACCCTCTCTCGTTCGCCGAAACGCAGGTCCTCAAATATACGACTCAACTCTCGCAAACCCTCGACATCGAAGCCATCATGGCCGACGCCGAAGTCCTCTTCGTTACCTTCCGTCAAGTTGTTGAAGCTTCGGATTGTCAACGAGCAGCAGCGGCAGCGTCGACCGATCCCGAGAAGGGAGGCATGAGGAGGAGGAAGCTTGTCGTCGAGAAGGAGCCCGAGGAGGAGGGAGCAGCTTACCCTCCTACGTTACCGCCGAAGGGGAAAGGCAAGGAGGTAGATGGGCTGGAGAAGGAGGTGGTTGAGCTCGCGGTTGAGGAAGTGCCTCAGGTCGACGAGGAGCTGAGGGTCCTGCTGAGTTGAGTGGAGGGAGCAATAGCGGTTATCGTGTAGCTTACTAGGCAGTATTTTTGCTCGCCATCCCCTGTTTGTGTGGTCATGTAAAGCACTGTGCATTTCTTTGCCTACTCTCGCTCTCGAGTCGAGATCGCCGAGAGGACAGCGAACAGAAATTTCAACAAGAAGGGCTGGAATCGTCGAATCTTCATGCTATCCACCTAAGCTCTTCTCCTCACCACCAGAGCGGGACCTTGGTGTTCTCCCTCGAGTGCGGATCCCAGCGCGAGCTCTCGGCCTGTTCGATCCTATTCCTCGTCTCTCGGAGAACTCGACCGGCGACATTCTTCCTGACCATCCCCTTGTACAAATCGTAGATCTCGAACAAGCAACTCGTATCTTGAGCTGCGTAACGCATCAACTCGTCGCTCAACGGCCTCTTTTCAAACTCGCCGAAATCGGGTCCAGCAATTTGGATCGCCGAAGCTTTGAGGTGACCGTCGTAGGAGGAGGTGACGCCGTCCTTCATGATGGTGGCAAGACCGGAAAGGTGACGAGTGGGCCCAACGTTTCGCTCGAACCAGGCGAGGAAGAGAAGTTGGACGTCGTAGATGCCTTCGAGGTGGATGCCGAAGCGAGAGAGCGCGGCGCAGCCGTTGCGGCCATCGAACCAAAGCTGTTTATGAGAATTGAAATTGATAAGCATTCTTCTCAACTCGCTCAGCGAACCGAAAGGCAAGCTACGAGAGCGCGATACGATCGCCGAGCTCCCCAAGTCGAACTTACCTTGCGAATCTCGCCATCCTCGAGCACAGCCCTGATCGACACGCCGTAGTGCTCATGCTCAAATAAACCCCTTCCCAACTCCTTCACATCAAGTAACCAAACGAACTCGGAGCCCTGCACGTGAACCTGGACGAGAGCGAGCGAGCCAGTAGCGCCGAGATCACGTCCTTGGAAGCCGATGGCGAGGATCTCGACGTCGCAAATTTCTTCGAGGCATTCTTCGAGGAGGGAGACGTTGTCGACGAGCACTGGCGAGGGAAGGTCGGCCATGTTGAGGCGGATTCGCCGCGGTGAGGGGGAGCTCGGCTTGCTGCAAGGAGGGAGAGGAGGGTTCTTCTGTGACCTAGAGTGGATAAGCTGCTTCCTTGGAGCTCTCCGACCTTTTCCTACTTGCCTACAGATCGTTTGTGGACGTGAGAAGCGAACCGTTCGCCGCGCAGCTTGAGCGAGGCGTGTTCGAGCGTTTGAGCGTCGAAGTGGTAAAGCAAAGGGTTTCTGCTGTAGATCTGTCGGCTACTCTGTCGGTTTAGACGGGTGAGAAAGCGCTGAAATCGAGTGGGGCGAGCGATGAGGAGAAGAAGAGCCGCTCGAGCTCAACTTCGCCTCTTCTTCTCTTCCCACATCTTGCTCGTCTCGGAAGCTCGCTCGACCTCGTCTGGCCGCTCCAGACCAAAGATGACCATCGAAGTCACTCAAAAGCTACTCAAGTCTCCTCATCCCCTCATTCGACCCGAAGGAGCCGTCGTCGTCAACTCGCCGTTCGCTCCCCTTCAGTTCATCCCCGTCAAGCTCTGCTGCTACGCCTACCTCGAGCCTTCTACTCAAAGCGAGGGCATTATCGCAAGCATAACCACCGAATCCACCCTCCTCATCGCTCACTGCGCGGCGACAGGCAGGATCTCGGTCAGCAACGCGGTGGCCAAGGGAACCGACTGGTCCCGCTACGCTCAGCAGCTCAGTTGGCTCACCAAGGATAAGAATGAAGAAGTCGAGCTTCTCCTTCTTGCCGTGACGCTCGAACTCCGTCATGCAGAGACCATCGACTTGGAGCTCGAATCGACTCTCCGCTCGGTCGCCGAGACCGTCGGAGTTCGCCTCACCACAAAGAGCATCGACCTTCCTCCCCGCGCCTTCTCTGTGCGCATCAACAAGAAGAATGCTTCCACCTCCATCCATACCTACAGTCGAGGCGAGATGTGGAACTCTCTCGCTCGCTTCAACGAGTTCAACACCTATCCCGTCTGGTTCTTCGTCAGCTACCTCGCCTTCTTCCAGTGGACCATCAACGCCAATTTTGGAGGAAACATCCCGCTCTGGATGATCTACGATGGAAGCAACAAGTGGCGTGCGCCTCCCTTTCCGAAACGGCTAGGGATCTTCTCAAGCTCGCAACGACGAGCAACTCGACCCGTCCTCGCCCTACGACGGAGGACAAGGCGGCAAAGATGAGGCATGGCGTGGCGATGGAGCGTTCCGAGTTCGTTAAGGAGAGACTACCTCATATGATTGGCTCCGTCGCAGCTTGGGGGAGCTGGTGTGCCGTGTGCATTAGGCAGGACGGCCCCCTTCAGAGATGTGGTGGATGCGGATGGGAGACTTATTGCGGCAAAGAGCACCAGAATGCCGACTGGGAGTACCACAAGAGCTGGTGAGAATCTCCCTCCTTTCGTTCTCTCGCTTTCTCTCTTCCTCTCCCTTTCGACCGAGCGCCGAGCCGAGCTGACTCGTCTTCCGCTCGCACAGGTGCAAGAAGAACCGCAAGTCGACCTCGAGCTGAGCTGTTACATACTTTGCGCTGAGCGGTGGTAATGAAGGTGAGCCTCATCGACGCTTTTTCGCTGAGAGCCGTCGCTGACCTTTTTCGGCGCTCGTAGCTGATCGACCGAAGCTTGGATACCGCGCTGTTGAGAGGATGAGCTGTACTACCTCGATTTTTTGAAAAAATATCCTTTCTCTCCCTTCCATTCCGAAGGAGTTTGGTGGCGGAGAGGGCGCTGCGAGCGAAAAAGATAGCTTTCGGCGAACGACCAGCGAGCTCGGTCGAGCAGCCGTCGCTGAGATAGGGCTCGGGAGCGCTCTTCGGAACGCAGAATCAGTAGATCTTGCTGTGATCCCTGACTGACAGGGAGATTGGAACGAGAGGTGTACCTCTGCGAAAAGGAGCGAGGAGCTTGCAAAATCCCCTCCCTTAGTCGCTTCAGTTTCAAACTGTTTCTAACCCCTCCAGCTCCAGGGCGACCCCCAGGGAAGGTAATAAATGTATTGAAAGAGAGTTTCGCTGAGAATGAAGCCAGCACAGACGCTTCAGCAGCTGCGATCCCTCCCTCTTCGTTGCTGCTCGGACCCCTCCTCGCAACGGCGTCAGGTTGGCTCTTCTTCGTCAGAAGGCGAGCTGCCAAGAGCCATGCGAGCTCTAGTGAGTTTAAAGGATATCTCAACTAGCCAAAGAGCACTCAGACGAGCGAGAGCCAGCGAGAGCCCGCCCAACTGAAGCTGAGAAGCGAGCCGACCTCTTTCTGCTTCCTCGCGCTCACTGGTATTCAGCTTTCTTCCCTCTCCCCGTCTCTCGCCCTACAGCCCAGCAGAGATGACTCTTCTCGTCAAGCTGCTCCTGGCTGCTGTGAGCTCAGCTCAGCTCGTCCTCTCCTTCCCGGGAATGGGCAGCGTCGACCTCGTGCGTTTGACCTCTCGCTCTCCTCTCTCTGCCAATGAGCAGCAGCTGACCCTTCCGCCCACTCTAAGCAGAACTCTGTTCAAGACCAACTCCTCCCTCGCTCATTCCGCAAGGTCCACCGTCCCTCAGTGAAGCGTCAGCCGAGCGATCCCTTCTTGAGGCTCCCTAACGTCGACGTGCCCGACCTCGTCAAGCAGGTGAGTTGAGAGTCGGCGTGTGCACACGCGAGGGATTAGAAGCTCACATTAATGCTGAGCTGCTACAGCTCACCTCGCTTTACCCTGGAGGCATTACCATCGGTCTCAAGGCCATCCCCGATGCGGCGCACCCTTTCCAAAACCCTCCTCCCGGCGCTCAGCGTGGTGAGTGGGCTCGGTCGTCGATGTAGGGGACTAAACTGACTCTTGCTGGACTACAGGCGGATGTCCTGGCCTCAACCTCTTGGCAAACTATGGCTACATCGACCGAAGCGGCGTGACTGATGTTGGCAAGCTTCTTTTTGCTTTGCAAGAGGCGCTTGGGTGAGATTTTGATTCGCTGTAGAAGCCTGAGAGAGAAAGCTGACGTTCGATTGAACTGGACAGTCTCGCTCCCGATCTTGCTGGCTTCCTCGTCGCCATCTCGTTTCGCGGATTGACTGATCCTACGACGTAAGTCTCTCGAGCTCGAGTCGGCTTCTCGGCTTCTCCTCGCTGACTCTAAATTCATTTATAGACTCAAGATGAGCATCAGAAGGACTACTTCGGCCACCAGCGGTCTTCTCACCAGCCTGCTCGGCGCTGCCGCTGTTCCCGGTCCTTTCTCCCCCGAGAGTCACAACAAGTTCGATCACGATGGTTCGCTCGCTTTCGACGACGCGTACTTCACTCCAGGAGGCTACACTGACCGTTCCAACGGCACACTCTGGGCTCACCGCGTTGCTCTCGCCAAGAACGAGTTCGGCGGACTCTTCGGCGTGGATTGGGTCGCAAGGACTCGCTACGACGAGTACAAGACGTGCGTGCAGAATAACCCCGAGTGCGCGTGGACCGTCGTCACCCAACTCGAGTTTTACGCCGCGACGTGCTTTACCTTCCTCGTTATGCCGACCACCCTTCCCGATGGCTCCCTCGGCGATCCCACCGTCAGCGTCGTCGATACCTTCTCGGGCTTCAAGCTGCAGAACGGCAAGTACATCAAGGTTCCCGAGAAACTTCCTGTCGGCTCGGACGGCATTTGGAGGCGAAGGGACGTCCCCTTGTCGGTGAGTCGGCTGGCGCGAAGCTCGGCGGCGTTGATTCCTCGGCGCGGCTGACTTTTTCGCTACCTTCTGCTACAGCTCCTCGAGATCGTAGAAGCTGGACTCAACTCCTACCTCCAATACCCCGTCGTCTTCGGGAGCAACGACGGCTCGACCAACTCCTTCATCGTCGACAGCCGTCAACTCAACACCGAAAACATCACCCCGAGCGCCGTCATCTGCCTCCTCTACAACGAGATTGTCGAGAATGTCCCCTCGTCGTTCGGAGTGCTCCAGGATCAAGTTGTAGCGCTCGTGAACCTCCTCCTCGCGCCCGCGATGGTGGGTTTGAGCTGCTGAAGGTGTAGATTTGTCTAGATGTGCTCTTATTTGCTAGTGAAATCACTCTGAATTGTACGGAAGACGTGCGGAGGGCGCGAGAGCTCGGTAAGGAAGGACTACAAGCTCATCGCCGAGGAGCGAGCGAAACAGCGCCGAAGCTGAGGGTTCAAGAAGCTGGGAAGGTGCAGAAGCTCCAGCAGTTACCTCTCTCTTCGTACACCTCCCTTACAGACGTCGACTCGCGCTCTTGGTCGAATACAGGCTACTTCACTTTCTCGCTAGGCGCTCCAGAAACGTCACCCTCGCAGCTTGACTTGCTCCCACATCTTGCGTTTGCCCTCTCATCCCTCAGGTCGGCTTAGCTGACTACAGTCAGTCGCCGAAGCCCTTCCCTCTGCTCTAAGATAGCTCACCTCTCTCTCACTACAGCTCAACCCCCACACCCACTTTCCAGTCGAGATCAACATGGCGACCGAGCAGCCGACGTTGCAGCTGCAGGCCAACGATCCCAAGCCCGACTACATCATCATCTTTGACACTACCATCACACCTCCCCTCGCTGCCAACGAGAAGGCTCCTACGAAAGCAGAGGCTGGCCAAAAGCTGCAGGACGAGTATGGCGCCTTGCTCGGGCTACTCACGGACGCTGGACTGCAGGCGACGGGAAGGAGTGGAGGGAAGAACAGCGGGAAGATCCTCGTCTTTGTGAGGGCGGATGAGGCTAGGGTACAGGCAGAGATCCATCGCGAGAGGTGAGGCCTTGGAAGCGCGTCATGAGCGCAGGCGACGATGGAGGGCTAATCGTTATGTACTTGCGCTACAGGCTTTCGGACTGGCTACACGGCGTTGCTTCGACTAGGCCTTCCCCTAGGACCCCAAGGGACTTCAGTTCGAACCCCGTCACCCCCGCCGAGCGCCTGCGCCTCGTCCATTCGATTTTGACGGTGGGTGCTCCCCTTGTTCAGCGGGAAGGTGCTCAAAGCTGACAATCTATCCGTCCATAGCACCCTCGTGTCCTCAGCTCGACCTCCATCACCTCGGCCGCCTCCTCAGGCCGAACCGCCGGGCTCACTACTCTCCCCTCGGCGACCTTCCCTCACGTCACCTCCATCTTCCCCCCTCACGACACTCAGTTCAACAAGAAATGGCTCGAAAACTGGTCGTCTCGCTCTCACCTCCTCAGCATCCCTCCCGAGGAGCTCGACCAGATCAAGGACCACTACGGCGAGAAGATCGCTCTCTACTTCGCCTTCCTCCAGCACTACTTTGCCTCCCTCATCTTCCCCGCTGGACTCGGAGCCGTCTTCTGGCTCGCTGGACTTGCCTACTCGCCCGTCTACGCTGTCGCCGTGGTCGGATGGTCCGTCTTCTTCGTCGAGCGCTGGAGGATCAAGGAGCGCGAGTTGTCGGTGCAGTGGGGATCCTTCGGCGTACACAATGTCGAGGTGCAGAGGAGCGAGTTCAAGGGAGCCAGCAAGGTGATCGATCAAGTCACCGGCGTCGAAAAGGAGTCGTTCCCATTCCTCAGGACTCTCAGTCGCCAACTCGCCTCGGTCCCCGTCTTGCTGGTCTTCATGACGGCTCTCGCTACCCTCATCTCGGTCATCTATTCGATCGAGACGCTTGTCGGTGAGGTCTACGATGGTGCAGGAAAGCGCTACTTGGTGAGCTCGGCGTACGGAGAGAGAGCGAGTCGAGCGCTGACCTTCCTCTTCGCAGGCCCTTGTCCCTACGGTGCTCTTCGTCGGTCTCGTACCTCAAGTTACCGCGCTGTGAGTTGCCTTCTCTGCCGCCTCGCGAGCCTCTGCTGATGTCCTCTGCATCGATAGCTGGGAGACGACCGCTCGCCGACTCACCGGATGGGAGAACCACGAGCACGAGACCGAGCACGAGAACTCGCTTACGCTCAAGGTCTTCGCTCTCAACTTCTTCGTCGCCTACGGATCGCTCATTCTCACCAGCTACGTCTACGTGAGTTGTTTGAACCGCTTGACCTGCTCGCTACGAACGCCGAAGCTGACTTTCCGCTTCGCCAGATCCCCTTCGGCAGCCTGCTCGTCCCCCACATCCTTCAACTCCTTCCTTCGCACCACGCCGCTCGCCTCTCCAAGGCTTCGCCCGACAAGCTCAACTTTAGCATCAACTCGTCCAAGCTGCACACTCAGATCGTCGCCTATACCCTCACCAACCAGATCGTCGGCGCCTTCACCGAGATTGGCGTGCCCATGATCATGCGCCTGCTCAACAAGGAGGTCGCCAAGGTGCAGGAGAAGCGCAAGCAGAGCGGCAACAACACGCCTACTTTGGAGCAGAAGGACGACGAGGCTGAGCATGCCTACCTCGAGCGCATTCGCAACGAGGCCACCTTGCCCGTCTACACCGTTTTCGCCGACTACGCCGAAATGTGTACTCAGTTCGGCTACCTTACCTTGTTCTCCCTCATTTGGCCCGTCGCGCCCGTGTGGTCGTTCGTCAATAACTTCTTCGAGCTCCGCTCCGACGCATTCAAGATCACGACTCAGCACCAACGCCCCGTCCCCGTGCGCGAGGCAAGTATCGGACCGTGGCTCGAAGCTCTGGTGAGTGCTTGTCTACAGTAATTGACGGCGACCGGGACTGACCTTCTCTCTCGCAGGGCTTCATCACTTGGCTCGGCGCCCTCACCAACGCCTCGCTCGTCTACCTCTACCGCCCTCATCTCTCGCACCCTTCGCCCACCGCCGAATACCTCTCTGAGCTCACCTCGCGCAACATCACCCTCCCCGCCAATGGCACCGTCTACTCCACCTCGGCCATGCACCTCGCCTCGCACTCCGACACTCCCATCTCCTCCATCAAGTCCACCCTTTGGACCGCTCTCCTCGTCGCTCTCGCTACCGAGCACGCCTACCTCCTCTTCCGCGGCTCTGTTCGTTTCCTCCTCCACCGTCTGGTGTGGAAGGATTGCGAGGCCGAGAGAACGATTCGCCGAGGACAGTTGGAGATGAAGAAGGGCTATTTGGACGAGATGAACCTCAAGAAGGGACCTGAGGAGTTGAGCGCGATGAGTGGTGCTAAGGCTGAGGCGGAGGAGGAGGAGAAGTTGAAGGATGTGGTCGAGGGAGAGGGGAGCTTTTGGAAGAGGGGAGACCTTGGCTTGGA
Organism: Leucosporidium yakuticum; assembly: GCA_019775505.1. Lineage (NCBI taxonomy): Eukaryota > Fungi > Basidiomycota > Microbotryomycetes > Leucosporidiales > Leucosporidiaceae > Leucosporidium > Leucosporidium yakuticum. The sequence continues at coordinate 84,312 of JACWFO010000006.1, read as the reverse complement.
GGAGATTAGGAGGAAGGGCAAGACTGAGTGAGGATAGGTTCAATAATAGCTTATAGTAGTGTGGATAGCAAAAGCAGTACTCTTTCGATACGACCTCGATTCGGCTGCAGCAAGGCAGCGAAAGCGACAAGTGCTCGGCGCCGAGAAAGGAGAGGAAAGGGGCTGCTTATGTGAGCAGGCAGCAGAGCAGCTCGAAGTTGTAGAAAGAGCTCTCTGTAGCTGAGTGCTGTCTTTTCTAGCGATCGACGTGTACGACCACGACTCCTGCTCGTCCGATGAGCCGAAGTTCGCTCAGCTCGCGGCTCTCCCTTTCGCCACCACCTCGTCTTCTTCTCATCTTCGCAATGGGCTTACGATCCTATTTGCCCGACCCGTGGAAGGTACTCAAGTGGAGTGCTGGTAGCGCGCTCGTCGCTTTAGGCGGACTTGGAGGTCTGCTGGTGAGCTCATAGAAAGCGGACAGCGCTCGTTCGCCTCTTGCTGCACCTCTACAGCAGCTGGCTGATTTTCTCGCTTTGACCTTCTCGCTACACACAGTACCTCGCACAAAGTTCACTGATCTACCCCAGCAACGTCCCGAGCGGTTCTCGTACTCAAGTCGCAACGCCGGACGAGTTCGACATGCCGTTCGAGGACCTCGAACTCACTACACCCGACTCGGTTCGCATCAAGGCCTATCTCATGCTACAACAAGGAGAGAAGCCCGAGTCTCGTCCTACCGTCGTTCTGCTGCACGCCAATGCCGGCAACGTCGTGCGTATCGCCGCTCAGGCTTCAGACGGCGAGCTAACTCTTTCGCTGAGCAGGGACATCGACTACCGATTGCCAAGGTCTTCTACAAGAAGATGCGCTGTAACGTGTTGGCTCTCTCGTACCGTGGGTGAGTGCCGTCCTGCGTCTTGGTCGGCGAGGCGGGGAAGTTGATCTGTTCGTCCTTTCGCAGCTACGGCAAGTCGGAGGGAAAGTAAGGGTGGTCTACAGCTACGGAATCATTCTCTCGGCTGACCCCTGCTCCTACAGGGCCAACGAGCAAGGTCTTAAGCTCGACGCTCAGGTGAGCTCGGCGCCGACGGTCATCGTTCTCGCATCACAAGGCTCACGTTCATCCTCTACAGACGGCTCTCGACTATGTACTTTCGCACCCAACGCTGGAGAAGACCAAGATCTTCCTGTATGGTCAAAGCATCGGCGGAGCGGTCGCCATCTTCCTCGCCTCGCAGAACTCGTCCAGGGTGCGCTGAGTTGGCTTTGCTACTCTTTCGTGTCTCTTTGCTGACTTTCCAGCCCCTTGCAGACCCACGGTCTCATCATCGAGAACACATTCCTGTCGCTGGTGAGCGTTTATCCTCAGTCCCGCCTCGTCAGCTATCGCCGAGCTGACTTCGCCTTTTGCTTCTCAGCCGAAACTCGTCCCCATGATCATGCCCTTCCTCTCCTCCTTCATGTTCCTCCTCCACCAAATCTGGCCTTCCGAGGATCGCATCAAGACTCTACCGTCTTCGTTCCCCGTCCTCTTCCTCGCCGGTGAGGAGGATGAGCTTGTCGTCCCTTCCCACATGAAGGAGCTGTTTGCCATTTGCTCAAGTAAGGAGAAGGAGTGGAAGTCCTTCCCGCATGGAACGCACAGTGCGCTGTCCTTCGCTTTTAGCGTCGCCTCGGCGCAAGATGCTGACCTCGTTGGCTCTTCGCAGACGACACCTGCATCCAACCTGGCTACTTCCACGACATCGCTCTCTTCCTCTCCAAGTACACCGATCTACCACTTCCCCCCGCTGCCGAGCCTGTTTCTCCTACCGACGCATCACCAGTCTCAGCACCCGGCTCGGTCATCTCGGGCTCGGACGTCGACAGCTTTGAGCTGGTTGATACGGAGGAAGGGCGCGAGATCAAGGATGAAGGTGGAGCGGGGAGTGTCAATGTGTTTGAGAAGGGGTTGGAGAAGCTGTAGTAGCTGGGAGTATTGTATGCCGTTCGCTAAGCTTCGAGTCGGTCGTGGCTGAGGTGATGAAAGCTGAACCTCGGACGGACTACTCGAGTCACGCTTCGCTACCTTTCTATACTTCCAACTTTCTCGTACTGCAGCAGCGGAGGACGACCGAGCTGGGTCATCTTCTTCGCTCGGTCTCCATTCTCCGGCGCTGATGACCTCGGTCGACGAGGGGAGATCTGTCGTCGAGGGGAGGTGATGTTGCTGCTCGGCCGGCGCTCGGCTGTAGCAGATCACCTCGAGCTACACGTTGCTGACTTCCGGAGTCAGCGACGTCGGGCAGGGCGAAAGCGGTGAAGCTTGCGAAGCGCCGACCGAGGGGGACTGCTGGTTTTCGGTGAGTTGCAGCAGCTTTCTAACCTCGTTACTGAAGGTAGATTGCTAACGAGCTCTCCCTCTATTGGACTACAGAGCTCTTCGAAGTCGCGCCCCGCGATCTGAGAAGAAGGCGGAGAGGAGAGGAGCTTTTGAGATGTCGCTCCTTCGAGCTCAAAATCGAGCTTGCTGTCCTACCACATCGCTGCTTGGCGTCGCGCACGCCATCAACACACAACGATCGTCCTACAGCAGGGTTTTCGACTTGGTGCAGCTCTCTCTCCGCTGCTCTCTCGCCTCCCCTTCCCCTCCTTCCTTTCGCTCGCTCGCTCGCTCGCTATCGCTCCCCGCAGCTCGAAACACGCGGAGACTTTGTTTGAACGCAGATCTTCCTCGTCTTCGGTCATGTACTCGACTAGGTCTACCGTTCTCAGCTCGGAGGAAGTACAAGAATCGTCGTCGAATTCGATCGCCTCTGCCACCACCGGAGTGAGGAGCATCGGCGCGCTGCTGGTCAGCGACGAGCGCGTTCAAGAGACGTCGTCGGGCTTCCAGGTCTTTCCTTCTCATCATACAGTCACGGCGTCGAGGATTGTGAGTGATCCAGTCTTTGTAGCTTGAGCGAAAGCTGACTTCTCCCCCTCGCAGACGACCTCGACCGACAGCCGTGGCCACATCCCCGTCCTCGAGTACCCTCTTCGCGGCCAAACCATCATGATCGACACAGAGACTCGCATGTGCCATTGGACTGGAATCTGGAAGGCGCTGGGCAAGAGCAAAGCCGACGTCGTTCGCCTCATCGAATCGCAGCCCGAGAGTGAGTCCTTCGGCGATGGCTAGAGCAAGCAGCGCTGACGATTCGTTTGCGCTACAGTCGCCGGAAGGATCAGGAAAATTAGAGGAGGATACCTCAAGGTTCAAGGGACATGGTGAGTGGCTCTTTTCGAACTCGGCGAGTAGAGGAGGAGCGGGGAAGGAGCGCCGAGGGAGGGGAAGGCCGCGCAACCCTTTCGTTGACACTTCCTGACGCCCCTTACTAGGATGCCATACGAGATCGCTCAAGAGCTCTGTCGTCGCGTCGCCTGGGACATTCGTCATGACGTTCGCTTGCTTCTCCGAGCTCCCCTCTCCTCGCCGAGCCCTAACTGACGCTTTCCTCCTTCGACAGCTCGTCCCTCTTTTCGGACCTACCTTCCCCGACTCCTGTATCGCTCCCGGTCAACCTGGATTCGGCAAACCCGTCCTCACCTCACCCCAGAACAGCTCTCGGCGCTCCAACAGGGATCCCAAAGCCCTCGAAGCAGCTCGTCAAGCCGCCCGCACTGCTCAGAACAACAAGTGGGTTAATACGGCGCAACAAGCAGCGGGCCCGATACCGGTGGAGGCGCGCCGCCCTCAGCATGAGATGGTGGTTGCGCAGGAGCAGGAGCAGCAGGCTGAGGACGTCGAGCAGACGACTGAGGAGGGGGTGGAGAACATCAAGCCGTTGCCCACCGCCTCTGAGGACTTGGTGGAGAGCGAGGGGAGGGAGAAGAAGGAGCTGTCTGCACTCGCCCTCGAGGAGGAGGAGCCGAGGAAGGGAGCATCTCGTTCGACGAGGAGGGTGAGGACGACGTCGGGCAACTGGTACGCCGGAGGAGCTGCAGCACCGACTCGAGGACTTCAAGCATCGTATGGAGCAGTTCCGAGTCCGACTCGCTACTCGCCGTACCGCTTCCCGACCGCTCCTCCTCCATTCCCCTCCTCCAAATCGCCTTTCCTCTTCGCTCCTCCTCCTTCGCATTACCCTCCCGTCGCCCCCGCTTACCCTCAAGGACTCTACCAACCCATCCCCTACCATACACCTCACCTCCATCCCTCACACGCCCACTTCCTCTCGCAACAACACGCTCCTCACGCCCATGCCCTCGCCCGAGCGCCCTCCGTACCCAACCTCCAGTTCCCTCCGGTCCCCTCCTCCACTGCCTCCTCCTTCACTCCCGCACCCCACTTCTCTGGAGGAGCGCCCATTCGTCGAACCGTCTCGGACCCGCAGGCTCAGAGCTGGCCGATCCAGTCGGCGAGCGCTGATGCCGAGGGAGGGAGGCTGGCGCTGGGAGTTGGAGCGGGTTCGTTTGCCGAGTCGAGTTTGAGTTCAATGCCTTCAGGAGTGCCGGTGTCGAGCCATCGCGCTCAGAACGAGGAGTCGAGGAGGGGGCCGAGAAGCCAGGAGTTGGGAAGCTTCGCAGCGGGCTCGGCGGCTTCCCTTCGGCTTCCTCCCATCGCTCGCGTCGAGCAGAGGTCGACGAGTCCCGCCTCCTTCACTCCTTCGACTGCCCCCATCCTCCCTCCCATCTCTCACCTTCGCGGCTACGAAGCTCATTCGCTCAGCAACGGTCGACCTCATCCTCCTCGCCCAACTCTCATCACCCAAGAAGACCTCCTCTCCCACGCCGCTCGTACAACTCGCTCTCATCCCAACTACCCCTCCGACCCTCACCGCCATCTCACCGCCCCCTCGTCGCCGATCGCCCCTTCGCCGACGAGCCCTCTCTCCGCCGCTTCGTCGCAAGGCTCCCTCCTCTTCCAGCCGTCGAGTCAGGGTCAGACGCCTTCGCCTCTCACTCCGGTCACTCAACAATTCCACCAAAACGAGCAGCAGCTCGGCCATCTCATTCTCCTCGAGCGCTGGGCGGGCGAACCCTCCGCCGAGGTTGCGAAGGGGGCGTTCTAGCCTCGGTTTGCAAGCTCTTTAGCCCTTCTACTCCGTCTACATCATCTAATACCCCTTCAGTGCTTCACACCCCCATCAGTCCATCCGTCTTCACTTTCCCTCCTCTCCATTTTCCTTCTCCCTTCCCGCGCGAGCCTTGTTGGCGGCGCGAACAGTTCGTGTAGAGCAATAGACACTCTTTGTGCAGCGAGCTGAGTAATCTAGATCAGTTTCGCTGAGATCGAGGGTGGGAGAGCGAAAGTTTTGAAGCCAGTCGAGAGCGAGCGACCGAAAGCCGAGCCCGGAAGCGCTCTGGCTTGCAAGGAGCTGTCGTGCTTAAGAGCCCGAGGGAGCCAATAGAGACGGGAATGAAAACTTCTTTAAGCAACACGCCCTTCTACCTCATGCCCTAGCATCCAAATACTCCCACGCTTTCGTTCTCCCTCCTACCTTTGGACCCCTCGCCCTCAGCCTTCGGGAGTGAGCGCCGGCACCTGCAACTCAGCGAGGGGAGCAAGTCAACTGCAAAAAAAGACAGAGGAAGCTTCGCAACAGCAGCAAAAAAAACCTCCCAACTCGTCGAGTTGAAGGAAAAAGCCCCCGGAGGGTTTTTGGTGCTTCGAGTTCAGATCGCTGATCTATCGCATGCCGAAGGCTTCGTCTCCTGAGAGAGTGAGAGTCTGAGCTTCAGATCTCATCGGCTCGTCCTGTTCGTCAACAGTGCGCTCGTCAGCGGCAGAGCAAGTCCCGGCCTAAGCCGTCGTGGGATGAAGCACCATCTGCAGTTTTTGGGTAGGGAGGCTGGCAGCAGAAGAAAGGCGGCGCGAGGCGTGGTGGGTTTCTCTCGAGATGGCGGAAATTGCCACCAGGCTACAGAAATGAGTAAAGAAAAGTCTCTACTGTAGGTCGATTTGATGCGACGGAACGCGTTGGCGACGATTGAGGTCAAGCGTTGAGGCCGAGAATGAGCCGAGCCGAAGGAGCTCGGGGATGGCTCTGAAGAGCGATGAGGGCTGATTTGAGAGAATCCGAGCTTCTTTGCAGCCTGATACATATCCTTCAATTAAGGCCAGCCGAGCTCACGTCGCTTCTTGCGCCTGTCAAAGCGGGGAGAGGTCAGCTCGGCGCTCGAAGCTCGTCGCCGAAGGCAGAACTCACCAAGCTCGAGGACCATTTGGCCTGTAGTCGACTTCCTGACCCGCGTGAGCAGTAAGCATCTCCCTTACAGCGATATCAGTTTTAGACCGACTCGTTCAAGCGAGAGGGGAGGTGATGAAGTGGCAGATCGGCTTGAGGAGCAGGTGCGAAGGGAGGTGATGCCAGGGTGCCATAGCCACTTAGCGTACGCTGTAGTTTGATGCTATCCTCCTAAGCTTCCGAGCCGAGTCGAGAGCGAGAACGAGCAAGATGAGGAAGAAGGGAGAGCTTCGACTTGGGGCGAGCGAGCAGGTCTCCCTCCCGCCAAATTCCTCGTCTTTCGTTTAAATCGACCTACAGCAGCTTCAAGTCGCTCTTCGAACACTTCTATCGTCTTACACCACCCTTCTAATTCCCTACTTCCCCTCCTCGCCTGTTCGACACTCATCGACTCGCTCAACCAAACGCGCTCGCTTCAATGGACGGATTGCACGGCTACTGAGGTGGGAGGGAGGGCTAGGGAGCAGTGAGAGCTAATGTGGGCTGATGGTGAGTTCTTACATGCGTGTGCTGGCTTTGGGCTGCAGAACGAGGACGAGGCTGCTGGAAAGCTGATGGAGCGGGCGGGTGCGCTGCTGAGGACTGATCAAACTGGCTGGCTGCCGGGGCAGTCGGCTGGCTGAGCTCTTGCCCGTCTGTAGGTGTTCCCTCCCCTGCTCTGATGGCCTACTTGGAGGTCTCGCCGGGCTGAGAGGGCTGGTGTCGTTGCCGCTCTGCGCTCACCTGTGCTCTCGAGGAGGGCAGGGGCTGCACAGTTGTCGGCGACAGAGTTCTCTCGCCGCTTTCCCTTCGTCTCTTAGCTCTGCATCCCGAGCTTGGAAGCCATCAGGCCGCTTCGCTGTTCGCTCGTCGACGTCGAGGGCTTCGCGCTGGAGCTGCCTCTCGTAGAGCGTTGGCTTCGCACGATCAGCTTGATGCGACGAGCGCAGAGAAACGAACATAGCCCATGAGGTGATCCTGTCTCTCACGAGCCAGCTTCTCGACCGAGGTTCGCAAGGTGTCGCCGAGCAGCCAGCTCAAGTGAGACTTCAGCGCGGGGGCTGAAGGACTCCTTGATTTAGCCTTGAGCTCTTGGTGATCCCTAATTGAGTGCTGTGGGGAGCGACACTACTCCTGGTACGCTGGCTTCGCGTAGAAGGATGCCTCACTCGCCGCTCTCCCTTCCCTCTCTTGCCTCTCGAGCCGAGAGGTTGCGAGGCTGCGAGGGGGAACAAGCAGTAGAGTGACTTACCCTTCCTCAGTTCAACACCCATGTGCATTGGCAAGAGCTGAAACGAAGAAGAGATCTCGGCGCTCGGCTTTCGACGTTCAGCGCTCGCTTCTCCCTCGAGCTATCTTTCGCTGCTGCTGAGGCGCGAGGGGTGGTCGAGTGGATGGCGGTGAATTTGCACGTTCCAAAAGCTGCCGCTCGACCGCTGGTCATTGGCAGCTTGCGTTGGATCTTTGCTCGCCAAGGCTCGAGCTGCTCTTCCCGCCGCGCTGGACGAGGGGGGCGCTTGCGTATCATAGGTCTGGAGAGGTTTGGCAGCATAGCACGTTATACATATTGCTGGCAAGTGACCTGCTATTCCCACTTTCGCGTGCGAGCAGCAGGTTCTCGGCGTTCGCTCACTTTGGCTGGTGACCTCCGCCTTCGCAAGGATCGAGTCGGCGTAAGGGCGCAGGCTTGGTTTGCGCGTGAGCGAGCATTACTGGTCAGCTTACAGAGCGCAGGATCGCTCTTTGGGCCCCTGCCCTTGAGCCTGCCTGGGAGTCGGAGTCAGGCCGGGGAGTCTCTCGTTCGCTTTCTCGTGCTATTCTTCGCTGCTGAGCGGTGGGGCATGCAAGAGTTGTTCGATCGAGGTGTCTCCTTCTTCCAAGCATTGAAGGCCCTTCGATGACGAGAGCAAGCCGCTCGACCGCCGAGACTTCTTCGGCGCAGACCATCGACCGAGCCTTGCAACGGCGAGAGGTCAGGGTGCTGATCTTGCGTTGATGCATCGCTGCAGGCGAACGTTGCGCTTTGCTTTTGGCATGGCTTTCGAATGGTTCGTTCAGTGGAAGAGCGGGGTTGGCGCGGAGACTCACTTCGCGAGGAGATGGCTCGCGCCGAGCGGGCTGTACTCTTGCGTTCGTTTGAAACTTCTGTCAGTCAGCTTATCACAGCGAGGGCGTTAAAATTTTGGTCTCCTCATGCGGTGTATCTCAAACGTAGGAGCCAAGCTCGGCCTGAGGAGCTCGACGTTCGCTCCCGCGCCTTTCGAGGATGCATCGCTGCTCTCAGGCGGCGATGGAGCCTTGATGAAGCGCGAGTACGATGTTGTCCCTAGGTGCTACTGATGTACGACCTGGGAAGCGGAAGTAGCGGCAACTCGGCGCTCTCCCTTCTCGAGCTGATCTCGTCGCCGAGCGACGGGGATGCCCGCGTAGGAAAGGAGCCGTCTCCTTCTGCTTTTGCTCGGTCTCTCGGCGCAAGGAGTTAGTTGGAGCAGATGCTGGCTGCTCCTGCTGGAGGTGCCATCGCTGTTACCTCTTGGGAAGGCCTGAGCGCGACCAAAGGGGTTCACCGAGCTCGCTCGCTCGCGCTTTCGAGATGTCCTTCGCTGCAAAGGCCGTGGGGGATGTTTGATGTGTGCTTCATGCAACTTCTTCAAGTTTTCACGGACGATCGCTTTGCTTCCCAGCCTTGTAGAGGCCTTCTTTCCTGCAGGTCGGAGTTCCTCCCCTCCCTCTTGAGCCACTCTCTTCGCCGAGCGACGGGAACGGCTCAAGTGTAGTTGTGAGGACGCGTGCTCTTATCTCTTTCCAGTGCATAAGTTTTGAAAGCCTCAAGCAGCCCGCTGGAACGAGCTGAGCTTCCACTCCGACTCGTCGCCAACGGGTTGGGGTGGGGTTCTCAATCGCCTCGGTCGGGCTGCTACCCCACTCAGTGTTCTCCCCTACTCTGGAACCGATCAGCTCACTCTCAACGTCAAAAGCTGGTCAATCGGCGCTCGCTGCTCTCCTAGCACTTTCGCCGAGCCGAGAGCGGCGCTATTGCGCCGAGTTTGGTCGGGCGTAGAAGGCGTAGAGAAAGGGCGACGTTTCATTTGCGGTGAGCTCAGTGTTTTACACAAGGAGGGAGTTGTTGTGATTTTCAGCTGAGAATGAGTGGAGTTTAAGGGTTCGGCGCTTGAGTTTGGAGCCAAGTGGTTTCTCGACAGCGATAGCAATCTTAAAGAGGGAGGAGGAATAGAGTGCAGAATTGAGCGGTACACTCGACTCGGATTCTGACGAGATGAGCGGAGAGCAAGCGAACCGAGCGAACGAGAGCCGAACCTATATCCCAGATCAATCTCCTTCGTAGAGTGGTCGTCCGGATCCTCATCATCGTCGCCGTCGAGGCCGAAGAAACCCTCGCCGAACTCGTCGGAGGAGGAGAGCTCGTCGATGGCGGTGAGGCCGTAGGCTTCTCTGTCGCGAGCAGTGAAAGCAAAGCAGATGATTACCCGACTCGAAGAGAGGACGCGGCAAAACAAAAAGAAGACGGGGCAAGCGAAAGGGGCTTGACCGAGGCGACTCCGAGTGAAAAAGATGGCTTGTCTTGGCTCTTGCGAGCAGTTTCAGAGGTTCGGCAATTTGTGAAGAAAGTTGGGTTGTGAAGCTACAAGACGAACTGGGAGGTCTCTGAGCGACCTCCGGCTGCCGGCGAGGGAAGAGGAGCGGAGCGAGCCGTGGTTCGTGCGCCCGAGCGTGGTGCGGTGTCAGAGGAATTGAGCTGCAGGAGAGTTAAACGAGCCTTCCAGCTAGACCTCAGTGATGAAGGAAACACTATCGGGCTCAGACGACTCGTCAAACAGCGTATGAGGCGAGTTGAAGCTGCTCGGCGTCGGCCTTGAGGTGCGACGAGCTTGGTCAGGCTCCCGCACGAGAAGCATGTTGCCGAGTAGTGCTCAAGTGCGTTCAGACCCCAAACTCTCGATGTACGAAGCCAGCACTCAGCGCCCTTGGGCGAATGGCGAGCACGAGCTTTCGCCGAGAAAAGGGCGCCGCCGAAGGCAAGCTCTAGTTCCCAGTTTCGCAGAGCTCTCTGCAACCGAGCACGACCGAACGATGAATGCAAATCGAAAGTGCAATGCGAAGGCGAAAAATAATCTAGTAACGACGACTCGTCTCCCTCCTCCCTCCTCGGCGCCGCCTACGTAGCGAAAACGACCTCCCTCGGCAAGCTCTGCACGATCCTCATCCACAGCCTCTTGAGCTCCAACGGATCAGCCACCTTCTTCCACATAACGACATCAAACCCTTTCGTGCCCTTGCCCATTCCCTCCTCTCCATCCACCTCCATCCCCTCCCCTCCTTCCTCCTCTTCGGCGATCCTCCCCCCATCAACATCAGGCAAGCACCCCTCCGCGACCGTAATACTTCCCTCGCATTTCTCGCCCCGTTTGTCCAGACCGGTAATCTTGACGCGGGTGAGGAAGATGGTGTCGGGTGTTGGGAGGACCGAGTGGGAAACGCCGAGGGTTGTGAGGGACTGAGTGAGGTGTTGCACGAGTGTGGGGACGGGGAGGGTCGTGAAGAATCGGGTGAGGTTCGGGTTGGCACGTTGAGTGGGGGCCATGGAGAGCTTGGACTGTGGGAGCGGAAGGGCGAGACGGCGAGGGAGAGTGAGGGGCGCGAAAAGGGCGAGCGGAGGGGCGACGGTGGCGGGAGTCGAAGCGATCAGTGAGGGGCGGGTATGCGATGGTGTGTGAGGGAGAAGGAGAGAACGAATAGGTTAGCGCCCGGTCAAACGGCGAGCGCGGACGAAAACGAGATGAAAAGCCGAAAGCGCCGAATCGCAACGACGACTCACATAAAGCTGCAACGAGCTCCGGAACGAGGCATTAGGGTCCAATCCACGTTGCGAGAAGTTCATAGGCGTTGGGTTTTGAGTCCTGGTGTGCGTTCAAGTTGAGAGGATCGAGAGAAGAAGGGAGGAGAAAGAAGGGAGGAGAGGAAGGAAAGGAAGGAGGGTCAGCGATCGTCCTTCTTCTTCCTCCTTGAAAGCTGTACGATCCTGAACACTCCTACAGACCTCGCTCCCTTCCCTCTCTCTCCCTGCTGACCCGTCCTCCTCTCATCCCCTCCGTCCTCACGCGCCGAGCCCTCCCTCCTCGTTTCCGTTCTTCCCCAATATCAAAACAGTAGTAAAAAAAGAAAAAGAAAACATACAACTCCTCAAAAGCCCCACTAGGGGCACCCAAATACCCATGCTGATGCAAGCTCGACGCCATACGTCGACAGACTTCGGCCCCGTCGGTGCAGAGGTTGGTGAGGGGGTGGAGGAGGCGGTTGGGCCTTTTTTGGGGGAGGGTGGCGAGCGGGAAGGGGGAGCGGGGGGCGTTGGTGAGAGTTGGAGGGCGAGGTGGGGGGAGAGGGGAGGAAGTGGAGGAGAAGGGGAGGGAGCGAGCGACGACGAGGGCGAGGGCGAGGGCGAGGGCGAGGGCGAGGGCGAGGGCGAGAGCGAGGTGGTGAGAAGGATGAGGCGAAGCGGCGGGCGAACGGGAACGACCGAAGGAGGCCAAGAGGAGAAGGAGAAGGAGAAGGCAGGGGTCAGCTCGGCTCTCCACCTCCTCTCCCCCTCGCCCATCTCCCCCTCGCCAAGAACCCAAAGGAGAGAAACTCACTGCACAAACCAAGCATTCTGTTCAATCTGTGGGATCGTCAACCGTTTATTCGGATCCACTTGCAGGAGTTGGAGGAGGAGCTCTGTTTGGCGATGGTCGGGCGGGGGGCGGGGCGGGACGGTGGAGGAGGGGTAGGGAGAGAGAGAGGGGGGGAGAGTTGGGGGTTCGAGGAGCAGGTGGGTTCGGCGAGAGGGAGAGGTGGGTTCGGCGTTGGGGTGGAGGTCGGGTGGGCGATTCAACGAGAAAGGAGAGAGAAAAGAGGCAAGGAAGGAGTGGGGCAAAAGAACCGTCAGCGCTGCTCTGACTGCATCCTCCGCGTGCTCCTCCTGTTCCTCCAACCTCTCCGTCACTTCACACCTCCTCTTTCATCCTCCGCGCCTCCTCGTCGTTCCCGTTCCAATCTCTCTTCCCTCTCGCGGCACCTCCTCCTCCGGTACCGCATCTCCCTCCTCGCCGTACCCCCCCACCAAGAAAACTCACCCAAAACCCCCTCCCCAATCCCCTCCCACGGTTCCATCTTCAAGATCTCCCCACTCAGGTAGAGCGCAAATTCGGGAGAGGAAGGGGTGGGTTGGTCCCAGGGGGTGTCTGTTGCGAACGGGCGAGCGCGAGCGAGCATCAATTGGAGAAGAGAAGAGCGCGGGGGGGTCAGGGGAAGGGAGGGGAGAGAGGGCGAGGTGGGCGGGCGGGCGAGCGAGGGAAGGAGGTGAGGAGGTGAGGAGGGTGGGGAAGGGAGGGGAGGGTGAGGTAAGAGGAGGAGGAGGAGGAGAATGAGGAGGAGAAGGTTAGCGAGTCGAACTCGAAATTGGGGGATTGAATCGAGCGGCGCGCCCCGACGACGCCGATGAGGGAGGAAAGGCAAGCTCGGCGATCCCTTCCTGCTATGTCGACGGCTCCTGCGCCTTGATCCCTCCTGCAGCTGAGCTCTCCCTCCCTCCCGGCTGCAGCTCAACTGCTCCTCCCTCCTTGATACTTCTCGGCGGCTGCTCGACCCCTGCTCCCGTGTGGCTCATCGCCGCCGTCACCGCGCGCGCGCTTCCTCTCCACTCCACTCCCCGCCAACAGCGCCGAATTGCTGAGCCCTCCCGAACGTCTCATCTCATCTCATCTCCCATGGCTCGACTCGCCGGCTCATCAACTCCCAGCCCAGCCCTTTCCCAGCACTTCCCCTCTCCTCATTCCACTCCAACAGCTCCAAGCGGAACCCCGCCTCAAGAGACAAAAGAAACCTACTCCCCACCAAGAGCGTAAACAGCAGAATCCCGGCGGACCATACGTCGACCGGTTGGCCCGCGTAGGGGGTGGTAGTTGCGAGCTGTTTTTTGGGATGCGAGGGAAGGGTGGCGGTGGCGGTAGCGAGCGTAGGTTGGTGAGGAATGGGAGGAGAGAAATCAGCTTCGATTCAACTCAAACTCAAACTCAACTCGGCGCCCGCGCGCGCGCGCTGACTGAGCTTGGGTACGAGCATGAAGAGAGGGACAAGGAGAGAGAAGAAGCGTACCTCGGGTGCAGCTAATCTCAGAAAAAGCCAGCGGAGGAACGAAGGAGGGGAAGGGAAGGGAAGGGAGAGATGGTCAGCTACCACCCTTTCCTTCCTCCTCGTCTCAAGCTCGGCGCTCGTTTCTCCCCCTCCTCTTCATCCCCAAGGCCTCTTCATCCCCAAGGCTCCCTCCACTCCCCTCCCTCCCTCCCCTCCCCTCCCCTCTCCCCTCCCAGCCTCCCTCCGTCCGCCCAAAGCCCTCAATCAAACTCACCATAAGGGGGACTGCCACATCTATCCCTCAAAAGCCTAGATTGGCCTTTATACTTGAATACGGTGGCTAGGCCGAAATCGGAAATTTTTAGGTTGCCTTTTGTGTTGCGAACCCGAGCGTTAGCGAGAGCGAGGGGAGGGGGACGAGACGAGCGAGCGGGAGGATGATAGAGGGGAGGAGGGGAGGTAGGAGGGGGTTGGAAGTTAGTTGAAAAGTGAGGTTAAGGTTGAGATTGAGGGAAGAGGGAAGAGGGAGGAGGGAAGAGGGACGTGAGAGAGCGAGAGGGTTAGCGAGCGCCGAAGGGAAACGTCAACGCCCCGAGTCGAGCCCCGACAACTCACCATTAGCGTCCAACAGACAATTCTCGGGTTTGATATCTCGATGACAGATGCCTTGGTGTCCTAGGTATTTCTGTTTCCTCGCCGTTGAGGTCAGCTTTGGGGAGAGCGCGAAAGAGAGAGAGAGAGAGAGACGAACGAGCCCCGAAATGAGTTGAGTAAAGTAGAGATGTGCGATATCTTCTGAAATGCCGACGTCGGGAGCTGTTTTGGGGTGTTAGTAATAAACTTGTAGCACAACAGAAGGACAGCAAACAGACGGACTAATCTTATCGAACAAGTCACCACCATCGGCTTTGATCCCCCCCCCAAAGTCGGGTCAGCTCTCTTTCCCCCCTGCACCCTCGCCAGCACAGGACTCACCCAAAGCAAGTAACAACCACAGTCCGGCAGGCCACCCTGCACCACCCTCTCTCATCTCGCCTCCAATCATTTCCAAAACAGCGTTATGTTTCAACGTCTCATGAATCCTCATTTCCCTCAACACGGCTTTTCCCTTGACTTGAGCCGAGGGTTGGGAAAGGTCGAGAGAGACGATTTTGATGGCTGCTAGATTGCCGTTGGGGTGACGGGCGCGGTAGACGGTTGCTTGACCCCCTGTGGCTAGTTGTTCCCGGATTGTATAGGAGAAGAGAGTGGGAGGTGGGGGGAGAGGGGAGACCATCTTGATTGGGTGTAGGTGTAGGGATTTAGAGCTGTAGGTGAGCAGAGAGACGAGACGAAGCTGTAGCTGTAGCTGTAGCTGAACAGAGACGATAGAGGTGGCAGAGGGAGAGAAGAGCTGAGCGCGTTGTGTTGGACGTTGGACGCGTCGAGCTGAGCTGGGAGGGAGAGGGCTGAGGTTAGTGTTGTAGTAGAGCAGTAATACAATGCTACTGAATACTAAATGTATTACACTCTAATACAAATTCTGTAGCTCATCATCCTTCCCTCTATTGAACAGGGGTTCACCCCCATCTTCTAGCCTCTCCCCCCGTCATCTTTCTCTCTTCCCTTGCTCCCTCCTTCTACTCAGCTACATCCTCAACAACATGTCAGACGAACTTGAATCCTTGGACCGTCTCACATTCCTCAAGCAAGCCTTTGGGGAACATGCTACAGCTTTCGATTCAAACTTGGACGAGGTAGCAAAGATCAACTTTGACGCTTGTGAGCCTTCTACTCTTCTCTTTCGCTGTAATGTAGGGTGGCAGAGAGGAAAGAGTCAGGCAGATCAGAGGAGACGAATCGAGGAGCTGTAGTCCTGCGCCCAGTGGTTGCACTACAGCGCAACAGAGCGATGGGAGGGGAGAGCATCATCAAACTTGGCTGCTCCCCCCCCCCGCACGTTGGGCTCTTCGCTCTTCCAGCTTGGGCTGTAGCTCATCATCGCCAGGCTTCTCCCCTCCTCCTTCCCTTCCCACCACCTCCTCCTTCCCTCACTAACCCTCCTCTCCCCCAAACAGACAAGCACAAGCTCCACCACCTGCGCCCCACTCTCCTCACTCGCCAAACTCTCAGCAAAAAGATCCCCTCGTTCTGGCTCTCAGCTCTGAAAAATTGTCGTGCAACCGCTCGTTTCGTTGACCCCGCGGATGAGATTGCGTTGAAACATTTGGACGAGGTTTGGATTGAACATGGCAAGGAGGATCCTAGGGAGTGGGAGTTCAAGTTGGTGAGTTTCGAGCTTTAGTGAGGAGTTGGAGTTTGGAGCGTTAGTGAGGAAGAGAATGAAGGTGTTGCTTCCTTCCTTCTTCCTTGTGAAGCGTGATGGGAGGAGGAACCGACCGACCGACCGAGCGCCTCGCTGGGGGGGGGGGGGGGGGGGGGGGGGGGGNNTGACCCCCCCCCCCCCCCCCCTTCCTCGGCGCCAACAGACCTTCTCCTCCAAAAACCCTTCCTTCTCCAACACTATCCTTTCCCGCAAGTTCACCTGCACTCCCCCATCCCCCGCTCCCGCTCCCTCCGCATTCGACCTCGAAGCAGACGTCTACCTCCTCCCTACCACTGCCCCCAGCTGGACTTCGCCCGAGCACAACCTCCTCCTTAAAGCCCCTCGCGCGGACCCTACCCAAATGGAGGAATTCGACGATTTCGGTGGACCTGGATCTTTCTTTCATCTTTTTGATGACAAGTTGGATGGAGAGGATCAGATTGGGATGGCTGAGATCTTGTTGGAGTGGTGGGCTCATGCTACTGAGTGCGTTTTGGGCTCTTTTCCTTCTTTTTCCTTCTCTCTCCCAGCCTTCTCCTTCTCCCCCCCCGACCTTCTTGCTAACTCTTCGGTTCGCTCGCTCCCCCCGTTCCCTCTAGGTACGCCGCCGGCCTCACAGCCATCGACGACCTCTCCTCTGACGACGAAGGGTTCTTTGGCCTCGACGGCGATGACGACGAGGACTCTGATGACGATCCTACCAAGGAGATTGATTTGGGAAGTGAAGAGGAGGAGGAGGAGGAGAAGAGGCCTAAGAAGAAGAGTAAGAAGAACTGAGGTGCTGATGCCCCGAGCAGCTGGGGAAGAGAGGTTTAAAATAATTGAGCTGGATGAAGATGTGCTAGGAAGTGAATCAGAACGCAGTAGTTTGATCTCTCATTCCATTTTCTCTCATTGAGTGCAAGCGCGAACAGGTCAGAGAGGCCTCGGCGAATCGGTTCGAGTTTGCGGCTCTCGTTGGTTCAGCTCTCTGGCGTTCCGCTTTCCGCTCTTCTCGTTCAGAATCCCGAGTCGAGTGTACCCCCGCTCAATTTTCTGCACTCTATTTCCTCCTCCCTCCACAAGATTGCTATCGCTGTCGAGAAACCACTTGGCTCCAAACTCAAGCGCCGAACCCTTAAAACTCGACTCATTCTCTGCTGCTAAAATCACACCTCCCTCCTTCTTGTGAAACGCACTGAGCTCACCGCAAATGAAATGTCGCCCTTTCTCTACGCCTTGTACGCCCGACCGAGCTCAACGTTCTTACGCCGCCGCGCTCGGCTCGGCGAAAGTGCTAGGAGAACAGCGAGCGCCTACTGAGGATCTTTTTGAGGTTGAGAGCGAGCTGCTCAGTTCTACAGATGAGGGGAGAACGCTGAGTGGGGTAGCAGCCCGACCGAGGTGATTGAGAACCCCACTCCAACCCATCGGCGACGAGTCGGAGTGGAAGCTCAGCTCGTTCCAGCGGGAGCTCCGAGTCGGTCGGAGCACGGTCAAGGATTGGAGGACTCACGACTGGGTTTCAATCGCACCCTTCACTTCGGATCGTGCGCTACAGCCTCAATCTCCACCCAACATATCATCGGCTCCAAGTTTAGTCACTCCCACGCAAATCCAAATGGGCCCTATGATCCGGCATCCACTTCTTGAAGCCTCGTTTCATCGCAGCGAGCGCTTCGTCGCTCATGGACGCGTGATACGAGTTGACTCTGAAGACCTGTAGCATAAATGACGAGCGGAAGAGCCGGATTTGGCGGTCAGCGAAGCCCTTCGGGCGATGAGAAGCGAGGGCCGAGAGGCGAGCTCACTTGGTCTCATCCTTTTCCACCGGCAAGCTTCAAGTTCCTATCAACGTTCCCAAATGCAAAATCAACCTCACTATTCAGCTCTTTCTCCCACACGCCTATATCGGTGTGCCAACCGCCTTGCGAGAGCAGCGAAAGCGAGGGTCAGCGCCGAGTTCGAAGAGGGAGCGAAACGCTGTCTACTTGCTCGTTGCAGAGGGGGGTAAACGCATGTGAGAGTAACAAGAGAACTCACCTTGGCCTGCAGACTCGATACGATCGCCGATTCGAACGGCTTGGCTGTAAGACCATTTCTCGGCGATACCCTTGAAGGTCGTGTAGGCGAGATGAGACATGGAGGGGCAGAGGGAGGAAGCTAAACCTGAGCAGGTGGTGGTAGTGAGTCAAGAGAAAGAGAGAGAAGAAGCAGTTGTCGTCGCCAAGCTAGCCCTCGACTTGATTACGCAGCTGCCCACCCCTCAAATCGCTGACTGAGCACTTATGTCGACCGCCGGCGAGAGCAAGCAGTCAAGCGGCGGGGACACACTTGGGTGAAAAAGTAAACTTTCCTCCTCTCGCCGTAACTCGTCGCTCGCCGCTCGCCGCCAACCTCGCGGGCAGCTGAAGACCAAAGCCGCTCAAAACTGCATTAAACCCAATCCTAGCCCCACTCTAAGCTTCCCCCTTTTCCTTCTCTCCCTTGACCTTCTCCCTCTTGACCCCCGCCCCAGCAGCACCATGCGCTTCGCCTCTAAACCCTCGCAATCCCAATACCCTCCTCACGTCCGAAGTGAAGCGAAGCGAATCGAGCATGGGGAGGAGGTCGAGGAGGCATTCGTCGGCCGGGTCGTTGATCCAACCTTCTATGGGGATGCCGTTGGCTGTTGTAGGGTCGAGGTGGGGTGAGGGGCAAGGAGGAGCGCGGACGGCGCGAGGTGGAAGGGAGGTCGGAGGGGAAGGGCGAGAGCACGTTAGCGCGCGTTCGTCGTGGATGAGAGGGAGGAGAGGAGTTCAGGCGTACCCTGATTGATTGCGTAGCTGACAGGCGAGTTGTCGACCAAGCAAACCCTCGACAAATCGGCGTCGACGACCGAGAGGTCCTTGACATACGAGCCGTTGGCGTGGAGGCAGTCCTGAAGCGTGAAAATCGAGAGCAGGAAAGAATAAGGTTTCGAGATGGGGTAGATCCGGTGAAGAAACAAGACGAGCGAAGGGGAGGCGAGGGTAGGAGAAGGAAGGAGATCAGTCTCGTTCTGCTGCATGCCTCGAGCCGGCCGCTCGAGCAGCGAAACAAAGCAAAGGTCAACTCACACTTCGAAACAACCTTCCGCCAACCATGCCACCCATGCCATCTCCACCGTCGAGCCAGTCGATGACGGGGTCGGCGTACTCGGGGAGCGAGGCGGTGAAGATGATGACGGTGTACCAGGAGGAGACCTCACGAGATGGAACGAGAGTGGAAAGTCATGCGAGGTGGGTGGAAAGGAGAGAAGAGCGAGAAAAGGGTCAGCGGCGAGCACGACGAGGCAAACGAGCGACGCCGAAAACTCACCTTGCGTAGGAAGAAGTCGACCCACGGCCTCTTGTAGACGGTGTAAACGGTGCTCCTCCCATCCAACACTACTTCCACCACTCGAACCTTCAGCCCGCTCCTTCCAGCATTTCGGTAGCTCGAGGCGTGTGGTCGGGAGGTCGAGTGGATGAGGGTTTCGTCGAGGTCGAGAACGAGGGTCTTGGGTGTCAGTCGAGGAGGTCTAGGTGCGGAGGAGATGGTGGTTGGTGCGGGTGTAGGCGAAGGAGGAGGGGAGGGGGTAGGGGAGGGTGAAGGGGAGCGAGAAGACCGAGGTCGAAGGAAGAACGAGGAAGTGGAGGGAGTGTGCGAATGAGTCGAATTAGGCGGTGGTGGTGTAGAAGGTGAATCCGTGTCGGTGTCGATGGTGGTAGGTTCCATCCTCGGCGTTGCGGGCGTTTGAGTGACCTCGGGAGGGGCGAGGAGAGCGTTGTAACCGCTTCTCGGGCTGTAACGATACGGCACGCCGACCCAGCTCAAAATCTGACGAAAGAGCACATACAGCCCCACCGAAAGACGGATAGGCCATATCCTGCTCAACCGCTGCTTCGCATCCCCTCGTTGAGCGAGTTGCTGCCGCTTGAGTTTGAGCAATCGCTCGCCCTCCTCCAGCTCCGACTCTGCTTCCACCTCGATCGCCTCGTCCTCGGGCGGCTTCTCGTGCCCGCCATCATCCTGCTTCTCATTCTCCTCGCTATCCTGCCCCACCTTCTCACCTCGCGGTCGTCGGCTACTACTCCTCCTCTTGACGCTCGCCCTTCTGCTAACCGCCTCCACTTCTCCAACCCTCCCCTGTAGATGCGGCGGCGGCGTATCGCTCAAGCTCACGACTGGCGGCGCACCTGCTCCAACTCCCGCGCGAGCAGAGAGGTAGAGCGTTTCCGGTTCCTCATCGGCGTCGGAATCGGCCGTTGTAGTGAGGTCTACATCGACGGTGGTAGTTGGTGCTGAGGCGGAAGATGTAGGTGAATCAGAGTCATCGTCGGAGGAGGGGAGAGGGATGTTGGTGGCGCTGGAAGAGGGGGACGGAGGAGGGGACGGCGAAGGGCGCGAAAGGAGGGAGGAGAGGTAGGAAAGGGTGTTCATCTTGGTGTCTAGGTCGTGCTCGAGTCCTGTAGTCGACTAGATGGCTCAGAGAGGAGTCCGACGAGCTGTTGACGCGCGTTGGCCTGCCCCAGTCGCGCTGCAGGTCTTTGAGGCGAGGTAGAAGCTGCGTTGAGGGTGTAGTCTTGTAGATTGATAGGTTGATACCGCTGGTCGGAGATGAAGGTGCACGGCCAGGCGAACGAGCCGTCTCGGAGGAGTCTCGAGGTGCGCCTCTGGGGGAAGGATGAGCCCGAGTTGAAGTGGTTGTCGCACGTGGGCTGATGTCCTACAGACACCGCTAAGCAGTGGAAGCTGAAGGACTACCTCTGTAGCCTTGTACACGAGTCGAGCGAAGACGAGGTAAAGGTTCAAGTCCAAGAGGCGAAGTGAGAGGTTGGGGGCGAGGTCGTCATTCTTCTGCAGCGAGTTGGCTCTTTGGCTTCCGCCGCTTCGCTCGTGTTCTGCCTTTGTACACTCTGCTCAACTACAGCTGCCTACTCGCTTGCTGCACTGCTCTACAGCCGGCTCAAATCACCCAGCGCCCTTCCAAACTCTCGCGCGCGCGCTCTTCCCCAGACCGAGCGTTTCCGGGAGATGGGGGGAGGGTTGACGGCGCGCGCGCTCAACTTGTACCGTTGCAGCGGATTCATCTTTTACCTTTCTGCTTCTCAAAATGTTCTGCTCTGCTGTCGTTTCGCTCTGTGATGTGTGGGAAGGAGGGGCGAACTGCTCGTTGGCCGCAAGGGTTCTGCTCGGGGGAACGGTGATTGTCGGTGAGTCCCGTAAAGTCTTTTGCTCTCATACTTCTGCTGACTCTCCCGTCGGGCCTTCTAGGATTGCTGGTCGTCCTCCTTCGCCAACACCGAGATCGCCGAGCCACTCCGAGGCTGCTGCTACCCTGCACGCAGGTTTCAATCGCCACAGAGAAGTCACAGAACCAATCAGGAGGATCAACGAGATCGTTAGAGCCGAGTAGTGAGCCGTTTCGCCCGTTTCTCGACTCCCGGCGATGGCTGACCCTCGCTCGCTGCTCGTTTTCGCAGCCCACACGCTCGCTTCCGACCATCTCCTCCCACCTTACACTCGATCTTCAACATTCACCATCTCCTCAACTCTACCACTATGCCTCATTCCCACCCTCCTTCCTCCATCTCAGCCGCCCATTCCCAACGAGCTGCTTTTCCTCCCTTCGCCAGCGCTAGAAACCTACAGGAATGGACGGTAGTAGACGGAACACGACTTCAATAGACTCACAACACAACGATCAACCGCGTTCGGACCTCGTCGCTCTTGAGAAGATGGAGAAGAGCAGCGAACGGCGATTCGGCGCTGAACGACGAGAAACCGAAGTCGTGTTCTGCTTGCTGGACACTGCGAGCCGGAAGGGGAACACACAAATAGATACTATCTCATTTGACGACAACTTGACTGCTTGCACAAACCCGAGCCCTCGCTAATCAGCCTACTCCTTGACGTCCTGCCCAAAGCCAGCCCTGAACTCCTTCGCCATCTGCTCGAAAGGCATCCACTCGACGCCCTCGTGCTCGTTGATGAAGTCGATGATGCTGCAGGAGTGTATCGAGTCAGCTCGACGCGCAAGAGACCACCCATGGCCTGTGCGAGACGGCGACCGAGAAGGAAATCCGATCTCACCGCTCGTGCATCTTGAGAAGGTGAGGGCGACCCGAGACTTGAGGGTGCACGGTGATGGGGAAGACGAAGGTCTCGTAGTTCTCGTAGCAGTATGTGAACGAGTCCTTGACGGTGTTCTCCCACGACCTTGTGTCGACAAATCCTTGCTGCTCGGTGAAGAAGGCAATTCGTCAGCTTGCTTCATCGGCTGAGGGAGAACGAGAGAGAACATCGCTCTGAAGAACACTACAAGAGAGAACTCACACTGTTGGGAACCCTCCAGTTGAACTGGAAAGCAGGCCAGTCATCAAAGACCCAGCTGGCGGGAACGACGACGACCTTATCCGAAGGCGGCGCCTTGACCATGGGCTTCATCCACGTGTCGGGGTGCTGAGAGAGGTCGCTGGGAATGTACTCGTCCTCCTTGGAGGGCGCCCAGTAGCACTGAAAGTCGCGGTGCATGAAGGAGTGGTCTAATCGAACGAAGGGAGTCAGGTTCGGCGATGGGGGGAGGGCGAGAGGGAAGGCTCACCGTACTCGATCCCGTACTTCTCGAGAAGAGGAATCTGATCAGGATGGTTGTCCCAACAAGGAGCGGTGAATCCTGCGGGCTGTAGTCGAGCGGTCAGCATCGAAGTCGAGACGGAAGGGGCGGAGCGACCTCGGCGATGAAAGGCTCGGTTTTTCACCGATGATAGAAGACGAGAGCTCACCTTCTTGCCCGTGAACTCGGTCAGCACCTCAATTGACTTGACGAGGACGGCCTCAAACTGCTCAGAGCTGAGAGTACCAGGCTGCAGGGAGAGATCGAGTCAGCTCGGCGATCTTTTGCTGCTCTCCTTGACACTCGAAACGATAGCAGACGTACCTCCTCGTGAGTGTAGTTGCTGTTGAATAGAGCCAGAAAGTCAGTTTAACCCTTCTCAGATGCTCAAGGGCTCAAGGAAAGCAGAAGGTAGCTCACTGAAGTCCAATCTCGTGTCCGGCGTCGCGAATGGCAGCCATCTCCTTGGGGAAGGACTCGATAGTGTGGCCAGGGATGTACCACGAGGCCTTAATGTTCTTCTTCTCAAACAGCTGAGAGTATAGAGGGTCAGCGGCTGCTCTCACGACGCCGAAGAGACCCTCACCTTGAGCAGCCGAGCGCATCCCACTTCGGCGCCGAAGATTCCTCGAGAGACGTCGGCGAGGTCGGGCTTCTTTCCCGTGCGAGTGTGAAGGTAGTGAGCGACGGCGTCGATGTCTATAGAAGGGCTCGAATCAGCAGAAAGCTCGACGGTCGGCGACAAAGCTCGAACTTCGGCGATCGAACTCACCGCATCCGTAGCCGCAGAGGATTCGCTTGGGCATGGTGTAGTGGTGTAGGGGTGTGAGAGTGTTTCTGTTGGGGCTTGGGAGATGTTGAAGTGCGGAATCAAGCCTTGCTGCTCTAGCGAAAGGCTCAAGAGGCGCCTCCAGCCGCCGACCCTGAGCCTTCCCCACGCCGTCTCGAGCTCACGCGGGGACGATAGTCGACGGATATGCGACTTTCGAACTACATAAGCGACTCGGCCGGCAAGTTGCTCCAAGCCGAAGTACGGCATCACGAGAAGCAAGCGAGTCGACCGAGGTGGATAGGTTTGGCCGCCCCGCCCCTTCCCCTCTTCCCCCCCTCTCAGCTCAGCCCAAGCCCCGACCACGCAACCATGACCGCCTCGCTCGTCACCCCCAACGACCTCGATGCTGCTACACCATTTCCCATCATCTCGGTAGCCGGTAGTCCTCGCGAGATGGGACTACAGCACGGTCAGAAGGCGAAGAAGCAGGTGTTGGGAAGCATCGCAGCTTACCAGAGCATATTCCTCGATTTGGCGGGGCTGCAGGTGAGTAGAGGCATCGCGGAAGGTTGGGCGACCAGGAGCTGAATGTTGATATACATCAGTGGGAGACCGTGCTCGAGAAAGCCAAGCAGTTTGATGCCCCTTTGCGCAAGGCTCATCCTGACCTCGTCGAGGAGATGGAGGGAGTCGCCGAAGGTGCAGGCGTCGACTACATCGTCATCCTCGCCCTCAACACTCGATCTGAGTGAGTCTTTGTTCTCTCTTTGCCTTTGAACCCTCCGCTGACCCTCCTTTCCGCAGAATCTCCCTCGCCGAGCCTCTCGACGGCTGCACCTCGCTCAGCCGCGTCTCGTCGGACGGTTCCGTGTACATTGCGCAGAACTGGGACTGGAAGACCAAGATTGCCGGCGGTATCATCATCCTCGACGGCAAGCCGGAAGATTACCCTGCGTGAGCTCGTCGCCTCCTTCGCCTCCTCGCCGACGAAGCTGACTCGCTTTGACCTACAGCTTCAAGATGACAACCGAGGCAGGTATCATGGGCAAGATGGGTCACAACTCGGCTGGTGTCGCCCTCGTCATGAACGCCATCAAGGCAAAGAGCCTTGACCGTAACCTTCTGCCCATCCACCTCCTCATGCGCCGAATCCTTCAACAAACGAGCGTTTCTGCCGTCAGGAAGTACGTTGATGGCTTGCCCGGATCCGCTGCATCTGTGTGAGTCGCTCTCTTGTCTGTCCTCGCTCGAAATCCCCCCGCTGACTTGCCGGCTCTTCCTCCTCCTGCTCGGAGTCGCCTGGCGCTCGCCTTCCGCCCTCCTCCTTCCGCTCCCGTCATACCTCAACAGCCATCTCATGGTCGCCGACCGTCATAACGCATTCACTATCGAGATTTCGCCCAACGGCTTCGAGTACATCGAGCGCGACGAGAACTCGGCGGTGAGCCAGCTCTCCTTTGCCTTTCTCGGTCGGCATTCTTCTCCCTTCTCAAAGCTGACACCCCGTCTCCTCCACAGCTGTGTCACTCCAACCACTTCATCAGCCCTACCATGCACAAGAAGAGTAACGAAGTCGACCTCTGGCTCGCCGACTCGCCCCTTCGCCTCGCCAAGATTCGCGAGACGCTCGCGGTCACGTCAGAGCTCTCACACGCCAAGATTCGCGAGTTGCTCAGTGACAGAAGTAACGGAAAGTGCTCCATTTGCCGACATGAAGGAGGAGATGGGGTGAGTTGCTTTTGCCCTTCTTGCCGTCAGCGAGAGCGCCGAAGCTGATCACCGAACTTGCGCAGATCGACACCCTCTTCACCGTCTCGTTCTCGATTAATGCTACAACTCAAACCGCGGAGGTGAAACGTGGGAAGCCCGACGAGGATGGTGTAGTCATGAACATCTCGCTTTAAACCTGTATTTGAACATTTGAGGTATCGACCACGCGCCTGGGATTCGAAGGGAGGGGAGGGTGAGGCGAGAGCGCCAAACGACCTCTTGAGAGGTAGAGACTCGCCGTGGAGGTAGAGAGCCTCCTCAATCAGGGTGCAGTAGTCGGAGAAGATGGTCGAGCAGCTTCAGGGCGAGGAAGCAGGGGGTTAGTCCCCCAGTCCCTCTTTCGCCGAGCTGCTCATTGAAGCCATGTCACTCGTTAGAGGCGGTGACTGACACCATAGCGAGCGCACGGAAAATTTTAAATTACGGTCGCATTATATCTCCATCCAAGCGAGGTGACCTCCTTCGAGCGAGCTCGGCGATGTCCTCATCCGCCGGCTTCGCTCGAGTGAGCATCAACCTGCAGCTGGTTTCGCTTCTCCCTCGCCCTCACAAGTAGCCGAAAAGATGATACGAACATAATTTGAGCAATTTGAACCACGGTACCCTACAGAAAATCTGACCGACGAGAAAAAATGATATGGAGATAGAAAGGAGACCGAGAGGCGGCTGAAGGGGGATCTAGCGTCTAGTGAGAGATAGGACAGGTGGCTACCATCTTCCAGTATGCGTCCTTGCTCTGTGCACGCCACTGCTTGCCCTTCCTGTAGACGAAAAGTCGGTCAGCGGCGTTCTCGGCGATCAAATGGGAGGCGAAACTCGCGAGAGACGCGCGAAAAGGATCCGAAACAACGTACCAAATAACGATAAGGAAGGTAAGGATGAATCCGAAACCGGCGAAGCCCATCGCGAGGTTGGCTGCAGAGCAAGGAGTCAGCGAGAATCACGGTGGGGAGCTACCACTCCTTTCCGGTTTACTCACCATTCTGAATGCCCAGGTTCGTGATCATCGGCGCAACAGCATAACCGAAAGCGAAAGACATGGTGTTACGGACCACGACGGCGCCTGAGGGTGAAGGGGTGTCAGCCGAGCGGCCAAGAAAGAGAGCGGCGAAGGCGAGAGACTCACCGACCATGACCTCGAGAGCCATCTCCTTGTAGCAGTCAAGAAGGTATGCACACGACACCGCGGCCTGAACGACGACAAAGGCGCCAATCCCAATGAGCGCGATTTCGAGGCCGGCGAAGTTGATGTGGAAAGTAGCTCCAACGCCCCAGAGGATGAACGCGGGAGGTACAATGAAAGCGTTAAAGGTGTTGATCCAGAGGCGACTGAAGGTAGAAGACAAGAGGAAGGATGGGAGAGTCAGCCACGGTCGAACAACAGTAGCTCAGCGCTAAACCGTCCGAGAGAAGCCCGACTCACGCCTCAGGCTCACGGACACCATCATGACGACGAGCACTTCTAATAACCATTCGATCACCGATGAGACCAGTGACAGGTCCGGCGAAGCAGGCAATGACGAGCTGGAAGAATCGCCGAGCGAGGTCAGCGAGCGCCGAGATGGAAACGAGCATCTGTACAAGCTTTGAGAGGCAACACTCACAGGTCCGAGGTACACGAGACCCGTCTTTCCGCTGTCGAAGTTGTAAGGCGCCGCGTTGAGGACGGTTCCGACTGCGAGCGAACTAGGTGTCAGCCTCGAGTATGGCAGCAAGAAGAGAGAGGAGGAAGGAAGCCTGTATAGCAACGTACTAGTGCCCGTGAAAAGAGTGTAGACGATAAGTGAAAGGCCTAGAGAAAATCCGGCCTGTAGAAGGAGCGTTAGGACTCTCCAACAGCTCCAGAGAGCAGCGAGTCACTCACGTAGAAGACCGAGGGGAACTTGTAGATGCAGTAGAGGGGACGCCACATGGCGTCGAACATTTGACGGTTGGTACAGTACACCTCGCGACCAAAACCCAGCGAGTAAAGGTAGCCGTGAGGCGTACCGACGAGGTTGCGATCCTGTCCTTGCCGAAGAGGCTCGGCGGCGGGCGTGACGGCGACGTCGGCGAGGTCGTCCTTTTGAGGGCTGTTAGAGCGAGTACGACCCTTTTCGTCCATGGTAACAGCGCGACCGACTCGTTCGAGCTCGGCGGGACGGTTGTAGCTGACCTCCTCGAACAGGAAGAAGATGATAAAGAAACCGAGGGCAGCCACGCCCGCCGTGAAGTACGACACGCCGGCCAGTCCTGCACGGTTGAACAAGTATCCGCTGCAGGCTGGCGCAAGAAAGGCGCCTGGAGGAATGTACGTTGGTGGGAAGGGAAGCGAGGAGGGAGCGCCGAGCGGGTAGGCAAAGAAATGAGGAGAGGGAGGAGGGTTTGGTCAGCCATCAAAGATTGAACGTAGACTCAAGAAGGTTCATCTCAGCTCACCAAAGTAGAGAGCGATGGAGTAGAAGCCTGTTCAGGGAGGGATGGAGCGGTCAGCGAGCGAGCCGAAGCGAGGGTCGGAGGCAACAGGGACATACCAAGGTAGTAGCCACGCTCATGCGAGAAGTAAATCATACTGATAGTAACCTCGTTGAGAGACTCGCACGGAGATCCGAAGACTGTGAAGATGAGCAAGCAAAGTCAGATGGCGGCTGCTCGGCGAAGGGATCGAGCCGACTCACGACCATAGATGACGCGGCTAGTGATCCATTGAGACGAAGTGGTAATCCAGGGGACCCAGATAGTCATGGCGAAGACGACGAGGATGGTGATGAGGTACTGGAGGGTTGGGAGGGCGGTCAGCGAGGTGACAAGCAAGTGAGCTGGAAGCGCATGCTCACGACGGGCCTGTGGCCAAACTGGGAGGCGAAAGATCAGCTAGGGAAGGGAAAAGAGTAGTAAGGAGCGAGCTCACCTTGAGTGCGAAGGGCATGATGAGAGGTCCTCCCCAACCGTAAGCGCCTGCGAAGGGAGAAGCGAGTGAGTTGCCAACGTCGAGAAGGCGCCGAGGGAGAGAGACTGACCATAGAGGTAACCGGTTCCCTCGGTAAGAGTGCTGTAGGGGATTCCAGTCTCATCGGTAATTTGCTGGAAGCCAGAGAAGACGGTCGAGCAGCTGCAGAGGCAGAGAGCGAAGGGAGTTAGTCGACCGATCCTCCGTTGCCCGTGCTCGTCGAAGGGAGGTGGTTCATTCAGTGTGTCAGATTAAAACATACCAAAAACCGCAAGTAAAGATGTAGGTGACGGTGGCAAACAGCGTTTTCGCCTTCCTGAGGTTCGACCTTGGGCGAGAGGGAGCGAGGGTCAGTCAAGAGACGGGAAGGGTTTCCGCTGCTCGACGTACCAGTTGAGAGGGTCGTTGGCGTCGTAGGAAGGTACAGGGGACAAGATGATATCGTCCTTGTCGCTAGCATGCCCGTCGCCGTGGTGGATCGACTCGCTGTCGGAGGAGAGAAGGAGAGAAGCGAGTGAGCTGTTGGCCTCCGGGTAATCTCGGCCGAAAGGCAGACTCACTCGACCAGTAGGAGGCTGCCTGGGACAGCATCCATGTAAGGCTGCGAGGGGTCTTGATGAACGGTCATGGTGGTGGTTGAGGAAGGAAAGAGACGAGAGGAAGGGCTCGAAGAAGCTAGGAAGCTGGAGAGAGAGGGGGATAGGCGCGATAGATGGTGGACGGCTCTTTAACCGACTCGCTTCTCCCAGAGACGTCGTTTGGGAAGGGCAGCGATAGGCTGACCCTCTGAGAACCTCTGAACACTCGGCCTTCTGGGGGGCGCGAACTCTTGGATTTTCTCAGCGAGCGACCAGCCGATCCGTACGCGACTCCCCCTCATCTCCACTTTTTGCTCGAAAAAGATACTCGCGATTGGCACTGGCAAAGAGACGACCGTTTCGCTTGACTTTTGACTTTGTCTTCCAACCACACACACTCGAGATGGAGCCCACACTCGCCTCGCAAGTTCAGCAGCTCGCTTCGGCGAATCTCCTCGCAGGCGGCCTTCTGGTGGTCGCCGTTGCCTTGATTGTTCAACTACCTTCCTACATCCACTACCTCCACTTCTTCACCAATCACACCGGCTTCTTCGAGACGGCTCAAAAGGGCAAGCGGTCGGTTTTCACTTTGAGGGCTCCCTGGCCATGTAAGTCGAAGCGTTACAGGCTCTCGGGTGGTTGATGAGGAGTTGATTTTAGTATCAAAGCTGTGGAGGAGCAGCGGGAGATTGACCGAAGCTCAGAGCTGACTTTTGAACCTTCTTGCAGGGGCGCCGCCGAAGCAGACCTTTCTGCTCAGCGTGAAGCTCGCAAAGGGAATGTTCACCTCCTCGCCGGCTCTTGACCACCGTGACAGCATTGATGAGATGCACGACTACGTTTGGGATGTACCTAGGAAGCACGGTGAGTTCTGTTTGCCCGGCGGGAAGGCGTTGATTCTCGGCGAAGCCTCAGCGTCGTCGAGCTTTGTGCAGCTAGGTTCCCGCCGATCTCACGCGCATCGATCCTAGTACATGTGACTGATAGTCTGCCTCACACTCCATCACAGGCTACGAGGTGACGAGGAACGCCGACAAGATCATGGGTCGGCACCTGACGAAGGCCAAAATCGGCTCGATGGTCACTCTCGTCGAGGACAAGGTGCTCGAGGACGTCGCTCGTCTTCGCCAATCGGTCGGTCCCTCCGGTTCACGAGTCCCTTTCGGCCACCGCACTTGGTCGCTCCTCTGGAACTCTTCGCTCGGCGCCCTCTTCGGCGGCGGACTCGATCCTACTTGGGTTCGAGGACCCGCTCGCGAGATGATGCACAACGCCAACGTCTGCTACTTTATCGACCTTCTCCCTTTCCTCCCTCGCGCCTTCTGGTTCGCCGTCTTGCCCAAGGCGAGAGCTTTCCGCCGAGGTCGTCGAGACCTCCACTCCCGTCTCGCCAAGTGGCTCGACAACGACGACGCCGTCTCGCAGGCCGACGATATGCTTCAAGAAATCGGCAAGATGTTCAACTCCCGTCGAGACGAATGCAACCTAGAAGCGGCCTCAGCTTGGGTGGCCATGTTCGTACGTCCTCCGCTTCTTCTACGACAACGACCTCGAGGCTGACCTTCTTTCTCCACTTCACAGGTCACTGGACTCGCCGTCAACACTGGAGAGGTCACTGGTTGGCTCTTCCCTTACTTGCTTCGCTCGCCGGCGCTCCTCAAGGCCATCAGAGCGGGTGAGTGGCTTCCTTCGGTCGACTTCAGCGGTCCATGCTGATCTCTCTACTTGCAGAATGCGATGCTCTCCCCGCTGGGCGTCTGGACCAAGTCGATCTCAAGGCGTCGGCGCCTCTGCTCTCCTCGGCGATCCAAGAAACCCTTCGCATCCGAGGCTCCATCTTTTCGGGTAGGACTGTCAAGAGTACGTCGTCGCTCTCAGCCGCTCTGGTTGTGAGGCAGCGCTGATACCTACCTACTTCCAGAACCCTTCCAGCTCCCGGGCTACGACCACATGTTCAAGAAGGGAGACCTCCTCCGAATCATGTCGCCGGGCGCCGCTCTCGATACCGACTGCTGGGGAGACGATGCTGCCGTTTGGAGAGGGGATCGTTTCTATCAAGGAGGCGACCAGATGTTCAACTCGCAGCGTGCGTCGAACTTTCCCTTCCCTGCTCGCCGTCGCTCCTTTTTCATCTTGGCGATGAACTGATCGTTTCTTGTGCTCGTCCTTTGCAGTCGCTTTCGGTGGCGGAGTCAGTGAGTCAATATGAACTCAGAAACTCCTCCCCTCGAAGATGGCCCGCCTTCGACGTCGTTCTCGCATGCTGTCGTCGAGCTCGGCGCTGACCCTGTTCTCCCTCCTTCGCCTCACAGCTACCTGCCCCGGTCGCTGGCTCGCCACCGCCGAGCTGCTCATCGTCACCGCTCACCTCATCCGCAACTTCGACTTCGGCACCGAGATCAGCCTGCATGAGAAGCTTCCCGACGAGGGCGACGACACCAAGTTCGGCGCTCCCTGCCGGGCGGGCACGGGCGAGGTCGTCAAGCTCACCGACCTCGATGGCAAGTCTTACGACATCATCATGCCGAATATGGAGAACTCTGGTACGCCTCTCACGCTTCATCTTGCGCTTCATTCGAGAGCTACAGCTGATTCCCTTCTCTCGGCGCAGGCTGCGAGATTCCTTCGGGTTTGCTCCCGCCCCTCGAGGAGACCGTCATCTTCATGAAGCCTCGGGATATTGATGTTTAGGTCTGTTGAGCCTTACAGAATGGTATTAACTCCGATTGAACGCTGGGACATCGAAAGCCGAGATGTTTGGCGAGCTTTGAGGGCC
Organism: Leucosporidium yakuticum; assembly: GCA_019775505.1. NCBI lineage: Eukaryota > Fungi > Basidiomycota > Microbotryomycetes > Leucosporidiales > Leucosporidiaceae > Leucosporidium > Leucosporidium yakuticum. The sequence goes on along the minus strand of JACWFO010000006.1, from coordinate 53,283 downwards.
TCACTCCCGTGTAGAGGTACAGCCGCGAACTCAAAAGATTGATTGGAGCTGACTTGAAAACCGATCGCAAAGGCCTGTAGCCTGTTGAGCTCCCTGCATCTGGAGCAGCTGGTTCGGCGAGCTCGGCCAAACCTCCTGAAAGACGGGTAAGGCAGCGAAAAGAGTGTGATGGAACACGCGGAGAGCTCCGAGGTTTCGCCACTTACAAGCTGCTGCTTGTTAGCGCCAGAACGCGCGAAGGTCGATCCCAAGCCAAGGCGACCAGCTGACCCCAGGAGAGGGCTCTCACTCTTGCTCTCTCCCCGCTCACCTCGTCGCTTCGTCTCGCCCATTGGACGCTCAGTAGTCATCGTTACCATAGTGAAGACGCTGCTGTATCGTCCCAAACGCCTACTCGTAGTCGAATCGCTCTTGTTTGGGAGACGGAAGCTGCGCTCCCATCTCCATCTCTCTCGAAGCTCTCCCGCTCGGCCGAAGCAGCTCCTCGGCTCTCGACATTCGGGTGCAGCTATCCATTCTCCCTCACGCCCTTTCGCTCGACTCTCCCTCCACCTTCGTTTCCCCGCTGCCGACGCCTTCGAAGCTACGCGATAAGAGATGGAAGACGCTCAAGCTCAAGTTCAGGCGCCGGGCGCCGCTCTGCCAGCGTCAGCCCCGGCGAAGAAGTCTCGTAGTCGTAGTGGATGTTTAACGTGGTCAGTACCTTTCGGCTGCTCCCTGAGGTTTCGCCGTGCTGACCCTCGCCACCCCGCTTCCCTCGATCTCCGGCATTCTCACCTCGCCCGCCACTTCTACAAACACCTACACCCTTTCCTCGATCCTACACTTCTGCCCCAACAGTCGCAAGTACCACAAACGATGCTGCGAGACGAAACCGACCTGCGAACGCTGCTCGCGGCTCGGACACGAATGCTCTTGGCCAGAGCCGGCTCAAGTGCGCTTCTTCTTGCTTCAATCGGTCTTTGAGCGTGCTGACCCTCTGCCTTACAGCCTCGCCGAAGGGCCGCCACGGCATCAGCACCTTCGAGGGAAGCAGCTCCGCCCCCAGCTCTCCCCGTCGAGGTCGCTCCCTTCCCTCCGGCAAGCAGCAGCAGCGGAGCTAGCCCTGGAGATCCTGCGCCCTCGAGCTCTGGTGGATCTCCAAACGGATTCGATTTCCTAGGCGACCCAGCTCCCATCGCCGGCCTACCAACGCCTTCCACCTCGGCGCTGCCTCTTCCTCCTCCGCCTCCCATGCAGGCCTTCGACCTCCTCATGCTCGACATGCCCGCCGGAGAGCTCGGAACTTGGACCGACAGTGGACTCGTCCTTCCCGACTTCTCGACTCCGGCTCCGGACGCCTCCTACGACCCGGGCGACTGGCAAGAGTCGATGGACAAGCTCATTCAAGACCTCATGACTACCGAGAACGACGGCGCCCTCGGTCAAGGTGCAATTCCATCGTTGGAAGGTCTCTCGAATGGGCTCGCTGCACCAGTGGAGCCGACTCCGATCCAGAACGCCCTCTCCGAGTTCTTTCGACATTGCGACGAGCTTCGTCGAGCTGCTGCCTCGCGCACGGGAACAACTGAAGGAAAGGACGACCCTCTCCCTCAGATCTACAATTGCAAGAATGGGTCGCACGTGCTCGAGCTCCTGCCGACCGCTTTTATCTGGCTGAATGCCTATAAAATTGGCAACGAGCTTCCTCTCCTCGGTGGATACGCCAAGTACATGGATGGCTTCTTCCAAGAACAGCACGAGGTAGTCTGCTCGGCGGCGTTGATATCGGGTGCAGCTTTCCTCGCCGTGCAACGATTCGACGATGAGTGTTCGGTTCGTCTCGCGCTCTTTGGTCTCTCGTCCGTCCCCATACTTACGCTCTTCTTCTTCTCACTTTCACGCAGATTGAGCTTCGACAGTCGACGGGCGAAGCGTTCCTCTCCGCGACGGGCATCGAGCTAGTAGACCTCGCCGATGCAGCAGCGAGCATCAATAGTGAGCTCGCTCGCCTTCTCAGCTTCCTCGTCGTCCCTTGCTGACCCTTCACATTGTCTACCTTCCCATCGTCTACAGGGCAACTCGGACCGATTCGAGAGAAAACTTACCCAGCGTGGGAGGCCTTCTTGGACGACCCGAGCGTCAACCTCATCGGGAAAATCAGCGCCTGCTACGATATAGCCATGACTGAGGTGAGCGCTTCCCATCCTCGGCTGCCCTGCGCCGACAGCTAACCGTCTTCGGCTCTTTCGCAGTATCTCCTCGACGGGGCTGCACAGTGCGCCAAGCGACTCGACCGCATCGTTCGTGCTCTTACCGCTGTATCACCGCGTACGTCAGCTAACTCGCCTCGCTGCAGACCTCTCTCGTTCAAGCCGTGTCCGGTAGCCAAGCAACTCTTCATCTCACCGACCTCACCGGCTTCGAGCATCAAGCTGTCGGGAAATGGCTCGGAGCGGATTGCTTTTCGTCAATCCTTCGCAACCGACGGACAACCTTCATCTACACCTGCGACGCACCGACGCACGAGAAGTACAACAACCCTTCGACCGTCGTCGGTGTCGAATGGCTCTTCGCCTGCCCCGACATTATCTTCGTTGCCATGGCTTCCACTTCGAACCTCGCTGCCGACATTCGCGAGGATTCAGCCGCCTTCATTGCAGGTCAACTCGCTCCTCATTATTCCGCTCGGCGCGACCACATCTTCAGCACCCTCCACAACTACACCCCTCGCCTCACGCCCTGCCTTCGCGGCTCCTCCTTCTACAACGTCACTCGCATCGCGGCTCAAGAGGTCTGGCGCCAAGCGGCGTTGATTCACTTCCATCAAGTTCTCGCTGGTCTTCCAGCCGAGCATCCGACGCTTCAAGACTGCCTCAAGTCCCTTCTCTCGGTCTACGCCATCGTCGAGCAAGGGCTGCCGGCGCTTCTTTGCGGTCCAATGACGGTTCCCATGTTCCTCGCTTCTACCATCGCTGTCACCCCTCAAGATCAGAACCGACTACGTCGTAGGCATGAAGGTGAGCCTCCCTCCGACTCTCTCGTCTCGAGTGCTCTCCGTCGTTGCAGCGCGCTAACTTTTTCGTTCCTCCTTTACCGCGGTCAACAGCGCTACACGTCTACGTCGGTCCACGAGACTGTCATCGCTTCGTGGAAAAGCTGTGGCGCAAGAGATTTGAAGGGGAGCAGCTCGATTGGCATGTGCTCGCAGAGGCGGAGAAACCGCTGTCTTATATCTAGATCCATCTTGTATTCGCCGAGACGCACTGTAGCTGTTGTAAAGACGTCTCAATTCCATTTATTCTCGGCTACCAAAGCTATGGGGAGCGGTAACGTCGTCGTCAGCTCGGGAAGCCAGCGCAGAAAGTCGAGAGTCGAGAGTCGAGAGAGCGAGGACTTACGACCATGCCGCCGTCGATGATGTGATCCGTTCCGGTGACGTCTGTGAAAGTCAGAAAGTCAACCGCAAGTTCAGAGAGGAAGCTAGACGCTGCCAAGCTTACAGGACGAGAGGGCGGAGCAAAGGTAGACCTGCGCCGAGCCCGAGTGTTAGCGCTCGCTGCGGCTTCTCAACCCAAACGAGAACACCTACAGTCACACCTCGAACCTCGTCGGTCCTTCCAAGTCGTCCCATGGGGTTGTTGCAAGTCGACCAGTGTTGAAGAAGCTCGGGGTTGGTGCCGAGCATCGCGTTCGTCATTCTGAAGAGGCGAAGAAGCTCGTCAGCTCGACTAGAAGGTTTCATCGAGCTTGGAAAACGCTCACGGTGTCCAGAACTGTCCAGGGGAGATCGAGTTGACCCTGATGCGATCCTTGGCGAGCTCGACGGCGAGGTTGCGAGTGAGTTGGTGGCAAGCGGCCTTGCTGGCGGCGTAGGCGGCCCACGAGTGGTGCTTGTTGGGAGCTGCGCGTTGGATTCGGATGCCGGCGATGGAGGCGTAGAGGAGCAGCGAACCGCCGTTGCCGAACTTCCTCATTTCCTTCGCAGCCGCTTGAGAGAGAAGGAGGGCTGTAGAGGGAAGACGTCAGCGAACGGCTGCGCGCGCTTCGCATCCTGCTTAAAACTCACTTCCGGTGGTGTTGATCCTGCAAGAAAGGGAGAAAGAGGATCGAGAAAGAAAGGAGAAGGAAGGAAGCCGAGGGTCAGCTCCGGCTTCGGCGATCGCAGAGGCAACTTCACTCACAGCTGAGACTTCTCCCACACATCTTGAGTGAGCTCGAGGATGGGGGTGTCGGTGTGAAGCCATCCATTGGCGAGAACGGCGAAACTGGAGAGAAAGAGTGAAGGTTAGTCAATCGCCGAGCGCCGAATGCGAGAAATCGCTCACTCAAATCGTCCTTCTTTGGCGGAGATCGACTGGCAGAAGCTTTCCGCGAACGTCTTGTCGGTGATATCGCCTTGAACGTAGTGAAGCGTAGCTCCGCTCTGCTCGGCGAAAGCTTCAACCGCCTTGTACTCCTCTCGCAGCTTTTCGGGAGCTGAGATGTCGGTGACGTCTGTTGATGAAATAAACGGAGTTGTTAGCATGCCTCTAACCGCCTACAAACCCTCCTGCACCACCGAGCAGGCCAGCCGACTCAAAGCGCCAGCCGAGCGAACTCACAAACTGTCGCCCCCGCCTCGAGCAAAGCCAAAGCGCTCTCAAGTCCAAGAGCACCAGCACCTCCAGCAACTACTCCAACCTGACCCTTGAGCGAGAACTGGTCGAAAATGGTCGCCTTGGCGGCGTTACCGTCTGCGATAATTCGGGCGACTCCGTTTGAGGTGGTGGTGGTCTTGGAGGCGGTCATGGAGGGCTGTTGGAGCGATGTTGAAGGCAGAAAAGTGGAGAGAACGAGACGGAGAGCCCAGCGCAAGAGATAAGAGCTGAGTCGGCCAGCGCTAGCGGGGTTGCACAGAGCCGACTCTCGAACAGCGGGGAGGCAGGCTCTACGCGACCGGTTCGATGAGGCGGGAACTTGAGGGAGAGTGCATGCGAGTGGTGGTTGTATGATGTTTCCGTTAAATCAGTAGAGTCGAGCGGCAGAGCAGTGGAAGAATTGTCAGCTTTGACCTCCTTTCCGTGATCGCCGAAGCTCATTTTCGCGCCTTCGTCGGGTTGAGAGCGTCGTCGTCCTCGAAAAGCGTCAAATAACATACTCACATTCCGATAAAAATCCTCTCTACTGTACACTCGCGATCCAAAGCACCTCCCTCCGCCCGTCTCGGCGCTGATCATCCACTCAACGAAGTTCTCCACTTCTCGCTACTCATCAACCCCGAGAAATCGAGCTCATTGGACTGAGCAACGGGTCAACGGGCGACTCGGCAGCCCCGGGACTGGTGTTAGTCGGCGTTGTTGGCGATGGGAGGCGTTGCTCGGAGTTGGCGGTAGAGATGGTCGAGAGCGGGAGAGGTGTCGGCTGGTGCTCGTGGTGGGCAGGGAGAGGGTCGGGTGAAGGTGGTTGCTGTATCGCACTAATCGATGCATCCTCGACACCGTAGCTCGACTCCTCAAGCGGCCAATCCGGATCCTGCGCCAACTCATCCTCCTCATCCGTCTCCCTCGATCGATCGTAATACATCCCTCCGGCATCAACATGACCACCTCCTTCCTCCGAGCTTTCCGGTATAGAATCCAGCGAGCCGAGCGAGCGAAACGAGTGGCCTGACGAGGTGGAGGAGAGCGAAGTCCGAGTCCGACCTCCGCCTTCTCGGCCGAGATGCTCTTGGAAGAGAGAGCCTGATCTCCAGGACGCTCCCGAGCTGAGCAACGGCTCGCTCGATGGTCGTTGCTTGACTTCGGAGCCTCGGAGCGTTCGTTGAGAGGTACTCGGCGAGGGGGGAGAGGGGAAGGCGGAGAGGGAGGGAGTGGAGGAAGGGGAGAAGAGTCGGCGGAAGAAGGAGGGTTTGATAGTCGAGGTGGAAGAGGTGGAGGCGCTGGTGGAAGTGGTGCTGGCGGAGATGGTGCGAAGGCGTTCGTGATCGTCTTCGGGGCGAGGGGCGGCTGCAGGTCGAGCAGCGGGAAGGATGGGGGCTTCGACCGAGTGTGAGGCTGAGGTTTGCTGGCTCGTGTTGGGTTGTGTGATTTCGTTCGAGGCCGTAAAGGGATGTAGGGGTGGGTCGTCGGGTGCTGAAATGACGAGAGTAGGGAGGGAGGAGTGCGGGAGCCGTCTCGGCGATGACGGTAAGGAGGCGAAGGGGTCTGCTAGCGATGCAAAGAGGTCAGCATCACCTTTCGAGTCTCTCAAATTCGTTGTGGAATCCTTGTGCAGCTGCGAACCCACTCACCGTCTCCCTCAAACAGCAATCCCTTCTCCGCCTCTCCCTCGGTTTGCCTCCTCTCCTCGCTGAACACCTGCTTCCCTTCCCTTTGACGCTTCTCTCGAGTCCGGCGAACAATGAGGAAGATGGTGAGTAGTACTGTTGGCGTTGATTGGAAGCAAGAAGACGCAAGTCAGCGCACGGACGAGCGGGGCGAACGAGAGTGCTCGGTGACGGGGGAGGGACTCACGGATCAACGAGCCACAGATCACTGAGATGGGCACGACCACCAGCAGTTGTACCATTTTCGCGAGTGTTGGAAGCTGTGGCGAAAGCGAGAGAAGTGTTGTCGCGTTGTTGAGGCTGAAAGAGCTGCACCGAAGTGAAAGGAGTCGCCGAGGAGAAGTGGGGCAAGCGCGCGCGAGCGGAGCGAGAGAGTGGAAGGCGAAGAGGTTGTAGGTGATAGCAATGTAGTGGAGCGGATGGGCTCAGAAGGTCTCCATTACGAGGTGCAGAAGCGCGCTGACGAAGGAGACGAGGGAGAGAGGGGAGAAGTGGAGCTGGCGCGAGAGGTGTTGAGGGGCGTTCTGTGGGAGTTTCAAGGGTCAGCAGCTGCCATGAAGCACGTAGTATCTTCTTGGAAACTCACCTACAGACCTCTGCTCTCACGAAGTGCTAAGTGCTCTGCTGGAGGAGCGAAACGAGCGAGCGACGTGTTTGAGCGCCCGAGGGTCGAGGTTGGATGAGTGGAGAGGCTGCTGTAGGCTGTACGCTAGCTGTAGGTTGAGGTGAAGCTCTGCACTGCTATCGTCCAGCCGAGCGAAAGAGGGGCGAAGCGAGGGACAGAAGCAAGCCAACGACTCGAATCGCCTCTTGCTCTCTCCTTCCACATCTTGCTCGTCTCGCTGAAGCTCTCGACTTCCCTTCGCACCCGGGATGCCAATCAAGATTATCAAGCGTGATACTGGAAGTCCCAATAATTCCCTCTGCACCTTTTGGGCGGCAATGTATCGCCCTCGCCTTCGCTTCGGGGCGGCTCAAGCCTGCGCCGAACGAAAGTCGGATACGCGAAGCACACCTGCGGACAGCAGGCTCCCTACCAGAGCTCACCGTACATACTAGATTCTCTGTTGATCGCTAGGCAACCGTTGGACCTGCATGCCGACGCGAAACGCGGTCGAAAGATGAGAGCTCCGAGAGCGATTTCGCCTCTTTGCTTCTTACCGCTCGCTCGTCTCAGCTCGTCGCCCGCTCGCCTCGCTGGTACTCTCAGACTAGCTGGTTAATCTACACTGCGACTCGCTACAATAGCTCATCGCACCAGCGACTCAAAAGAATGGCACTCCCACCTCTCGAAAAGATGGAGCGCTCACCAGAGCTCGAACGACTCGCAGAACGGGCTTACTTCTCCTCCTCACGCGTACCCGAAGCCGACTTCGACTCCCTCACAAACCGTCACTTCAGCATCCTCCTCCTCCCGACTCGTCCGCCTCTCATCGCCTGGTCAGATCTCGAGCCCGCTCTCGCCGCCTGCTTTGGCAGCCCGCTCGCCGTCGATATGGAGCAGATCAAGGGAGGAGAGCTCGGTCTTCAGCTCGTGGTGCTTGCGATTGAGCGGGTGGACCCGAGGAGCTTGGGAAGAGGAGCAGAGGAGAGGTTGGAGGATTGGATCTCGGCGTTGAAGCTCGCAGCCGGGGAGCAGGCGAGGTGAGTGGATTGCTGAACTCTCGGTCCGCTTTGTTGAGATGCATGAGAGTGATAGGAGAACAGGCGGAGGCCACAGAGAGCGCAGGAGGAGCTGACCTCCCTCTCCTTTCGCAGACGACATCCGTGGCACTCTCGAGAGTCGGCTCCTGAGCTCGACGACGAGGAGAAGGTGCAGTTGGAGGAGATTAAAGAGAGGGTACAGCCGATGGCCACACCAGCACCATCAGTCGGCGGCTTCCTTCCCTCCCCCTCGGTCGAGCGCCCCGACTTCGACGAGGAAAAGGTGCGGACTGAGCGGCTCAAGGGGGTCGAGGATCGAGACGCGACTCCTGCTCCAACCGTAGCTAGTAGCTCCCGCTCTTCCTCGCCGGAACCCGACGCAGCGGTCGAGCGTGCTTCTTCGGCCGAGTCCGAGATCCTCATGCCCATCTCGCTATCGATGAGCGTGAGCTTCGCGCCGTACGTCCTCGACGTTTAACTGACATAGCTCATCAACCCATAGCAGGCTCCTTCTCGGGTCACGAGCCCCGTGGTTGTGAGCAGAGCAACCGCCGTTCGACTGCCACTACCAGCGCGCCCTTCGCAGGTTCATCGCCGTCGCTCGCTCTCTACGGTGAGAGCGCCTCTTCTTTAAACGTGACGAGAGTATGCTCATAGACTACATTTCGCAGTCGTCTGAGCGCTCTTCGTCGCCATCTCTCCCTCTGGTCGCCCGCAAAAAGTCGACGCCCATCTTTCGCAAGCGCTCGGCTTCCGTCTCGTCGTCTTCTGCTTCCAAAAGAGGGGGCAACGTTGAGCGGGTAGGTATAACGAGGAGGAGATTTCAAACGTCGAACTGACCTCGCTTCCTCAAAGAATCGCTCCTCAACGCCTCGCTTCTCCACCATCTCGGCCTCGGTCTTTTCCCTTCCCTCCTCGACCTCGGGCTGGATCCAGCTCATCAGCCGCGCCATCGAAACCCTCCCCATCGCCACGGGATCCATTTACGAGATCATGACCGCCATCAAGTCGCTACATCCCTCAGTCAAGCTCGAGAAGAAGGTGCAGCACAAAGTCAGCAAAGTGCTGGCGGAGTACATGTGCTTTGAATGTGATGAAGGATTGGTGTGCGAGAAGAGCTATCACGATCGAGAGTTGACGATGTGGAGCTTGCATGAGAAGTGGAGGGATAGCGCGTTGAAGGGTGATGCGATCAAATGGACGGCGGCTTGGGCGGAGGATGATGGCGAGGTGAGCTTCAAGTTGCTTGTTGTCTCTCCTTCCTGCGCTGACTTCTCTCTACTGGTACAGGAGCTTTGGTGCATCTGCCGCAAGCCATACGGCGGTCGAGATGTCCGTCGTCTCGTCTCCCTCGTCCCGTCTTCGGCGCCGAGCTCATCTTTCTTTCTCCCACAGATGCTCATCTGCGCCGACTCGCGGTGCAAGATCCAGTGGTTCCACGACGACTGTGTAGGCGAGCCTGAAGAGATGTGGGATCCTTCAATCAGATGGCGGTGCCCCGATTGCTCGAGCTCGGCGGCGACGAGGAAGGGAAAGGCCACGGAAGCGACCACGCGGGTCTCGAGTGAGCAGAGCAGGAAGCGAGGAAGGGATGGAAAGTTTGTGAGGGGAGCTTAGGGTGTGTTTGAGGTTGTTAGGTGCTATCAGGAGATTCTTGGACTTGGGCTCGGCGATAGTGAGAGCAGCCTCAGGCGACGGCGAAAAGGGTGAGCGAGAGCGGCGAGGGTGCAGGGCAGCTATTCAAATCCAGCGCTCGAAGAAAATCAAGTCTGGTTGCCTACAATCTCGTCTCCCCCCTTCCTCTTTTGTTTCCCCTTCATTCTGTGCCCTCCCGCTGGCGCCGAAATTCTCGGCACCTTTTGAGGCTCAACAGCGTGGACGATGCTCGAGACGGGTAGAGACTGGTGAATATCACGGCGTAAAATGTCAAGAAACACTTTGATGAAAACGCCGGATTGCTTGGTGATAGGCTTGGGTACAGCGTGGTGAGCTCTATCGTCGTCCGCCGAGCGCCGAGCTGCTCGGAGAGGGATCGACGTTCGGCGCTCACGGCTGAGGGCGTTTGACTGTTTGGAAAGGTGAAGAGAGTCTCCCTGATGGGCTACCTCAAGCGTTGAAGCGCAGAGTTGCAGTTTGTAGTGAGATGAAAATCAGGGGTAGCAGCTTCGAGCCGATTTCGAGCGGTTGAGCGGCTTTGCCTCTGCCAAATTCCTCATACTTCGTTTCAATCGACCTACAACAGCTGCAAACGGCTTGGATCGTACTCCTATCACCCGACAACACTCTCACCACCCTCCTCCATCCCCTCCTCGCTCCTTCGACTCTCTTCGACTCACTCAACGCAACGCGCTCGCTTCAAAATGGAGGGATTGCAAGGCTACAGAGGTGGGAGCCGGGGCTTGGGAGCAGGCAATGTTACTATGGGCTACAGGTGAGTCCCTGCATACGTGTGCTGGCTGCTGGACTGCAGAACGAGGGCGACGCTGCTGCTGGAGAGCTGCTGGAGCGGGTGGGCTGCTGGAGGCTTGATCAGGCTGGCTGGCTGCTGAGGCAGTTGGCTGGCTGGTCTATACGGCTCCAGGAGTCACCTGCTTTTCCAGCTTTGGTGCCGCCTTTGATGGCAGAGCCGAGCTGCAGGGGCTCTCGTGGCCGTCTTCTGTGCTTGCTTGTACTCTCAAGGAGGGTCTGGGCAGCGCGGTGAGGGTCCAGAGAGAGCGTCTCTCTCCCACTCCATATGCCTATCCGGCTTGCTCCCAGCTCGGACGCTGCAAGTCGGTCGACGCGCGAACGCTTCGCGGTGGAGCTACCTCTAGATTGAGGGGTGGCTTTGCGCGATTTCAGTCTTTCTTGAGACAATGAACGGGCCGCACAGCAGAGCCGAGTAATTACGAGTCGAGACGAGCTCGACCGAGACTCGCGAGAGGTTCTCCGAGCAGCCAGCTCAAGTGAGGCCTTCAGCGAAGGCGCTGGGGGTCGACTTGAACTTAAGGCGCCCGACCGGATCTTCAGGGAAGCTTGGGTCTGGACTGGAGAACCACTTTCACCGCGACTTGCGACTCGGGCGCCGTTCGCCGAGGAAGGCCATCAGCTTTCGCCTTCTGCGCTGATTTACACCTTGCTTTGAGGTGTAGAGCGGGCGGATACGGTTAGAGAAGATCCTTCTTCTTCGCTGCCTACTCCTCTTGACCTGCAAGACTGGCAGCCCTTCTCGTCCTCCCCCTCGGCGCTTTCGCAGCGAGTCGCTCCCTGCAGCTGCAGAGGGGCGGCTTCTGTGCTGAAGCGGAGGGGGTTAAGAAGGAAACACTCACACAGACGGCGCTCGGCACTCGGGAGACTTGCTCAGCTGCCCTTTTGCTGAAGTCGGGGAGCTGTTCGGCGCCGTCTCTCGCCCGACTTGCCTTCTCGTCCGGGCGAGGAGGGAAACGGACGTCGAAGGACGCGTTGCTGCGCTTCTCTCATTTTCTCAACCACGTCTTTCCCTTTTCCCTTACGCCGCTTGCACACCTGCTGGTCGGTGCTCGCCTTCTTCGCTGGCTCGGGAACGTCGCGCTAGCAACGAGCTCGAGCAGCGTCAACGTGGCAGCTAGCCAGCTAAGCAGGCTACTCCCTAAACATCTTGATGTGGCTCTTGTCGATACACTCGCTCGCTGAGCAGGGAGGAGCCAGCTCTCGTGCACTTCGGCGTTGCAGCGCCCTCCACGGTGAGGGCGTAGCGCGCTGATGGTCGATGTGCAAGGACTCTCCACCTCAAAGTCACAAATGAGCTGCTCACTCCACTTGGCCTGTGGCTTTATGCGCGCCGTTGTTCACCGTCTCCAGCCCTGCGACGAGCTCGCGCCGTGCGTCGAGCGCGGTTCGGCTTTTTGCTGATGGGAACAGTCGGCGGCTGTAAGTTGCGGTCAGTTGCTCCTCTAATGATGGTGAGATTACGCAGCATTCTTGCCATGTTTGCTTTCTCTCGGCGGGCTCTCGGCGGGGCTTTCGGCGGAGCTTTCGGCGTTGGCTCTCCCTCTTCGGCGTTTTGTTCCCTGCCAGCGGCGAGGGGGAGCGACCGAGTTTTTGTAAGCGATGACGTCGCTAGAAGCCCTCGCTTTGCTGCTCTCCAGTGGACGGATTTGTTGGCTCAGGCGCAAGGCCGGAGGCGGGGATCGCTCATCTCGCCGCTTTCTGCAATCGCTGAGGCTCTGCGGGGAGTATCGGTGATTGCAGATGAGTGTAAATCTGATCTGGGATCCAACAACCTCTCTAATACTGTCATTTAGCACGCGTTTGATCCCGCTGGAGCTTTCTCAGTCTCGGCTCGCCTCGCCCCCATCGCGGTGGAGCTGTTTCTTGTTCGAGTGATCGCTCCACGCGATCGAGGGCGAAGGTGTCATCGAGACTGGTGATTGGAGATGGTGCACCAAGCCTCATGCACTATCAGCCCGACTGAAGCTCGGTCGAAGGTCGCCGTAGGGGCATCGAGGACCTGCTTGCTCGACTACGGCCTCCAGCAAGGTGCTGTGGCTTGAGCTGAGCTGGTAGCGGTCCTGCTCATCCCTCCGCTGGCCCATCAGGCATTCAAGCCGCTGATCTTGCCGTAAGCTCGCTTTTCGTCAACCCATCAGGCCGTCACCGCTCCCTCTCTCGTTGCGCTGAGGCGTATCTCAAGCTGAGGTGCGGCTCTCGTGGATCCTTGGGCATCGTGATATCCTCTAAACCTGCTACTCAGGCTTGTAACTCAGCAGCGTGAGTACCAGCCACAGCAGCGCCGTCTTTCGCTCGGCGCTTCGGTAGCGAGTCGCTCCGTCTCGGGAAGGGGTGGCTGCTACCTTGATCGTACGGAGAAGAGGGAAGCTGCCCAGAGGCCCAACACACTTGAGCAGAGTGCTGTCTGCCCCTGGTCTTGCCTTGGCGACGGTGGCTCTTCGGCGCTGATTCTCCGAGCCCTTTTCCTCGCTCGGGCAGGGAGGGAGGTCGGCGTGACCGAGATCCCCAAGAGCTTGCTGTACATACGCGACTGCCGCTACTGGGCTAGCGGTTTAGAAAGCAGATTTGTTTCGAGGCTCGTCTCGCTCGGTTTTCGCTCGTCTCGGCTTTCGCTTGAGCGAAGGTCGGGGAGGGTGATGTTATCCAGGTGATCAGGTCTTTCACAAACTTTGTCGGATGCCGACGCCGCCTCTTCATCTCACTTTCGAGCTCGCTGGCGCTGAGGGAGTCAGTCCTCGCTCACCTTTCCCCGCGCTCGATTCTCCTCGCCGAGGGGAGTGAGCGCTGGATCATGGCTACCAAGTATGTTTTCGCTCCGACCCCTGTTCTGTGTGTTAGCTTGCTTTGTCTCTATGGCTCAGCGCATCACATCGCGTCGCCGTCCTCTCGCTCGATCTCCTTGCGACGAGCCGCGCCGCGCTCAGCACGGCGAGGCCTATTGCATCGAGGTAATCTTGCGTGCGGACGTCTAAAACGCTGTTTGATATTTAAGGATGCTCTGCGCGCTCCTTTTGCCGGTCTTTAGACTCGACTCGGCGACCGCTCGCTCGCTTTCAGTGCTCGCTCCTTGCCCACTGAGGATGGGGAGCGACGTCGATGCCGTGAAGCAAGAGAACCTAGTCTACGCGCTCGCACGTTGCGCTTGCAGCTTCACTCTTACAGGATGTTGTCCTCGGCTCAGCCACCGCTCCCTCGCTCGCTTTGGCGCTCGCTCCCTGCCCGCGGTAGGAGTCTGGCGTTGATCGGCGATTTTGAGAGTGGTACTGATACTGAAGTTCTCTAGTGCTATTAAGGGATCGCCTCGCCCAGCTTGTCGCGCTCGACTCGACTCGACGCGGCTCGGCGCTCGGCTTCTCGTTTCGGCGCTCGCTCTCCATATGATGGTGGTGGAGGGTGAGGCTGATGATAGGGATGTCATCATCCGGAGCCGATCTTGTACTGTATCTTGCTGTTCTGCTGCAGTATCGGTCACCGTTGTTCCGCCGTTTCGCTTCACCTTCCTCTTCCTACCCTCCTTCCCTCTCGCCGAGGCTGACGCTCTCAGTCTTGGCGTACGTGATGCCACGGCGAGTGGTAGGCGCTGGAAGAAAAGCTGCTGGAGTATCAAGGTCCAAAGACGGCGAGCTTCGACATGCTGTTGCGCTCTAATGCGCTTGCCTGCTTTCGCTCGGCGCTTCCCTCCTTCGCTCTCGCCGTGGCTGCCAGTGGCATCCGTGGCGCGGCTGATGGTTGCGGTGGCTAGGCGGAAGCGATGCTTCTGCAGGATGGTATTGAGCCCTTTTCTCGCTCTTTCGTTCGTTCGGTCGTGTCCCTCTCCCTCTCCCTCCCTTTCGCTTGAGCTGAGGCTGCGGAGGCAGTCTTGGTTTCAGAGATGAGGAGTTCGAAGTGACAGATCACTCTATTTTGACTTCATGCACTCCGAGCAGCTGAGGCGTTGGCAGCCCGTCCTGTTCCCGACTCAGTCGGGCGCTCAAGTTCGGCGCTCGACAAGTCTTGGTACTCGCCTGAGTGGCCTCACGCCCTCTTCGCTCACCCAGATGTCAACTACACGCTTTTATCTTTAACCTCCCTGAACGCACCTTCTGCTCTTCAAGGCCTTGCTTGCGCTACTCGTCGCTCTCGCCGACGGCGAATGGCCATGGCTCGGCGAAGACTTGAGCTTGCGAAAGCTGCTGCTGCTTGTTATGAGTGCCTGTGTTTTCGCGCCTACTCGCAAAATCCTCTCCTGCGCTCTCGAGAGGAAAAAAAGAACCTCGCCCAACATACTACAGCTCTCCCTCTGGCTCTCGGTCTTGTGCTCGGTCGACGGAGAGATTCCTCGAGCGAAGCCTAGCGAAGGAGTCTTGAACGTGAGAGTAGAGGGCTGTAGTTCGATAGCAAGGAAGGCGTCTCGACTATCTTGTGTCCTCGAGAAGGTCACGCGTGAGGAATGCTTAATCGAGGGAACAACAAGGCGGGGAGAGCAGGAGGGGTTGGTCTTTGACGCTGGGAAGGGGGGGAGGTGTAGGTGGGTAGTCTGTATTGTACCCAGAAGCTGTATTACACTGCTGTAAGTCCCTACAAATCGAGTTGAGAGATTCGCGCCGAGATTGAGTTCCCGGCCAAGCGCAGGATTTGCGGGTTTGCCTCTCTCCAACAACAAGGCCTTTTGACAACAACAAGACCGATTCCTGTAGCTCAATGGAGACGTTGAGTGATCTTACCCAGTTGAGCGAGTTTGAGGGAACGAGGGTACCTGGTAAGTTTTCTCCTACATCCTGTACGAGATCAGCGAGGGTGCGAGGTATTTGGGAGTTGCGGGCTGCTGAGGGCGAGGGACGCGGGTTCCACCACCTTCGAGTGAGAGTAGAATGGTAGAGAGGGAAGCTGTAGGACAGTACAAGGAGGGAGGGACAAGGGCTATCGTCCTACAGCTCTGGGAGGAGCACACGCTCAGACGAAGCAGAGGGTGGCGTGGCGGCGACAGAGGTCAGCTTGCGTGCTGTTCGAGGGTGAGGGGGAGGCCGCACTTGGTCGTAGCGGGGGGATCTGTTGTTCTGCAGGATTCCAAGCTACCGTCCTACAGCTTTCGATCGTCTATTTCGGCGCTGACTCGGTTGCTCTGTCACTACAGCTGCCCCTTTGAACGGCCCTTGCCTCTCCCTCTTCGGCCAAATCCTCACTCACCCTTCCCGTGTAACTTTCCCCTGGGCACCCCTCCGTCACGCCTTGTACACCTACTTCGGCTCCCCTCCCTCCAACCTCGACCCTCACAAAATCGGAGCAGGATGGTGTGGATTAAGCCTCATTCTCACCGCTTTCAAACGATTGGAAGTCGTAGAGAGTCAGGAGGAAACTCAGGAGGTCTTGACTTGGTTGCATGCTCTCAAGATTGCCGCCGTTAGGAGGAGGTGGGTAGTCTCTTCTTTCTTTCGAGCTCTGAGATGCCCTCAACAACTCCGAAGCCGTGTCGGAGGACGCACTGTTTGTTGCCCTCGTCCTCTCGATCATCCCGATTCTTTGGGTCGAGACCCTTTGGGCTCGGCTCGGGTTCGGTCGACGAGGAGAGAGGCGATTTGAAGACAAACAGAGAAGAGTAGGTAGAGTTGAAACGCTGACCTACATCTCTCTCTCTACTACTTCAACAGTCTCGCTTTCGAGATCACCACCGTGACGACCCTCCAAGACGTCCTTTCCAACCTCCTCGAACCCGTTCCCGCCGAGGAACTTCAAGTCGCTCGTTCTCGGTTCGTTGCACTCTCCCTGTTCCGCTCTTTCGCTCTCGACTAAGCTCTTCCCTCTTCACCTCTCCCTCACCCAAAACAGCCACAACAGCACTGCTTCCTCCCTCCCACCCTACCAAAAGCCCGTCGCCTCGACCCCCTCCCTCTCCTTCGAACGCGGCTCCGATGCTACTCGCTCTCCCTCCGAAGGCGCCGTAGGCTCTCCCGACCCCGCTAACGGTGCAGGACAGAAGAGGGGTAGCGAGCAGAGGGGAGATAGTCCGGCGAGTAAGAAGAGGAGGAGCGAGAGTTTTGGTCAGCAGGGGGGAGTGCAGGGATTGGGAGGGCAACAGAGGGGAAGGGTGTCGGATGTTAGTACTAGTGCGGTGAGTTTTTGAGCGAGGGAGCGAAGCGATCAGTCGAGCGGAAGGCTGATCTCGCTTTCGCTCTCGCTCGCCCCCTTCCCCTTCCCTTCCTTCCTTCTCCCTCCGCCCTTCCATCTACCACCACAGCTCGGCTCCTTCGGCGCCGAGTTCTCCGACCAACACGACATCGATCCCCTCGACCTCTCTTCCTCCGACTCGGACGACGAAGAAGACGACGAAGACGAGTACGTCGACTCTGGCAAAGGGCCCAAAAAGTCTCGTTCCGGCCGCAACTCTTCGCACGGCGGTACTCCCTCCGGCTCCGGCGCCGCCAACGGAGGAGGAGGAGCAGGAACCTCCGACCGCGCAAAGGTCAACTCCCTCGCCGCTCGTCTGGCCGAAGTCACTGGCATCCCTCTCGCCAAATGCATCGACACCCTCTCTCGATTCCCCGATGAAGACCTTTCAGCCATCAACCCCAACGCTCCCATCCCTCCTCAATTCCTCCCACCAGGCCTCATGCCACCTCAACCCCACTCGCAATCTTCCACTCCCAAACCCGCCGCCGCGCCAAAGAAGAAGAACGTCAAGGTTGAGATTGGTCCCGATGGTCAACCGATTAAAAAGGCTACTAGGACGCAACGACCGCATGATCCTAATAGGCCCAACTTTAGTTATTCGGCGTTGATTGGACAGGCGATCTTGAGCGCGCCGGATAAGAGGTTGAGGTTGGCAGAGATTTATGAGTTTGTTACTAATAACTGTGAGTTTGAGCTCGTTTGCTTTTGATGAGGGAGGGTTCGGAGCATGGAGCGCTGACCCTG
The DNA here is from genome assembly GCA_019775505.1 of Leucosporidium yakuticum. NCBI lineage: Eukaryota > Fungi > Basidiomycota > Microbotryomycetes > Leucosporidiales > Leucosporidiaceae > Leucosporidium > Leucosporidium yakuticum. Next base: position 35,993 of record JACWFO010000006.1, on the reverse strand, counting down.
ACCCTGCCTTTCTCTTCTCTTCTCTCCCTCCCCTTCCCCTCGCCCTCCCTCACCTTCACCAATCACCTTCACCAAACGCTCGCCTTTCCCTTCGCCATCGCCCTCGCCCTCGCCCACGCTCTCCCTCGCCTTCTCTCTCCGCCTCGCTCTCTACCCTCTCGCGTTCGCCCTCCTCGCGCTCTCTTCCTCCTCACTTTCGCCGTCGCCTCTCGCTCGCGCCATCGCCCTTCCTCCCCTCCCCTCGCCCTCCACCACCACCCCACAACAGACGCCTACTACAAAAAGAACGAATGCGGCTGGCAAAACTCGATCCGCCACAACCTCTCTCTCCAACCCGTCTTCAAAAAAGTTCCCGACATCGCCATGCCAGGCAAGAAAGGCTGTTTTTGGACTATCATCGAGAGTGAAGAATGGAGGTTCGCGGGAGGTGGTTGGATGAAGATGGAGAAAGGTCAGGCGGGGCATGGAGTTAAGAAGGGGGGAAAGAAGGCTCAACAGGCTGCTATTGGAGGGGGAGGAGCGCAGAAGTTGCCCATGCCTAAGGGCAAGGGTGCCAAGGTCGAGGAGGAGTATGATGAGGGTGAGAGTTTCGGTATGGGTGGTGGAGGGGGGGAGTTGTACTCGGAGGAGGAGGATTAGGGTGAGTCCTTTGGGCTTGGGAGTTCGGCGCCGAGACGAGCGAGCGAGCCTCGAGCTGACCTCTTCGCGTGCTACAGATCGCTTCCCTCGCCTCGACTCGATTCGACGATGAGCGAACGACAACAAACGATGGACGAATGGACGGATGGACGGATCAGCAACCTGTGTGGATAGGCTCGTCTCGGTGGCGAGCGAGCGGGCGATGTGTTTTCTAGGCTTTGGCTTTGCTCTTTTTCTCTCTTCTTCTTCTCTGGGCTTCTCTCCTCTTCCTTCTTTTTCAAATACTACCCCCCCTCTTTCGCTTCCCCTCCCACCTGCTTCGGCGGTCGGTGAGGGTTTCCCCTCCATCTCCCCTTCTGCGACTCGATTTCCGACTTTGATTGTGCGAAATACAAAAAACCTGGCGTGCTGGCGATTCTGTGAACATTCTTTTGGCGTGTTGTAAGCGAGAGGTTGAGAGCAGCGAAGCGAGCCGAGGTGGACGATCGAGCGCGAGCGCTGAACTTGCTTTCGCGGGGGTCGTTCTCTCGTGCCCGCGTTCGCAAAGCCAGAATTGAGACGAAAAGAGTATGTACAACAACATTACTATCAAATCTACAACCAAAACCTATCTACACTCCTCCCCTCCGCCGCTCTCACTCCCTCTTCCTCTTCCCCCCTCCTCCCGCGCCGACAAGGCCAACCAACTGCCTCGCCTTCTTCAACCTCTCCGCCGAGCTCCCACCTGCTTTGCTCGAAGAGGACGAGGAGGAAGGGGAGGAACGGGAGGGGAGGAACGGATCTGCTTTGAGAGCGGAGGCGAGGCCGAGGCGGGCGGAGAGGGCTTGGAGGGCTGGTGAAGCTGGGGTGATGGTGCTGTTGCTAGCGGGGCGGGGATGGGAGCGGGATCGAGAGGAGGAAGAAGTCGAGGGCAAGGGTTTGATCTTCCTCCCCTTCCTCTCCCGCTCCTCGCCCCCCTTCCCCTCCTCCCCGGCGCCCCAGCCCACTCTCTCCCTCTCCCTCCCTCTCCTCCTCCTTTCCTCCTCCTCCCTCCTCCCTCTCTCCCTCCTCGCCACATCCCACTCTCTATCCTCCTCCTCCCTAACCTCCTCCCTCGCCGGCGTCCTCAAATCCTGCACCCCGACCCTCTCCCCCAGCCCATACCTCTCCCTAACACCCTCCGCGCGCCCCTCGCTCTCCAGACGGACTTTCTTGGCTTTCCGAAAATTGTGACGAAGGAGGGAGGAGGCGGAGTAAGGGTCTGACCAGTGCGAGTGTCGATCTTCTTCGAGGGCGTGTAGGTGGGCCGCGGCGCTGAGGGCTCGGGTTTTTTGAGTGACGCTCTTTTCGAGGGAGTGGAAGGCGTCCGGTGGGGTGTCGGTCTTTTGATCTGGGGGCGCAGGGGGAGGTGAGTGAGGGAGGAGGAGAAGGAGAAGGGAGGGGTAGACGAACCGAGCACTATGCCCCCGTTCTCGGCGGGATCCCACTCTTCGTGCTTTTGTCTTGCTCCCGAGTGGACGACATAACGGGTGTTCTGTTCAAGAAGAGGGGATCAGGTCAGCTTCTTTCTTCCTCTCCCTCCCTCTCGGCGCTCGGCGCTCGACTCAAAATCCCAAAACTCACCGCCGGGTCTGTCCTGATCTCAAACCAATGTTGACAGATATGGCACTTGCACCTAAAGTTCCAAATGGGCGTCGAGTAGTAGTTGCCGACTTTGGACTTTTCGGCGTTGTAGCGCACGCCTTGGCCGATGTGGGAGTTGCAGTGGTCGCTATTCGTTAGAGCGGGAGGTTAGCTGAGGAGGGGGGAAGGGAGGGAAAGGGACCCACCACCAGATGTTGTAGGGTAGCTCGAAGCGCACGATGAGGATGCCTTTGTCGAGCTTGCGGGCGCTGCGAAGGTGAGTCGGCAAGAGGGTTAGCGAGTGGCTCGGGGGGTGCATTCGAGAATGTTGCGCGAGGAGGCAGCGAGGCATCGAAGTAGGTGATCCCAAAAACTTCCTCTTCAACTCGACCCGCCGAACCTCTGCACCGAGGCCCAACGACTGCGAGAGGAGACGCTCGGTCACCGCTCGACGACCAGCGGCTGTAGTCCAACACCAAAGCAGAAGGAAGAGGAGTCGAACATCAAGAACATCCTGCACACCAGATGCTGTACCCCAGCATCCAGCGAAGAAGGCGTTGAGGCGCCGTCGCTCCCTCAGCTTGATGCCCTCGCCTGCCATCCCGGGGAGAGGCCCAAGAGGACGATCAGCAGCTCGAAAGCTCCTCTGCTAAGAGAAGCCACCAACGCTGCTCCCTCGCCCATCTCGCCTCCGCGCCACCGCCTCTCTCAGCTCGCGTCCCTCCTCTCCTCCCTTCCCAGCGCTTGTAGCCAACTCACCGATCCCCCAAAGCATGTTTGCCATGATAAGCGTTCAACGAAGAATGTTTTGCTGGGTCATAGTCGGGTGGATGATACTAGAGCCGTATAGCGCGAGAGGGAGGGAGAGGGAGGGAGTCAGCGAGTGTTTTGGGCGCAGAGCAGGAGAGGGAGAGAGGGGAGGGAGGGAGACGTACTTTGTTGAAGCCTTGCATCTTGCTAGGCTAAGGTTGGAGCTGCTCGAGCTGTTGGGGTGAGGCCGAGGAGAAGACGAGGTAAATGACGGAGCGAGAGTTGCGAAAGCGCGAAGCAGTGACTTCGGCTCGAAGCAAGAGGAGACGAGTCGCTCGTTGGGGTACAGAGCTTGTTGAGGGTATTCAGAATCCATGTAGCTCTTCACCCTCGGCTCTCGTCCATCGGCTCTCTTGCTCTCGCCTCCAGATCTGCCTTCGCCGAACAGCTCCCTTTCGCCGAGCACCTCTCGCTTCAAAGGCTTCTGACTGGTCTAGAAACGCTATTGGGCTACAATCGCAATCTGTACTACAGTTGAACTTCACCCCTCGTCATCCATCCCCTGTGTCTCCCACTGCACGCCGCCGCTCCTCTCGACCGAGAACAAGTCCGAGAGGTCTGTAAGGGATTCGCTCGGCTCGCCGTAGTTCGAGGAGGAGAAACGTAAGGCATGGAGAGCAAGGGCATATCGTACGAAGCGTTGAGCAAGCAGCAGTACGAACGCGCAATCCCTTCCCTGAGCCTGTCCGTCGTCGGCGAAGATGGCGAGGAGCGCAAGCAGGGTCACGAAGAGCAGGAGATGCTAGCAGGGAGATTTTAAGGTCTGAGCCCTATACGACGCCTCGGTGAGGGAGGAGGACGCGAGGGCGTGTGACTCGATCCAGTAACCGGACTTGTCGAGCGCCGAACCTGAGCGCTCGACTGAGTCGGTAACAGGACGAGCTGGCAACGCCTCCGCTGGTCACAGTGCATGAAGGCAAAATAGAGTGATCGGTCACCTCGAACTCCTCATCTCTGAAACCTTGACTGCTCCTGCAGCCTCAGCTCAAGCGAAAGGGAGGGCGAAGGGGACCACCGAAGCGAACGAAAGAGCGAGAGAAGGGCTCAATACCATCCGGCAGAGGCATCGCTTCCGGCTTCCTACAACTACCATCACCTGCGCCACGGATGCCACTGGCAGTGATGGCGAGAGCGAAGGGAAGAAGCGCCGAGCGCGAAGAGAAATAGGAAAGCGAACGAAACTCGAAAGCGCAGAGCTCGCTTCCGTGTGTCGCAAACTCATTGTGCGGTGTTGATCGTAGCTCGGACCCTCAACGCCCAGCTTCATCACTCACGCCAAAACTGGCATAGCCTCAGCGAGAGCGAAGGAGCCGAGGGAGAGGACGGCGAAGCGGCCGAACAATGGCGTGAGAAGCTCCAACAGAACACCAGCAAGAGGTGCAAGCTCTTCTCGACGGCGGAATTTGATTTATCAGCCTCGCTCCCCACCATCAGCAAGTAGAGAGCGAGCGCCGAAACGAGAAGCCGAGCGTCGAGCCGAATCGAGTCGAGTCGAGCGCAACGAACTGGGTGAGGTGGTAGATGATAATGGCACGAGAGAGCTGAAGCATCGGCATCACTGTCGAACTCAACTATCAGCGCCAGGCCCCTACCGCCGGCAGGAAGCGAGCGTCGAAGTGAGCGAGCGAGCGATTGCTGAGCCGAGTGCAAGAAGCTGTAAGAGTGAAGCTGCAAGCGCGACGTGCGAGCGCGTAGAATGGGGTCTCTCGCTTCAGGACATCGACGTCGCTCCCCACCACCATTGAGCAGAGAGCGAACGCCGAAAGTGAGCGGGCGGTCGCCAAGACGAACTGAAGCGGAGCAGCATAGCCTAGAGCCATTGAAACGAGTTTTTAGAAATAGTGGTTCTCAGCACGTGCCCCTTTGTGCTATCGATGACGGCCCTCCACACCCAATGGGTAGAAAGCAAACGCCGAACTCGAGCGAGCGGTCGCCGAGTCGAGTCTGCGCGCCCATGAGAGGTACAGTAGTTGCCCAGAGACTGTGCAGCGTGTCTGACGTCCACGAACTACAAAACCTGCTGAATACGAACAGCCTCATCGCGCTCAGCACGGCTCGGCTCGTCGCAAGGAGGTCGAGCGAGAGGACGGCGGCGCTGGGTTGGGGGATGCGCTGAGCCATTCAGAGAAAGCGAGTTGGCATTCAGAACTGGAGTAAGAGAGAATTTGCTCCGCTCTACCCCGATTCCATCCAGCGTCGACTCCCCTCATTGAGGAGAATCGAGCGCGGGAAGGAGAGCGAAGCGTGACGCCTTGAGCTGCAGCGAGCTCGTATGTGAGATCAAGATACAATAGAGTTGACGAGATTTGCGAGACCCTAATACTCGCCGGTCACATCACCCTACCCGACCTTCGCTCAAGTGAAAGCCGAGACGAGCGAAAAGCCGAGCGAAACGGGCTTCGAAACGAGTCTGCTTGCTAAGCCGGTAGCTCAACAGCGACGGTAAAAACGTACAGCGAGGCGCTCACGAAGCCATGCACACCGACCTCCCTCCCCGCCCGAGCGAGGAAGGAGGCTCGGAGAAGCAGCGCCGAGGAAGCAGCGCAACGTCAGGTGCAGACAGCGCCCTCTTGAGATGCGATCAGCCTATCCAGCAGCCGTCCCCAACCCAATAACCATCAAAGTAGAAGCCGCCCCTCCCCGAGAGGGAGCGACTCGCTACCGAGGCGCCGAGTGAAAGACGGCGCTGCTACGGCTGGTAGCCACGATGTTGAGCTACGAGCGTCCAGCAGCAGGCGTAGATGCAGTCATCGAGCTCAAAGACCCACAAGAGCTGCACCTCAGCACAAGATACAACTCAGCGCGGAGAGCCAGCCGCGAAGGCCTCCCTGACTGACTAGGAGAAGCGAGCTCACGCCGAGATCAGCAGCTCGAATGCCTGATGGGCTAGCGGAGGGCTGAGCAGAACCCCTGCAAGCTCAGCTCAACCCACAGCACCATGCTGAAGGTCGCAGTTGAGCAAGCAAGTCCTCGGCAACCCCTTCGGCGAGCTTCGACAGAGCTTTGGTCGGGCTTGGAGCTGGCAAGCTTGCTGCACCATCTTCAATCACCAGTCTCGACTACCCCCTCGCCTTAATAGCGTGAAGCCACCACTCGAACGAGAGCCAGCTCAACCGCGAAGAGGGCGAGGCGAGCCGAGACGGAGGGCAAGCTCCAGCGGGATCGAACGCGCCGCAGATAACGTCGGTAGGAGTAGTTGGGATCATTCAAGGACGCTACTACAGGTATCCGCGACGGCGAGAGCACTCTGCAGAGCCTCAGCGAGCGCAGAAAGCAGCGAGATGAGCGATCCCCTCCTCCGACATCCCCTTGCCGATGGCAGGGAACGCCGAAGAGGGAGAGCCAGCGCCGAAAGCCCCGATTCGAGCTCGCCAAGTGCAAGGAAACATGGCAAGCTCGCTGAGTAACGTCAGCATTAGTAGCGGAGCAATTGACCGCAGCACAGCTCGCGACCTCTCCCACAGCAAAAAGTTGAACCGCGCTCGGCGCAGGGTTCGTGCTCGTCGCAGGGGCGGAGACGACGAACTGCCATTGCTCAGCAAGCTACGGAGCCGTTCAATAAAGCGAGATATCTGTAACGCTGAGCTGCAGAGCCGTTCCCGATCAACCATCAGCGCGCTACGCCCTCGCCCAGGAGAGCGCTGCAATGCCGAAGTGAGCGAAAGCCGGCTCCTCCCTGCTCGTCGAGGGAAGGGTCGACAAGAGCCTCGTCAACATGTTCAGGGCTTAGGCTTCATATCGGGTGTACCTACCACATCGACACTGCTGGAGCCCGTTGCTAGCGCGACATTCCCGAGCCAGCGAAGACGGCGAGCACCGACCAGCAGGCGTGCGAGCGACCTGGGCAGTGCAAAGTGGAAAGTACGTAGCTGAAAAGGTTAGAGCAAGGTTGTGCCTATTTCAAGCCTGCTTTCCTTTTCGTCTGAACGGAAAGAGAAAGCTCGGCGAGAGCTGGCGCCCAAGAGCTCCCTGGAATCGAAGTCGACGCCTTGCTGCGGTGTTGTCTGCAGCACGAGCGACGACCACACTTTTCGTCGTTCCCTACGAAATCCTCAACACAAAAGCCGCCCCTCTGCAGCAAGGAGCGACTCACTGCGAAAGCGCGAAGGGGGAGGACGAGGAGGTCGCGCAGGCTTTCGAGGGCGATGTTGATTGGGTTTGTGAGGCCAGCGCACGTCCTACTATCCGCCCGCCCTACACATCAGCGCGCGGTGCAAGTCAGCGCAGAAAGCGAAGGCTGTGGCCTTCCTCGGCGAATAGGCACCCGAGTCGCAAGTCGCGGCGAAGTTGGTTCTGTAGCCTAGACTTGAGCTTCATTAGAGATCCCATGGAGCGCCTCGAGCTCAAGACGACCCCCAGCGCGCTCGCTGATGGCGGAACTTGAGCTGGGAGCTCGGCGAACCCCTCGCGAGAGCCTCGGTCGAGCTGAAGTGGGGTTCGAAACTACTGTAGTGCCGTGTGGCCCGTTCATCGGCTCAAGAAGATTCAATCGCGCAAAGCCACCCCTCAATCGAGAGGTAGCTCCACCACGAAGAGCTCGAGCAAAAGCCGACCAACGTGCAGCGCTCAAGCTGCGAGCAAGCCAGGTAGGCATTGGGAGCGAAAGAGGCACTGTTACTGGGCCTTCACCGCGCTACCCAAACCCTCCTTGAGAGCACAAGCGAGCGCAGAAGACAGCGATGAGAGCCTCCCTTGCCATCAAAGGCGGCACGAAAGCTGGAAAAGCAGGCACTTGTGAAGCCCTACAGACCAGCCAGCCAACTGTCCCAGCAGCCAGCCAGCCTGATCAAGTCCCAGCAGCTCGCCCGCTCCAGCTCTCCAGCAGCAGCCCCGCCCTCGTTCTGCAGTCCAACAGCCAGCACACGAATGCGGGGACTCACCTGTAGCCCATAGTAGCTCTCACTGCTCCCTAGCCCTCCCGCCCACCTCTGTAGCCCTGCAATCCGTCCATTGAAGCGAGCGCGTTTGGTCGAGTGAGGCGAGGAGAGTTGAACAGGCGATGAGGGGTTGTAGGAGGATGGTGAGGGTGTTGTAGGGTGATAGGAGGGCTTTAGATCCGTTCAAAGCTGCTGTAGGTCGATTGAAACGAAAGACGAGGAATTTGGCGGGAGGAGACCTGGTCGCGAGCTCGAATCCAAGGTTGCCCTTCTGCTACATCTTGGCTCGTTTCTCTGCACCTCAACAGATTGCTCCGCTCGCCAATGCTGCTCACCTACAGAATCTCAGACCTCGCTGCTTCCCCCACACTCCACACCGCCGCCGTGTCCGCCTCGCTCCTCTGCTCTCCTCGGAGCAACCCTTCTGGACGGGAATGGCTGCAGCGCAAGGTCAATTTCCCACCACTCTGGCTCATCTGAAGCACTCGCTGCTCCCCTACAGCCTGACCTCCAGCTCAGCTAATCATGGCCCGTCGATCGCGCGCTCCCAGTTACTCGGATTCAGACGTTACAGCCTCTTCGGAGGATGAGGAGCGGAATGTAGGACGCGGTTCGTCGTCGAGGAGGAGTAAGGCGAGCAGCGGGAGTGGCAAGAGGTCGTCCAAGCAGGTATGTAGCTTCGATTCGCTGCTTCCCCGCCGAGCTGAACGAAACCTGAACTCCGCCCTCACCGCCATCTCAAACGCAATCCTCAAACAGGCGACCTACCGCTCCCTCCCTACCACCACGGGCAGCAGCAAGTCCTCTTCCTCCTCCAAGAAAGCCGCCGCCACCGCTGCCCCTTCGGACTCGGAGACCGAATCTCAAGCCACTGCTTCGGACGCTCACACTGCCAGCGCGAGCGACTCGGATGGCGGTGCTGCTGCTGCTACCAAGGAGAGGAAGGCGCCGAGGAGTACGCCTGTTCCGGTACAGAGGCCTCAGGGTGGTCAGCAGCAGGAGGAGAAGAAGAGTAACATGATTTGGTGGATTCTCGGTGGAGTTATCATCGTCATTCTTATTGCAGCGGGAGTGGGGTTGTATGTGAGTAGAGCCCCGATTCGTGCGCTGGAGCTGAGGAGCTAACCCGTCCCGCTCACAGCTCTACAACAAGAACAACTCTACCACCACGACCGACTCCTCGGCGCAGAACTCTACCTCCTCCGACACTTCAGCCTCGGCCGCTTCCCTGCCTATCGCGACTCCCTCGGCCACCAGCTCCTCCGCTCTCAACGCCACCTCCTCCGGCCTGCTCGCCTCCTCGACCGCCTCGATGAACGACACCGATTCGAGCCTCAATGCCACCGAGACGGCGACCGGCGGTATCTCGAGCGCGACGGGAGCTAGTAACTTGACGATGAGTTTGGATGATGGTGTGATGACGGGATCGGATGCTAGTGATCCGGGAACTATGACCGACGCCGCGACGAGCACTTCATGGGTGAGCTGAGTGGAGTCTCGTTTCGTTCGATTTCTGATCGCTGACTCCGTCTTTCTTGCACCGTTACCTATTCTCGATTCGTAACTCTTCCTTTCTCACGGTCTCCACTCTCCCCTCTCCCCTCTCCCACCCGCGCCGCCACCGCCGCCGAGCAGGTCCCCTCCCTCACGGCCGACTCTCCCCAGTCCACCTCGATTTCAACCTCCAACCCCTCGGAAACTCAAACGACGCGAGCTACCTACTTTGTGTCCGATAATGGAGTCACCCCCTGCTTGAGTAGGCCTAACGATGGAGATTTTGTTGGTAAGTCTTGCGCTCTCGGTCGTTTTTGCCTTCAACCTTTCGAACGTCGAAAGACACGATGCTGACTTCCTTCGTCTCTTTTTCTCGCATGCTCGAACAGTCCACGTATCGCCCAAGTTCGTGAGTCGCCGCGCTGCTTCGCCTCTTCCCTTCAATCGCGAGCCGAGCTGACCCTCCCTCTCCTTCTCCCTCAGTACGGCGACCTCACGACCGTCTCTTCCCGCTGTGGAGCGTGGGTATCAATGTGGGATGAAGCTACCGACTACACGGTTCAAGCTACAAGTGAGTCATTCCTCCCTCGTCCTATTCTTGCGCATCGCTGACCTCCTCGCGAGCAGTCGAGGGAGTTTGTGCCAAGTTAGCTCGCCTTCCCTCTCCTCTTTGGGCCAGCTCTCGCTGACGAACGTCTGCCTTGCAGCTGCGAGGATTACCAGCTTGACCTTTCTCAGGCAGCCTTCTATGGTCTCACTACCGGTGAGCTTCGACTTCCTCCCTTCTCGGCGCTCGTGAGCACGGCTAGCTCGTTGTACACGATCCGCTCGGCCCTCTTCGGCGCTCGATTCACATTACTAACTCGGCGTTTTCTATACAGATATGGACGTGGGAGAGATTTCGATCCAATGGTGGTGGACTCCTGATGACAAGTGAGTGTTTCCGTCCTTCTGGGCCGATGGTGATGATGATGATGATGATGATGATGATGATGATGATGATGATGATGATGATGATGATGATGATGATGAGATTGATGAGGAGTAGGAGGCTGATGAGGATGAGGATGATGATCAAGCTCGGCGATGGATGCTCGGCGATGGCTAACTCTTCCCTCCCCAGGAAACCCGAGGCCTCCCTCACATCGTACGCCACGGGGGCTACCGCTACCGCTACCACGACACACAAGACAGCGGCAAAGACGGCTGAGACGGCCGACGTCACCATTCAGACGGTTCGGGCGAGGGTGAGGTTGTAGATCGGCGCCGAAGGAGGGAGGTGAGGAGATCCGCCGGCTGGGCTGGTTCTTGCGAGTTTGGAGGTACAGATTTCAGATTATGTATCTAAGCTTTTCCGCTTGAAAGCTGTGAGCGAGCTTCAAAATTGAGAGCGAGCTTGGCCTTTCTCTCTTCCGAGTCCAAGTCGCCCGAAACGAGTTGCTCTTCGCTCTCTTTCGCTCACTCCTCTCTCTGCTCGCATCTCTCGTTTCCTCTCGCCCTCGTCAGCATCGCCCTGCACCTCACACTTGGAAGGCTACAGGACTGCGGCGGTGTTCGTCCTTAGACTCCTCCGAGGACTCCCCGCGGACCAGACCGACAAGCGCTGGGCGAGTTGGAGAGAGGTTTGCGAGCGTACACAACGCTCAAGCTTCAAGGTGAGCTCTACGGAGCTGTAGCATCCCAGCGCACCCAGCTCACCCCCTCCTAGAAGCGCAGGATGTCGCGCCCTTCCTCCCGCTCCTCCCGGCACTCGCAAACAGCGAGCATCTCTTCCCGAGCCTACCGCGACCACTCGTCAGACGAAGGACTCGCTCGCCCATCCCCTCGTCGAGCAGACACTCGCGATCTCGATTCAGAGTCTCAGGACTCGGAGGATGCTGCTGAAGCGGCCGCGTTTGCTTCGCCTGAGTTGGAGAGGAGGGATAGCTATGGCGCGGGAGGGACTAAGGCGAGGAAGGCGGTGATGCAGAGTGAGACGGAGACGGAGAGTGAGGGGAGTGAGACGGAGGAGGAGGTGCACCAGGAGCGTAGGCCGAGGGACTTAGAGAAGGGAAAGCCCAAGAAGGTGCGTTGCAGAGTCATCGCGGCGATTTGAGGCGGAGTGTAGGGGAGTAGAAAGATGTCGGATCTGAGCTGACCTTCGCCGAATTCGCTTCATCCTTCCCCCCATCGCAGGAGCGCCGTCAGTGGAACATGAAGTCGATTGCTTCGGGCGATTACACCGCTCCTCAAGGCGCTGACCCCACTCAAGGAGGCGCTCCCAAGCCTACGAAGAAGACAGCAGCTCAAGTGCGTTTCCCTCTGCATCGTAAAGATTCCCTTCTTTAACTCGTCGCCTTCCTCCTCGGCGCTCGCAGGGCTCGACCAAGTACGCTCCGATCGACGTCTACTCATCCGACGAGGACGCTGCCGCTCCCCTCGCCAGGACCAAGTCTTCCTTATCCAAGAAGTCGTCTTCGTCCAAGAGGAGCAGCGGTTCGAGCGAGAAACGCCGAACCTCGAGGTCGGCGGCTGCTGTTCCCGCGCCTGAGGATCAGGGATGTATGACTACCAAGATGAAGTGGCTTGTTGGTGCTGCGGTAGCTATCATCGTGATCATCGTGAGTCGTTAGGAAGCGTGAGCGACGGACAAGAGCTGATCTCGGCGCTCGGATTCGCAGATCATCGTCGCCGGCGTTGTCTACTGGGTGAGTTTCGGGCCCCCTTCTCTCTGCATCTCGCTCTTCACGCATCTAAGTCTTCTCTACCACACTACAGAACCACAACAAGAACTCGACCACGACGGAGGACGCCTCTTCGGACAACTCCACGCTCGGCAACTCGAGCTCCAGCTCGACTTCCGCCCCTCACAGCGGCTCCGCTGCAGGCTCAGGATCCGCCTACCACTCTTCGGCTACCATCTCGGGTCTCAACGGCTCCGCCACCGCGTCCGCCACCAACTCGGGCGAGAACGACACCTCGGCGACCACTTCGGGCGCCTCAGCCGTCGCGACTGCCAGCTCGAGCGCTTCGGGTTCGAGTGAGAGTGGATCGCAGGATACATCCACGAGCGGATCGGGATGGGAGGTCGTCTCTGATACCTCCAACGACGGCGCGTCGACGACAGGAAGCAGCAACGCTTCGCAGACTGGCTCGACGGGGGCTGAAACGACTGGTGGCTCGGTGAGGTTTCCCCTCAGAAACTTTCGAGAGTTGAAGCTAACTCCTCTTTGCGGCGCACAGGCTACCAACGACCCTTTCGCGCTCTACACCGACTCGAGCGACTCGGCTCAGCAGACCGAGGTGAGCTTTCTCGCGCTTTGAACTCTCGAATCGCTAGCTAATCTCTTTTACTAACAGTCGAACGCGGGAGCCACCGCCACTACGAGCGGAAGCGGCTCGCAGCAGACTTCGGTGAGCTCGTCGACGTCTACGCTTCTTTCGAGTTTTCTTGCTCATCTCGCTCTTTCGCAGGATGGACAGCACTCTCAAGGCTCGCAGGACAGCCAGCAGTCTCAAGGTGGTCAACAAGGAAGCCAGCAGTCTATGGGCGGTCAGCAGGTGAGCTTCAGCTCGCGACTTGCTGTTGAGCTTCGGCGCTGACTCTTTTCGTTTCGCAGGGAGCTCAACAGTCCGGCGCGCAGCAAACTGACAAGGCTCAGCAGACGGGAAGCTCCAACAACTTCTCACAAGGCTCTCAGGTGCGTCTTGAGCTCGTACTCGATCCTAGCGCGCTCGTCCTGACGCCCTCCCCTCCCCTCGCTCGCAGAACGGCCAGTCGGGCTCTCAGCAGTCCCAGAGCCAAGCTCAAGGCTCTCAAGGACAAGGACAAGGCGCTACCGCGACCACCGATGCTTTCGGAATGGCCACAACGGCTTCGGGCAGCCAGGCGTCGTCGCCCGTTATCACCACTTCGCCGAGCAGCGGAGGCTACAGCGGTGGATCGACGGACGATGGCTCTTCCTCTTCATCGGATCAAGGATCAAGTGATGGATCGGATGGATCGTCGTCCAACTCGGAGAGCGACGACAAGTACGCTGGACGAGGTGAGCTTTTCGACCGTCGCCTCGGCTCGGCGAGCGCTCGCTGACTTCTTCCGCTATCCCAGCTACCTGGTTCGAGTCGAGTGGTCATCTCTCTACTTGCAACACCGTCTTCTCCGACTCGGACATGGTCGCTGCTCTCCAGCCCGAGCTTGTGAGTCGCTTCGTTCGCTCGAGCGCTGAAGCCGTTTCGCTTATTCTCCCTTTCCGTTTGCAGTACGGCGCGAATGGAACCGTCTCCGTCTTCTGTGGAGCGAAAATTCACGTGTAGGTTTTTGTCAGTTCCTCCTCGACGACGAAGAGCTCACTTGTCGCCTCTCGCAGGTACAACCCCAACACCGATCAAACGGTTTCGGTCGTCATCTCGGACAACTGCCCTCTGTAGGTCGTTTCGCTCTTCCTGAGATTTAATTAAAGATCCTGACTCGCTCTCTCTCTCACAGCTGCCAAGGCGAGCTCGCTCTTGATCTCTCTAAGGCGGCTTTCGAGCAGCTCGGCGATCTCGACACGGGAGTTCTTCAGGTGAGCTTCTCCACGATAGCTCTTCCTCCTCTCGCGTAGCTGACCTCTTCGTCCACGAACCAGGTCCAATGGTGGTGGGACAACTCATCCATGATCGCCCTCATGCCCTCCGACCTGCAAGACGGCGTCGCCTCACCCTGGTCCACCACCACCTCCGCCGCTCAATCCCAACCGACCTCCACCGACGACACCTCCGACTACGGTGACGAGTCGGATGATGGATCGTGGGATGGCGTTACGTCCATCCAAAACGATCCTTGGGGAACGGCAGCTTCGGCTTCGGTCCAAGCTGCTCAGGCGTCGGGTTCGGGTGCAGAAGGTCAGCAGCAGCAGAGTGGGAATGGTGAGGAGACTTACCATAGGAGGTGGGGAAGGAGGATGGTGCAGCTTTGAGCTCGGGCTGCTGACCTTGAGGAGAAGGAGGTCCGGCGATGAATGACGGCGGAGGGAGAAGGAGGGAGTAGAACCAAAATGAGGAGCTTAGATAGCGCGCGAAAGGACTTATTCATGATTATATTGCTGCACGTTGATGCGTGTGAAACGACTTTCCTTGTGCTTTCGTCGAGCGCGAGAACGAGAGGCGAGCTCGGCGAAGACTTCGGCGAAGAGCTGGTGGGTGGGTTTGCCGAGCTGTTGGTAGGCAGTGCAATGGCGAGAGCATTGAACTAGCTAGACTCGCTTCTCACTATTTTACTCGACTACAGAAGACCTCAAGATCTCGCCCGCGCGAAGGGAGCAAAATCCGAAACTTCGACCGGCCCCGACTTTCTTCTTCCTCATCTTGCATCGCGCGTCGTTCGCTCCAGCCCCTCGCTCCAGCTTCTGCACCAAAGTACGGCACCAGACTACTGTACCTGCACCAGACTACTCACTCAGACTTCTCAACCAGACTACTCACAAGATGCTCTCCGCCGTCGCTCGTCCTGCCCTTCGCTCTCTCCGCGCCTCCCCTCGTGGAATTCGTCATTTGCACGTTGAAAACACAGTGAACAACGCGAGTTACTCTCTTACTACAACCCCATGCAGAACAGCCGCTGACCTTTTGAAGCCCTACAGAACACCCCCTTCAGTGAGTGGTCGCCCGGAGCCGTTCGGAGGGTCTTTACGGCCTTGCAGGCTTCTCTAGTCCTAGCTGCGCTGCAGCAAGACCCTTGTAATGCGCTTTCGACGCTGACGATGCTCCCTTGCAGGCTACGCCAACCCCAAGGCTCTCGCTTTCAAGATGATCGCTTTCTGCGGCCTTGGATTCGCGACCCCCTTCATCGCCTCGGCTTACCAGATGTACGTTTGCTCCCTTTCCTTCTCTCTCTCTCCCCGTCTTTCCCTCGAGCCCAAGGCGAGGCAGTCCCTCTCCGTCGAGAGCAAGCCGAGGGAGTGGACGGGGTTTGATTGGGCTGCTCGAGATCAACACGCTGACCCGCTGTACTCGGTCCAACAGCCAGAAGGCCTCCGCCTAAATCGTCTGCAGTATTTTCGTGGAATATAGACCGGCGCGTCGACTACATCTCGCGATTCGGAGCCGTCTCGCTGCTCGACTAGCGGAGCCCACGCACAACGCGAAGGGCGGCGAAGGTGGTCAAGATGGGACGAAAGACAGGCTGCTGGGAGATGCTACATGGCGTGCGTGTCGTCAGGGAGGGATTTCGGCTGCTTGCGGAGGAGCTGGAAGGGCTCGAGGGTTCGGCGATGAGGTGTCTCGACGGGGCGTGCTTCGCCTGCTGCTTATGAGGCCGAGAGAGGTCTTGAGGCCTACGAGGAGGCTACAGGGACTCGGATCGGCTCGAGGATGGCTTTGCCAGCCCTCAAGGCGTACTTTGATCGGCGAGGCTGGCCCTCGCCAGCTGCTCGGCGCCGAGCTTCGGTCGTCGCCATTCGCTGCTGCTCTCCCTTCCGCCGAATCCTCGAACTGACGCGCTAAGCAGAGTACAATGTATGCTAACCTATTCGATACAACAGTGCGATGCTACAGGATCCTTCCCCTTCCTCTACTGTGACGCCTTACGATCCAACCAAGCCCACGGCGTGACCTGATTCACCGCCGTCGATTCAATCGGCGCACCACCCTGCGACACCTCCCACCTTAACGAGCTCACTCGCGCCTCCCTACTCCTCGCCGCCCGCTCCGGCACCGTCAAAGGCGCCCCGTCCGCCGCCCAAGATGGCTTGATCCACTCGACTCCCAATCCCTCTCCTCCTCGCGCTTCGCCACCAGGGATTTCCTGTCGGATTTGAGGGTCGAGGAAGACGCCTCCTTCGATGATCGTCTCGAGCCGCTCGGCTGGGAGGTCATGGCGATACTCTTCGCGCACTTGCTCCTCGACGATCACCCGTACTCGTCCTGAGGGAGCGTCGCCAGCGCGAGGAGTGGAGCGAACCGAGGAGTTGGAGTCGCGGAAGAAGGGGAGGGGGAGGGAGGAGAAGTTGGCGTTGGTTAGGCGGCAGGGATGGGAAGAGGGCGAGAGGTTGCGCCAGGCCGTGTGGATCAGATTTGGATACAGGCCGAGGAGGAGGACCGCATAAAGCCACTGTAGGATCGTGAGGGCCGTTTCATGGATAGCCCAGTCGGTGGAGTTGGACCAGCGCTGCAAGCCGAGGAGAGGGATGGAGACCCATAAGCCGAGAGCGAGGCCTCCCGACGAGATGAGCGCGCACCAGGCGGCCATCTGAGAGATGGAGAGAGTGCGAGTCAGCTACAGCGTTTCGATCCGAGGTCGGTTACGGTGCAGACCGCCCTGCTCGGCGATGTCGAGAGCAGCACCGACCCAGCTGCTCAGCGATGTCGCGAACGGCGCCGACCGAGCTGCTCGGCGAAATCGAGACTCACCAAGAGAAGGTCGCGCTCTGCCTTTTGATAGACAAGCTGCTGCTGAGCTTTGGCACCGAGTATCGTGTGCTGCGTCGCCAACAGCTTCATATCGGCCCCGCTCAGCTTGACCTCGGTCGTCGTCCTTTTGAGCTCGGAGCCTTGCCTCTCGTGCGTCGACGAACCCATCGTGAGGATGGGGTTGAGCGTAAGATCTTGAGCCGTCGTCGGTATATCGTCGTGTAAGAAGTCGCGCCTTCGTCTCCGGACGATGGCGGCGAGGAGGATCGAGCCGAGATTGACGAGGAGGCAGCAGAAGACGGCGATGGTGAAGGTCGAGTAGGCGGCAACGGCTCCACTGCAACGCAACTCGGTTAACTTGAAATCTTGAAATCAATACAGCATGCTTCCTTGAAAGCCTACGTGTTGTTGATATGGCCTGTACGGCTGAACTCGGCGAGCTGAGGCTGGAGGGCGTAAAGAACTGCCTCATAGGGCTTGCCAGGAGTCCAGCTGGCGTTGAGCTCGAGTAGCTCGTTTTTGAGAGGTGGGTATGTAGACCAAAAGGCAGCGCCGAGATAGGCCGAGCAACTAGCGACCGCCTACGAGCGGAGGAAAGAGTAGCGTCAGCTCGGTGGGCTCGGTCGAGACGGTCTCGCGCTACACCGCGGCATTCAGCGCCTCTTGCACTCTTGAGGGGGTATAGGGCTCACCATCATCGCCACAAACATCCCTCCGCCGAGCCCCAGGAAGACACCGTTGGCAAGACGAGCCGAGACGAGCTCTGAATCTCTATCGCGAAGTCCGACGAGGTAAGCCTGCAACTGGCCCCAAGAGAGGTACTGGGAGTCGAGGAGTAGAGTGTAAGTTCGATAGCTGTGCCTGCTGTAGCGTGTCACTCACGTAGAGATGCATGATGATGGCGGGAGGGCAGAACACTCGCCACGCCTGCGTGAGCTGCTGAGAGCCCCCGTGCAGTACAGCCAGCGCCTCGTCGGAGAGGTAGCAGACGTTGAGTACTAGGCAGAGCAAAGACATAATGCCTGAGACGACTTTCGAGCTTTTGGACGGTCAAAAACAGGTTCGTCAGCCTCGGTGAGGAGCTTCGGCGAAGGGGCACAGGCTCGGGGAAGCTCGAAGGGGGAGAGTAAGCTCACTTTGTGCAAATGTACCGTCCGCTTGGGCGGGGAACTAAGCTCCAGAGCCAGAATGACCGCCATCCGCGTCGATGGTAGTCCAAAGCGAGCAGCGAGAGTTGGATTAGAACGCCGAAACCCGCTCTGCGAGGGGAAGGAAATGAGTGAGCTTTTGGAGCGAACGCGAACGCGGAAGCAAATCGAGCTGCATTTACACTGCAGTAACGCCTTTCAACGCCAAAATCCTCGAGTGAAAGCCCGCTGGAGGATCGAGCTCGACGACGTATTGCAGCGGCGCAAGGATTTGGAGGAAGGGAGAAAGGGGAAGAGGACCTCCTCCAGGGTCACTTGCCATCGAACGGTCGAGCAAAACTACAGATTCGAGGAGATGCAGGCGAAGAGCAAAACGCACCGCGACTTGCGCCCACAACAAAGACACTTGTCTCCCGCCTCAGCTTCCTTCCTTTTCCAGCCCGAGGGAACTGGGAACCTCTCAGCCGAGCCTGGGTGTGTGGGGAAGACCTACCTGTAAGCTCTGCGAGCCATGACTGAGGCGTCGTGTACATGAAAAAACGTGGTGAGAGGATTCCCGCTCCTCGTTCGAGGGAGAGATTTGCAGAGATGCAGCGAGCACGAGGAGGAGAGCGGCGAGCCCGAGAAGCGATCTCACGCCAGAGCTGTGAGCCTTGTACAGCTGCAACGGAGCTTAACGGGAATCAGTTGAAGCAGATTGAGCGAGGGAAGGCCATACTGCAGCTTGAGAAAACTCCGAAGCAGCGTCTTTTCGCCTCGGCGCTTGCTCGGCGATGATCTGCTCAAAACCTTTACAACATGCGAGAAACGCCTACAAGGAGAGAAAACTACAAAACTTAGGATGATGATGACGGTCCCAACTTCCACTCCCACCGAATCCCCCCAGTCAGGGATGAGATGCGAGGAAGGACGTTGGTCGATTCCCTTCGTACTCGGCCTCCCTCGAGCGTCGGCTGCAATCCCTGCATTCCTTCCTCCCCTCGATCTCCTCGCGCCCAGTCCGGCTTGCCCCAGTTGTTATCTCTTGCTACGCCGTTTCCGCCGACCTCCAAAGGGCTTCCATCTTCGTTCACGTGCACGATTGAGATCGTCGGCATCGCCGAGCTGTCCCGCCCTCCTCGAATCATCGTGCGAGTCTCGTGCAAAACGATGGCGTCGTCGGGAGTACGGTAGTCTTGAACGTAGTCGTCCTCTACTACATAGTCGATAATCACGCGGACTCGGCCGGTAGGAGCGAGGCCAGCAGGAGTCGGTGCCGTCTGCTTGCGCCGTGACAGCAGATTGCGAAGGGAAGGAGCCTCGTGTAGGGTGTTGTGGTGGGAAGAGGATGCGTTGAGGCCGCTGGAGCGGGGTGTGAGGGTCGTGAAGGCGGTGTAGAGCAGAGAGGGGAGAATGGAGACGAGGAGAACGGTGTAGAGCCATCTGTGAGAGGCGAGGCGAGTAGTGTCAGCAATGCGCAAAGCCATCTCGAACACCTCGTTACAACTCACATGAAGATCGTGAGGGTAAGCTCCTGCGCCCACCAACCGTCATTTTTCCAGCCGCCTCCATTATTCTTGATGCCGACGACAGCGAAAGCGAGCCAGCAGGAGATGCTGTTGGTCGAGGAGTCAGCTGGAGAGCTCTAGCAGGTCACATGAAGCACGAACGTACGTTGTCGCCACGATGGAGGTCGCCAATAGCCAAGAAGCGGTCACCCTCAAAGCTCGCTCGGCCTTCAACAGCGCCAACACCCTTTGAGCCATCTGCCCTTCGAGAGTGTACGAGCCCTTTCCCGCCAACTCCTTTACCTGCCTATGCGACATGGGTAGCTTCTCGAGATCTCGATCGCGCTCAGCGTCCGACTTGGACTCGAGGGAGATGATGCTGGGCTGCTGGGCGAGGCGGCTTTGGGAGGTCGAGGGCATCAAGTCGACGGGGCTAGCAGTCGTAGGTACCTCCACGAGAGTAGCAGAAGTGGCGCTGGAAGCGAGTTGCCGGTGAGCCTTTCCACGGACGAAGCGAGCGAAGAGGATTGAGCCGACGTTGACCTGAAGGGCGAGATCAGTCTCAGCCCTGCTTCCCTGAGCGTAAACGAGGAGCTCACGAGGGTCAAAGCAGCCAAATTAGCTGCGACGAGAGCGAAGAGCGCGAAGAAGGTCCTGCAGGAGTCGAGTCAGCGACGGTTCGGCGATGAGCTCGAAACGAGCGGGCGACGATCAACTCACTTTCCGTACTTGGCTCCCGTCTCCACCGCTTCTTGAATCATGGGAACAACCACATCAAAGTCCTTCTGGTCGTGATCTCCCGTGATCCAAATCTCCGAACCCCGCTGTAGTCGATGGTCCAGGGGAGAGATGAGTGTGCGGTATACCATGGCGCCGTGAATGGCGAGGTACAGGCTGACGACCTGTGGTGAGAGGAGGTGAGCGAGGCGCATCTAGCGAAGGCGTGAGAATTTACCACCACCCCTAAAACGAGAACTTGTCCGCCGAGAAAGAGACCGTTCGCCAGCCTCGCCGAGAGGAGCGGTCGCGATCGCTTCGTTCCCGCGCCGTCTGTTGGAGAAATGAGAGAGTCAGCGATGTACTTCATCACCACCGAGACGAGTCCAATGCCACTCACTGTCCGTTTGCGCGAAGCTATCGGCTCGGATGAGGAAAGCTTGAAGAGCACCGAACGAGAGTAACGAGCCGTGCATGACGAACGGGACGATGTAGATCACTTGAAAAACGGCCGCGCATTGCTGAGCGAAGAAGGAGTGATTCCTGCGCACAATGTTCGAGTAGAGGGAAGCGACGGCGAGGGAAGTGATGAAGAGGGCGCAGACGGCCAGCAAGCAGCTGCAGAGCTTGGTGCTAAGAAGTGCACGGCGTCAGCCTACGTTTCGTAACCTCGCTCCCCTCATTTCACTCACTTGGAGACGATGTATCGATTCCCTCTGGTTCGGCGAAGGACCCAAAGTCCGCCTCTCCGCCGCCGACCATCGAGGAGAACGATGAAGCGGAGTATCGAGTAACCAACGAATCCACTGTGGGGATCAAAACGACAAGTCAGCTCGTACCCCACAGCAGCTTACCACGGCTCGGCGAGCGAGACCAGAGCTCGGCTTACATCGCTGCGAGGCTGAAGAGGGCTATAAGCCTCGTCTTGAAGCGAGGAGGAGGGAGTAGAGGGTAGACGTTCGCTCTCAGTTGCTGGAGCGCCAGCGCCCAGAGGTTCTCATCGAGCTGAGGGCCAGCAGGAGGCGAGCTCATCACGAGGGGTTGCGCGCGCGCTGCTGCACGCTAGTCGGTGGTGAAGGTGTAGACCAGTAGTTGATATAAGTCGAAGATACAACCACTCGAGCCATGCTCCCTGCGAAAGAAGGCCCGCATCGCGAGTCAGCGAAGCCCAGCCGACTTGGAACCTGCGCCGAAGCCTCGACTCGACCGAGTGCCTAGTCAATCGTCTCCGCCTCGAGGTTAATTTTCAACAGGGCTGCAGGTCTTCGACGCATCTTTCCGCTTCCATGTAGCTGAGTACGCAAATTCCATCCGCGGGAGACGTACGAAGCGAGCGCAGGCGTCGAATATCGAATCGCGAGAGGCGCCCCGTCGTCGTCGCCGAAGCTGACCATCGCTCGGTCCACGATAGGCGAGCGGAGTCTGAGGCTTCAAGAATAGGCATGCTCACCTCAGAACCGTTATTCCATCTCTACCAACACCCACTCGGCCTCCCTCTTGCCCGTACTCTCGACTCGAAGCTCGCGCGAACCGCTCTTGCCGACTTCGATGAGCAGTGAGTCGCCTTCATCCAGTACCAGGTCGTCGTTCAGTCGTAGTTGAGCGTCTTTGGGATCTGGTGGTGCCGAAGGACCTCGGTAGGCGGTCGACTGGACGAGATGCAGGTAGGCCGATTTGGTTTTCGAGCCGAGCGAGTGGGAGATGAAGGAGGACGAGGGGAGGAGGGAGGCGAACATGGTGAGAGCGGCGTGGATCTGTGAGGTAGGAGGGTTCAGCTCGAGTCTAATGCCGAGGTTCTTGGCGAACTGCTCACTGGTACTGGTCCTTCGCCTTCTCGGTCGGAGGAGACTTCGGCCGAGATGATGGGAGCGACGACTCGGAGGACGTTGTTGCGCTTTGAAGCGGCAGGGAATGTCCTGGAGGGTACTGAGATGAGAGAAGAGCCTTTTCAGAAGCAGGAAAACGGCTCACCTCGTGTAGTAGGTCGGCGAAAGGCCCGTCTGCGACGGCAGCGACCAGAGTTGTAGGAGATGCTGTAGAGGAGAGGTTAGCTTTCGGAGTCGATGATAAGATGGAGGTATCTCACGCATGGTTTTGATGGATGCCGATTGAACTCGCTACGAGTGGGAACGTTGGTCAGCTCGTTCGGCGAGTGTACGGATCAGGAGCAAAGGTCGAAGCTCCATAGAAAAGGAGCATCGCGCTACACATACCTGTGTGAGATTCCAGAACCTGCGGAAGTCATCTGAATTTGGCCAGCTTTGATGATCTATCGCCGAAGACGAAGAGGTCAGCTCGAGAAACGACGACGAGAATTGAGCTGAGGCGAAGGCATGCTCACCTCGACGTTCCCCATCGAATCGCGATGCTCAAGCTCGCCCTTGATCAGGTAAGTCCAAATCTGCGAGCAAAGCTTTAGCGATTGTCCAGCCAGCGAAGGCCGAGGGGCGAGTTCCTCATTCCTCACTTCATAATCTCCATGCTCATGCTCTCCGAAACCTTTGGAAGCCTTGATGCGATCCTCATTGACGACTTTCAGCGATCCAATCCTATCGAGTAGCGACGAAGGGCAGCGGGGAAGGGTCAGCTTGATCAAGACCGCGCTCGCTCGAAGCTGGAAGGCGAGCTCACCCATTAAAAGCGTTATCCCTGTACTGAGCGAACGAGAAGGTGTGTGCCGAGTTTAACCAAGCGTTGCTGAAGTGGCCTCGCTCGCCGGACCGTCGCTGAGTGAGCTTGAGAGCGCTCTTCTGTCGAGGGGCCATCAAGAGTGATTGTAGGTCGACTGTGAGAGCAGTAGCGGGTCGAACGAAGCTCTTTGACGAGTTGCACGCGATCAAGCAGATGTGGTCGAGGGAAAGAAGCAAACCGCGCGCTTTCGCTTTCGAAAGACGAGTTGCGAGCGCCGGACGGGCTTGCTCTCCTCACATTACCTCGCTCTCGCTTATCGACTACAGGTTCGCTCAAAAGGGGATTAGTTGACCTCTGATTGACCTCCGGTAGCCCCAAGAGCTCTCTGCACCTGGCCACGTCGACTCGCTCGTCATGAGCGGACCCTCGTCGCCTTCGGTTGGATCGCTACAGCTCACCATTCGCTTGACGACACACCCCATCAATCCTGTACCATCCTACCACACCATCACCATTTCTCGCGCTGCCTCGATCCTCCAACTTAAGCAGCAGCTCCACACCGAGTGGGATGGCAAGCCTGAGCCTACTGGGATCGTCTGCGTCAAGGGTGGTCGAGTCTGCAGGGATCAAGAGGTGCTTGGAGAGCTGTTCGGTGCTGAGGTGAGCTCTCTGTGCAGCTATCGAGCAGAGACGACGAGCTGCGGTTAGTGACGCGAGCGCGGACGGCGATGGGCGAGGTGTATGAGATTAGGGCCCAGTCTGTAGGCTCGCGGGATGGCAGAGCGAGCTGTAGCGCACCATCCCTACTATCGTCTCTCGCCTTCGTAGCCCCGAGCGTCAACGCCGGCGCGGACGTTTAGGGCTGCGGGGTCGTCGAGCAGCTTCACCTACAACGAGGCGAAACAGCTGACCGCCTTCACACTACAGATCCCACCATCGGATGCCGTACTACATGTGATCGTTCGCCCCAACTCGTGGTCAGCGCCCTTCGTTTCGCTCCCGAGACCCACGCCAACCGTCCCCGCCGAAGCCACCACCGCCGCTGCACCACTATCGCCTCTCGCCCTTCCTACCGTGTCAAACCCCGCCTACAACCCTTCCTACACCGTTCCTCCGCCGACCGAGTCGTCAACTCCGACCCCCGAGATCCTTCGCAACACCTTCACATCGGATCTCGGCTCACCTCCTCCTCCTCCCGCTGGCGCTCAAATCCCCTCTTCCGCCTCCCTCGGTCCCAACGTCGCCGGCTTCCCCACCTACCTCGCCTTCCTCTCGCAACTCATCCCGCTCCAACGCTCCCTCCTTCTCCTCAATCTCCAAAAGGCGCACTACTTCTACTCGATCGACGTCACGGAACGTCTTGCTCGTCTGGGATGGGCCGAGTCAACGGGTAGTAAGATCGACCCGATCGTGATCAAGGAGGAGGGCGAGGATGTCGAGGCGTTCAAGCTGAGAGAGGAGCGCGAGAAGGAGAAGATGAGGAAGGAGATGGAGGAGGGAAACGGAGAGGTGCAGGAGGTCAAGGGACTTCTTACTGAGTGCGGATTGTGGGGGATGGTCAAGGAAAAGGAGGAAGAAGCCGAGTCCGAGATTCGCGATTGGGGCAAGGAGAGGAGGGAGCAGAACGGCGAGTTTCAACTCGTGCAGATTGGGTGAGTTGTGCTTCCATCGGCGTTGATTTGTGCCGATGCTTACTCGCTTCACCACTCGCAGCGGCCTCCCCTTCATGCTCCAAGTCCCGCCGACCGAGCAGGCCACTCTATCCCCTCCTCCCCCTCTCGCCCTCTACCGCGCCCTCAAACGCGGTCAAGCCATCCTCCACATCCTCACCACCATGCTCCAACTCCTCATCACCTACCAACCCTCCGCCCCCGCCATTGCCTACGGTCGTGCTCTCCTTCGCCCTCCCGGTCCCGCTCCCGGCGTCGGAGGAGTCGCAGCGGGAGCTGCTCGCGCCGCCGCTGCAGCGGCCATCCCTCCTCCTGCTTTGGGAGCAGCAGCCGTCGCAGCTGTCAACCGTCGTAGAGCTACCGTCTCCATCGTCATCAACCTCGAGGCTGTCCTCTCGCTCATCATCCCCCTCTTCCTCCTTTCGCTCAAGCTCGGATTCCTACTTTGGATCTTCGGACGACATGCCAGTTATACGAAGCGCGTTGTGATGGGCAGTATGGCCGCCGCGTGGATCTTGTGGGAGGGGTGGGGGATGTATCGCAGGAGGGCGATCGCAGGAGCGCTGAGGGAGCGAGCGGATAGGGAGCGCGAGAGGGCCGAGAGGCAGGCTAGGAGGGTCGAGGTCGCTGCTCAAGCGGGTATTCAGCTCCCCGCCGCTGCACCTCGTCGTCCTCCGCCTCCTGGAGCAGCACCCCTCGGAGCAGGAGGAGGGGAGCTTCGTCAACGAGCAGTCCCCGGAGGAGCCCCTCCTGCTGGGCCTCCACCACCCCCCGCCGTCGTCGGACATCGCCCCAACCGACCTCATGGAGTCCGACCTCGCCGAGAACCCCACTCTCGCTTCTCCCCTCGCTACTGGATCGCCCGCATCGCCACCGTCGGCCTCGTCGAAGAAGCTCACGAGCTCGGACTCGCCCCTCGAACGGTCGCAGGTCGTCAAGTCCCTCAACCGATCCCTCCTCCTCACCCCAACGATCGCGTGGGACTGGCGAGGCAGGCGAGGAGACGAGCGATTAGGACGGCTATGGTCGCGGTTGTGCTCTTCTTCGGCACGCTCAGTCCCGAGGTGGAGAGGAAGAGGAAGAGGGCGTTGGAGAAGAGGGAAAGGTTGTTGGCGGAGAAGAGGGTGCAGAGGGAGCGGCAGGCGGCCGAGAGAGCGGCGGCGGCGAGTGGAGGAGGTTTGGTCGTCGTTCGGCCGCCGGGATTGCTGCCGCCCGAGACGAGGAGCGGGGCTTCGACCCCTGGTCTATTCGAGGGAGATCATAGCGAGGCGACTCATGGGCTACCTCAAATCCCTCCTCCCGCCGCTACCTCGCCCGTGCCTTCGGCTCCCTCCTCCCCTCCCGTCGCTTCCACCTCTGCCGCTCCTTCGACCTCTCAACCCACCTCACCCACCGCCACCTCTACCCCTCCTACCGTCGACCAACCATCTACCGCCCCCGCCGGACGCGCCGTCGTTTCCGATGCCGAGCTCTTCGCCAATGGGCTGGGCGAGCCCGACCAGGAGCCTGCTGTCGCTTCCGAACCAGGAGCGCCGGCGGTTGAGGTGGATACGGAAGGTAGTGGTGGAGAGGGAGATGCGCATGAGGTCGAGACGGAGACGGATGACGAGGAGGAGCAGCGAGGGCAGGAAGACGATGGCGAGGTGGATCAGGTCGTGGCTCTGTTTTAAGTAGATACGGACGAGTTTGGAAAGTGCTTGTCGAGCTGCACTGGGACCCGCCGAGCGAACTCTCGCTGTTAATTCTCGGCGTCAATCTCACATATCGACTCGAAATAAACCGATTGAACCCTTGACTTGCACCTCAGCATTACTAACAACACTCTGCGATGCTCTACATCAAGCCCTGTCCTCGACATCCTCAATCTTGCGCTCAGTCGCCCCCTTCTCACCCTGCTCGGCGTTGACGACGGGGGCGACGATGTCGGATATCCTATACGAAGCGAACTTGTACGCGGGCACCTTGTTCTCGAACAGGACGTCGATCTCTTCGAGCGAGCGGCCCTTGAATTCGGGGACGAGGAATCCACAAAAGACGAGCCTGCGCCGAGGGAGGAAGGTCAGTGACGTCTTCGGCGAGGAAGAGGGAACGACTAGGGAGGCCAAGGCCAGGCTATCCAAGGCTGAATTCTCGCTTCCGACGACGAGATTGGGAATCTAGAGAGCAACTCACGCGAAGGCGCTGAAGCCGGCGAACACGAACGAGATACGACCGCCCAAGTTCCCCTTGTCGGCATCCTGGATGTAGGGAACCACGAGATTGGAGATGAGGCCAACTACAAAGCCTCTGTTCATTTCGGACCACGTAGCAAGGAGCGCGCGAGCGAAATAAGGTGTAAGCGAGTCCAGCAAGAAAGTGAATCGTCACCGAGAACTAGGACTCACCCCCAGGCGGCTGTAGCAAGAGTTTTGCCTCGTAGCGAGTTAGTGGGTACCTCCTACAAATGGTAAAAGGGAGTCAGCATCGAAGCTCGACCCAAACGAGCCCACGGGGCGAGGGAAGAGAGAACCTACGGATGCGATAGTCCATGGCATCGGTGACCAGGTAAAGGCGTACACCAGGATCCACGTGAAGATTGCTCCGATCGTGAGGCGGCCAAGGGCACCTGTAGGCTTGTTGTCGGTGACGGCAGAGCAGGCACCTACGATTACCATCGAGACAAGCATGGTCGAGCTGCCACCGAGGATGAGGGGACGACGGCCGATTCGGTCGGGCAGATAGAATCCGAGGAACGAGATGATGACCTTGCAAGCGTAGAGGACGACGAGGAGCTCGTAGGTGTTCTGCAAAAGCGCCGCCGAGGGAGCGTCGCCGTGTGAGCGTCGCCGAGTGATCTTCGCCGAGCCAGCCTCGAGAACGGATCACTCACTGCGTAGCCAAGGGCAAGCATGGTGGTGTTAAGATAATTGTTCTGTGTAGGTTAAAGGCGGGAAGTCTCAGCGATGGAATCGGAAAGAGCAAGAAGGCATCTCGGTTGAGAAGCTCGACGAGGGAAAGAGACGACTGACCATGAACGAGATACCTTGACCCTGTTGCAAGCATTGCATGCCTACCGCGATGAGAGTACGACGAAGGTCGGTTCCACGGAACAGCTGAGCCCAGCTGACGCTCTTGTTGCGAAGAACGTCCTCGTAGTTTGCCGAAATTTCCTCGACCTCGGCGCGAATAGATTCCTCGCTCGCGTCGGCACCTCGAAGGCGACGAAGGACTTTGTGAGCCTCTATAGTAGGGTAGGTAAGCTGGTTAGTGACTGAAGGCCAAACAATCTGCTGTCTTTCAACGCCGAACTTCAACGCCGAGCTTCCATGCGAGCCTTCAGGGCGTCGCCCAACAAACCGTTCCGTTTTGCTCGTTCTCGCTTTCAAAGCAACTGGAAAAAAACGCTCACCTTCTTCCCGACCTTGAGAGACAAGCCAACGAGGCGACTCGGGAAGGAAAAGCGAGCCCGAAGCAATGATGATTGGGAAAATGAATTGAATGCCGATGGGAATCATCCACACAGTAGAATTGGTCTTGGCGTGGACTCCGAACATAACTGCGTTTCCGCTGTGGGCGTTGGCGACGCAATAAAAGGGTCAGCCGTGAACGACTGGACGAGGCGGCCGCCGAGAGCGCCGGCGGCTGAAAAGACGGCGCTGCGAAACAGAGGTACGAAGGTAGACGTACAGGAAGGTACCGAAGTTCTGTACGACTGTGTAGCAGTTGACCAAAGCTCCACGGATCCGCTTGGGAGAGCATTCGGCTTGATAGACTCCAGTGACCGCCGAAGCAATGCCTACCGAGATGTTGACCACAATTTTGCCGCCGACCTGCGGTGTATAGGGGTCAGTTGTGATTGTTGAAGATGCAGAGGTGGTGAGGAAGGGGTGGTGAGGAAGGGATGAGGGTCGACGAGGGATGAGGGAACGGCGGCGGGAAGGGCAGGGCCAAACGCCGAAAAGGAAATCCTTCGAGAATGCGAGGTGCAGGTGTGGCTCAAGGGGAGCAGCATGTCGCTGAGAAAGAAACGAATGAGCTCACCAAAGTCCAGTAGGAGTGCTTGATTGTTGATAGAGCTTGAATGAGGGTACCGACGATGCCGATGAGACCGAGAGCGACGAAGGCCTTGCGACGACCAAAACGCTCGTTGAGGAAGGGAGCGATGGTGCAACCGAGAATGATACCGACGGTACCGAGAGCTGTACCTGTCGACTTGTCTGAAGCGGTCAAGACTCGACTGGCGATGCCGTTCGTAATCTTGGTCCCAGAGCCGAACTCGGCGTTGAAGAACTGGGCGCCAATTACGCCACCCCACCCTGCGAGAGATGTGAAGAGTCAGTAAAGCACTCCCTGTAGGCTGTAGGCGTGGAAGCCAGCGCTCGGGGCAGACGCCGAGGAAAGGCGCCGAGACGGCCGGGTTGCGCCGAGCTCACAGTTGTTGTCGTAGCCGAATGAGAATGCCTGGAGCCAGCGAAGTCGTGTCAGTCTCCTTCAGCGGCTGAAAGGGAGCAGCAGCGAGGGACGTACTCCCAGGGAAGAGAAGAGAGCGACGGCCGTGAGGGTCGGCGTGAGATCTTGGTAAAGGGCTGAGTCCTTGTAGCCCATGGTGCTTGAGATTCGATGCTTGGAGTAGCGGCAGACGCTGTAGTGCTGCAGGAGCTGTAGTCGATGCAGACAGACGCTGTAGCAGAGGAAAAGCTGGAGATGTGGAGACGAAGTTGGGGGAAGGGAAGCTGCTGTACTGTACTCCCGCTCGGCTGTATCCCATCACGCTTGGCGGTGCGCTAAAAATCGACATCCGAGATGAAAAGGCGAGAGTGGGGGGTGACGGAGAAGCTGCCGGACCCCCATCGCCTTCCCCCTCGTGCTTCTCCAACTTCTGTTCCTCTTGCTCAACTTCCGCTTGTTGCTCACCTGTGGCTTCGTGCTCAGCTGCTCTCCAACACTCCCGCTCCTGCTCAACAAGCGTTTCTGGAGCCTGCTTCCTCTCGCCCACCGCTCAACATGACTACTCCTCGTTCCCCTGCAGCAGACGAGCTCCTTCGCTCACTCGCTCTCAAGGTCTCTGCTGATGGCCGCCAGGTCGTCCGTGCCGAGTCCAACGAGCCTTTCTTTTGGCTGTAAGGCTCACTTCTCCCAACGAGACGACTGATCCCAGCTGATCATGAGCTCTAACTGCAGGGGAGATACAGCTTGGGAGACTTTCCATCGTTTGGATGAAGCAGAAGCCATCAAGTACTTGGACAACCGCGCTTCAAAGGTGAGATGACCTCCTTACTCGGCGCCGAATTCCGCTCACCCTCTGCACCTTCAACAGGGCTTCAACGTCGTCATGATGGTGGTCATGGCTGAACATGGGTACGTTGAGCTCTCTGTAGCTCTTTCCACGAGCTGTAGGGCTTCCCTCGCTGTCAATCGCTGATGTCCGTTCGCAGAGGCCTCGATTTCCCGAGTCGTGCTGGTCACTACCCTTTCCTACCCGCTCCCGAGTCAACGGAGGAGAAGTACGTACCCGACGTGACCCGCATCAACGACAAGTACTTTGATTTCGTCGACTTTTGCGTGGATGAAGCCGCGAAGCGAGGACTTGTCTTGGCTCTCGTGCCGACTTGGGGACGCTACTGTAGGTCAATCCCCTCTTCGCGCTCATAGCATGACTGATGGAGCGTTTTTCCCAGTCAACTACGGCTACTATCCCGACGGACCCGTCATCTTCAACGAGGAGAACATCAAGCCTCTCGGCGACTACCTCGGTCGTCGTTATCCCTTCACCCCCTTCATCCTAGGAGGCGACTCGAACCGCTACTGGTCTCAACACCTTATCACCCTCCTTCGCAAGTGCGTTCGAGGACAAGACGACCCCGCCAAGCTCAAGGAGCTGCCCGTCGAAGATTGCGGAGCCATCACCGAGTCGCTCGCTGCTGCCCTCCTCGAGGCGTCGAAGCCTGCGCTTGAGGATACCAAGTGCACACCCTTCTTCACCTACCACCCCGCCTCGTGCTGGATGTACAACACTCCCCCAGCCGCCTCTTCAGCCTTCTTCCCCGACGCCGATTGGCTTTCGTGAGTCGTCTCCTCTCATTCGCCGAACTTGAAGTCCGCCAGCTGACCTTTCGCCTCCTCCCAGACTCGATGTCGTGCAGTCGGGTCATATCGACGGTCGAGGAAACCAAGGAGACGCCAACATGATGAACTCTTGGCGAGCTACTTCCAGCTACAAGGCGATCCGGTACATGTATGAGCAAAAGAGGAAGGATGGCAGGCCGAGGCCTGTAATGGATTCGGAGCCGCACTATGAGTCGACCCAGTAGGTCCTTCTACTCTCTGTATAAGAAGGAGAACAGCGGCTGACCCGAACCTCCAACAGCATCGGATTTGACCTCACTCAGCCGCTTTGGAAGGCCGCCAACATTCGTAACGGTGCTTACCAAGGCGTCTTCGCTGGAGCGTGCGGCTACACATACGGAGTCAACTCGATCTGTACGCTCTTCTCGCCTTCCGTTCTCGCCGAGCTCGGCGCTGACCCTTTCTCCGTCTCTTTCTCTTCGCCCTCGCACTCCTCTCCATCTCAAAAGGGCAAATGCACAACGGCAATTCCAAGACCCACCCTCCCATCGCCCCTCCCACCACCGCCCAAACCAACTGGTTCGACGAGCTGGACCTCCCCGGCTCCTTCCACGTCTCCTTCCTTCGCAACCTCATAACCTCTCTTCCCTCATTCGAATTCCGCGTCCCCGATCAATCTTTCATCGTCTCCCCTACCCATGAGGACGACTCGGATCCCAACCTCGGCGCTGGAGCGGGGGAGAAGCTCGTTAGTGGTTTGCGCTCGGCGTCGAGGCTATGGGCGTTGGTGTACACGCCTTTTGGAGAGGATGTGGAGGTACAGAAGAGGGTGTTGAAGGATGGAAAGCTGGGCAAGGCAGAATGGTTCGATCCTCGCTCGGCGGAGAGGTCGACGGCGGAGGTTGTCAAGGAGGGGGAGGAGAGTTGGCGATTCGTGCCCCCTTCTAACGGGAGCAATGAGGACGACTGGGTGTTGGTGCTCTCTGCTTAGAAGTATTGATGGATTTGTACATAGGTAGACCTTGCAAAATGAAGAAATGTAGAGCTCATGACCCGAGAGCGAGCGCCGAGCGGGCGCGAAGCCTTCGCCGAATTGAGCTTGTGCGCAGGTGGGCTTCTTAAACGGCTCCATGTTTCCTCGGAAGGCTTGAGATGCTTCAAAGTGGCTCCTCGGCGAGGAAAGCCAGTCCAACCTTACTGCAGAAGAAGAGCGAGGCGCTCTCATCGCCGAGGAAGTAGCTGGCCCGCTCTCGCCTCTTGATCTCCTTCTCTTCCTCTTTGTCCGCTCGCCTCTCGGCTCTCTCACCTCGATGCCCTGGTACATCCCTGTAGCTGTACCAACTTCCTACAGGTCTAGGCTCCCTGCCATTCGCCATGTCACGAGTCGATCCCTTCCTCCCGGGATATCGACATCGCCTCCAAGTCATTTTGAGATCGCTGGATGGCTCCTTCTGCTGCTCTTTTTTCCACGTCGCGGCGATTCTGTACAGCTGTACGGTGAGTGTTCTCCTTCGAGAATCCCCAGCCGTGCTAGGAGTCATGCGGAAGCCCGCGAGGAGGAGCTCCATGTCCCCTCTCGCGCAGCGGGGGGAGCAGCTGACGAGGCAGAGATCTCGGTTTGACCAAGACCACACCGAGCGAAGAGCTGACAGCGAGATCAAACTACAGGAAATCTGTAGCCTTGCAGGATGGCAGAGGTGGCAAGATCCGTATCGCCTTACCCCGCCCTCCTCCTCACCCCATCCCCTTCACCGCTTTCCTCGCGCGCTTCGTCTCCCCTTCCTCCCAACGCCCCAGCTCGTCTCCTACAGCTCAAGAAGCGCCGACAGCTGTTCGACATCAACTCTACCTCGCCCGAGTGGACCGCCGGCGATGCTACCCTCCTTCGGGCTCGCCTCGACGTCGCCAACAAACAATCACAAGCCGTCCAACTTCGACCGGGTCAACCGGCTCGTTTGCTCAGTCCGGAGGAGTGCGAGAGGCTGAGGAGAGAGATGGAGGAGGACCAACGTAGTGAGGGCAGTTCGGCCGTCGAGTTTGGCTCTTGGATCACCGATGATGGCTCGGAGGGAGCGAAACGAGGGATCGGAGCGGTGATTGCAGCGGCGGCGGCGAGGCAAGATGGTCAGCGGAGGAAGGATGGCAAGAGTGGGATCAAGCTGCCTGTAGAGCACATCGAGCAGACGAACGGCTTTGCCCTCGGTGCTCGCGCAGATCCTCCTCCGCCGCCTCCCGCTCCCAGGAAGCTCTTCCCCACCAACATCAACACCTCGCCCTCCCTCGGTGGACCAACTCCCGCTAACTCGTTCGATGCCGTATCGCCTCTCGAAGCAGTCGCCAACAGATCCTCGTCATGCTCGCCTCGCCAAAGCATTCGGATCGAGGGCTTCGCGATTCAAGGCGTAGCGACGCCCATCGCCGAACCCTCTTCATCTCCCATCATCCCTCGACCTCCTCCTCCTACACCTGCAACACCCTCCGTACTCGCCTCACTGCTCGGCGCTAGTCGTCCGGCCACTCCCTCCCCTTCACAACTCGACTTGGACATCAACCCTTCGTTCGGCTCCGCCACTTCCACGTTCTCAAACGAACGACCTCGTCAACGACGTACAAGCTCGGAGGCGACCCTTCTCGTACAAGCTCGACCGACTCTCACCACTCAACAACCCTCAGCTTCCTCCCGCGCCGGCGCAGGGAGGCTCACTTCTCCTCGTCGCGCCAGCACCCCTTCAAGACCTTTCACCAGTCCTTCCTCCTCCTACAACTCGACTGGCCCGTCTTCCTCCCTCATTCGCCTCCCCTCCGCCCGCCGAGCCACCCCGCCCTCCGCCTCCCCTCCCCCGACTCCCGCTCGCCCTCCCGTCGATCAATCACTCTCGCTCTCCTTCGCCCGTAGACCTACGATGACTCGTCAAGGCTCGATGGGAGAGTCGTTCGGTCGTTTGTACGAGGGTGAGAAGGCGGCGAAGAGGGAAAGGGCGAAGAGGATTATGGAGATGAAGGAGAGGGGAGGGCTCGCTGGTATGGGGAGGGAGAGGAGGAGAAGTAGGGAGAGCGTTTCGAGTAGAGGGTGCTCGAGGAGTCCGAGGAGCGGTGGTGAGGTTGAGGGGTTGGAGTATGGCGATGGCAGCGCGAGCGAGTTGAGCGAGGTCGATTCCGAGGTGGAAGTCGTTTGCGATGCTTTCGGTGAGTTCGGCTATTTCTTCTTCTCAGTTAGCTAGTGCTCACTATTCTGCTGCACTACAGAACCCAGCGTCTTTGCCTCCGCACGCTCCAACAGCGCCACTTCCCTCTCCTCGGCCTCCTCCCTCCGCTGCACATCCCCCGCCGCCTCCTTCTCACCCACTAAAGGACCCTCACCTCTTCACCCCCGTTCCTTCAGCTCCTCCTCCGGTTCCTCTCCTCCCACTCGTCCTGCCATCGTCGCAACCGCTCCCTTCCGCCCCACATTCCCTCGCACTCCCTCCTCTTCTCGCCCAACTTCACCGACCGTCTCTCGTCGCTCTTCCTTCGTCCGCGGGCGTGTAGCCTCCGCCTCGCTCGAGCTCCCTCCTCCTAATCACCATGGAAGGGAGCATTCCACTTCCGACCCCGGGCCTGCGATGGATGAGAAAGGGAGGCAGGATCGTTTGAGGATTCAGAGGGAGGTCAAGGAGGCGAGGAAGGCCGAGGAGGAAAGGAGGAGGAATGAGGCGCTTAGGATGGTGGGCATTGATTCGGAGGGGAAGAAGGAGGGTAAGGGAGGGGCGATGAGGAGGCTGTTTGGGCTTGGTTGAGGTGAGTTCGGCGATGGAGCGCTTGGCGCTGAGCTCGAGATCCGAGGAGAGCGCTGACTTTCCTGCTTGCTTATAGTTTGCAGTAGTGCATGAGTGTCGTCGTCGTCGTAGTCGTTGTCGTGTTGTGCATGTTGTATCCAGTTCTAACCCCCCAGCACTTACCCCTACATCCCCCTCTTAACCCCCCTCGCCGAACACACGTCGGCGCTTGTTCAGATTCGATTTAGCCTACCTAGCCTCCCTCGTCTCTCTTGCTTTTCACTTTAGCTTTGATAGCTCACTGCAAATGCCTTCTTGTGGTCTTATTTGAGAGAGCAAAGGCGAGGGTCAACCTTCGTTTCGAGCTCGCGAGCGGGTCTCCTTCCGCCATATTCCTCGTCTTTCGTTTCAATCGACCTACAGCAGCTTAACCAGCTTTTTGCACCTTCCTATAATCCTACAACACGCTCACCACTCCCCGACATCCCTCCTCGCCCGTTCGACTCTCCTCGACTCGCTCAATCAAACGCGCTCGCTTCAAACGGACAGATTGCAGGGCTACAGAGGTGGGAGGCAGGGCTGAGGAGCAGTTGCAGGTACTATGAGCTATTGGCGAGTCCCTGATACGCGTTCAGGCTTTTGGACTGCAGAACGAGGGAGAGGCTGCTGCTGGAGAGCTGCTGGAGCAGGCGAGCTGCTGAGGGTTTATGAGACTGGCTGGCTGCCCGGGCAGTCGGCTGGCTGATTTCTCGGCCCTCTGTGGGTGTTCCCTCCCCTGCTCTGATGGCCTACTTGGAGGTCTCGCTGAACTGAGAGGCTGCACTCGACGTCTCTCTGCGCTCGCCTGTGCTCTCGAGGAGGGCAGGGGCTGCACAGTGTTCGGCGTTAGAGCCCTCACCCCGCCTCATCCCTTCGTCTCCCAGCTCTACCTCCCAAGCTTGGAAGCTAACAGCCGCATCGCTGTTCGCTGGCCTTTGAGGTCTTCGCGCGGAGCTGCCAATAGCCAGCCTCAGCTCGACCGAGGTCCTAAGTCTCTCCCAACGATCGCCGAGAATGAGTTATAGCGAAAAGAGGCGGCGTTGCCGCTGTATTTCGAATCCGCTGCCGCGACGTGAGCCCGTGCAAAACCCCCAGTGGGGGAAACGTAGCTGGTCGCGGCTGAACTAAAGAAGATCTACGACGAAGGAGCTAAGTAAAAGGGCATGGCGGGCGGGAGTCAAAAACGCTGCTGTCTGAGCAAGCGAAAGACTAGTTAGCACCTGCGAAGAGAGCTCTTCTTGAAGCGGGCTCGATCGCTCACCTGAGCAAGCGAAAGAGCAGGCGAAGCCTTGATCTGCTCGGCGAGAGGTTGGTCGTGGACTAACGCTGCCCTCGCGGAGGGAAAGGACAGTCGCGTAAGTAAGAGTAGCTACTAGCGATAGGCGTGCACTCGAGACCTACAGAAGCTGCGCGTACTGGGCGCGGGCGAGCTTCGAGCGTAAGAACAGCGAACCGACTTGGGCGAGAGATCTGCTCGAGAAGGCGCCTCGGTCAGCACGATCTCGCGGGCGAGAGGATGGCTAACTCACATAGTCAAAAGCGAGGGCGAGCTGAGGATGATTCCTAGGAGACGACGACGACGACGAGAAGGAACGAGGGAGACCTGTTGCGGGAGACGAAACCGCGGTCAGCCTCTCGGTTCCTTTGTTCGACAAAGAACGTACGATGTTAACGCTTCGAGGAAGCTACAAAGACGGTGTCTTACTTGGAA